>BCLF01000112.1:95111-126132 GCA_001602275.1 Zoysia japonica | reverse complement strand
GGGGGGGGGGGGGGGGGGGGGGGGGAGCAAGCCATGGTAGGAGAGATGCGAGTGGGAGGACGGTATTGATGCCGACACAAAGGGAACACAGATTCTAGCGACACGCCTATAGTGAAGTCAAATACAATGCGGCTCTGTTCGTGCTGGCAAGGATGTATTCGGAACTCACAAACTTCGCTAATATTCTATAAAAACAATGAGGCAATTCAAAATTTTCTGTTCGATTTAGGAAAAGAATTCAACCATTGCATTAGGGCTGCTGTAGTAATTTACTCAGATAATCATTTATTTAAGTGTCACATGTGTCATGATATTTACATTTAGGGATGCTGGAGGCATCAACAATTCTTCAATCTGAACTGAAAATAAATATTCCTACAGAGGAGGAAACACCAAAATATTCCCTATGATAGGGTGGCACACTCCACAGGCTGGCCACTACCCAAGTCATTTCAGGAAACCGTACCTACACACCAACATAAAGATTTCAGGCATGGCTTTCTCAGACAGAGCAAAAATTCATGACTAGCTAAAGATGGCATCTATATACAAATACAAACTAATCACCACGGTTCTAATCATATTTAATGTTTTCGCCTCTAAAAAAATATCTTTGCGACTAGTTCTCACTTCGCGGATTGGAATATGGTATCCCTGCGATTTTGAAAAAGTCGGGATAAAGGCCAAAGAGCCCTTGTGTGTGTGTGAGTGAGAGAGATGCCGCTCTTATCCCTGCTTCTCTTTTCTTCCCTTTTCTGGATCAAAGGCGCCATGGATTATTCGTGCGGTCACATCGCGCAATAATAGAAGAACATATGTGATGGCAACTTGGGTGCGGGAGGGGATTAATTAATGTAAACTTGGCTTAGTTTACTCTTCTAAGCAGGCTTAGCGTTATAAAATGCATGGGCAGATGATGCTTTGGATTGGACCTAGCTTGGTTTGAATGGTAAGCACATGGTTATTTTAGGTTTGGCCGCCGGAGCTTGGGTTGTGAGCTGAGATTGTGCCATTTGTCAGGCTCATGTGCAGGCAGGCGCTGCAGCTGAACGAAGCTTGCTTTTAGTAACTCTTTGATTGAGTAATTGAGCTTCGACGCTGGTTTTGTTCCTCCTCTCCTCTTTTCTTCATTTCAATGTGTGCGCGCCTATTCTTTCCTCGATACATGTATTTTTTTTTTCTCTCTACGAGGCTTAGAAGACAGGACCAGGGCAGATTTGGCGACGCGAACGTTGGAGGACACCGTCTGCCGGCCCAAGTTTAGCTCGGCTTGAAAAATACTGTCTCCGTTCTTAATTTGTTATCGCTGTTGGCATTTATTGTTATATTTGATCATTTATTTTATTCAAAAAGCTACTTTAATGTGAAAAACATTAAGATGCGATTCAAATAATTTGAATGATAAAGCATATTATAATAAAATATATGATATTTATTATATTTTTAAATGATCCAAATAGTTAAATATAATATTAAAAGTTAACAGCGACACCAATTTAAGAACGGAGAGAATACTTACTTTGTAATGAAAGTAGGCAGTAAGGTTTAGGATGTTGGCAAACGTCTTTGGTCAACTCCAGCTTGATTTGATGTCATGCGGTTGGATGGATGGACAGACGGTCCAGATAGTACCGAGCAGAACCGAAGTTAATCCATCCATCTTATGACCTGCGGGCAGTACTTTGCAACGAAAATAAAAATAAAAAACTGAATCAAACAAGAAATTACATCAACTGCTAAATGAACGTGCGAGATGAGCTGCGTAATTCGGATTAAAACTTTGGCGGGCTGGAAGTCATCGAAAAGCTTGTTTCAACAGGCCTGGACCCAGGGCGGCCCAGCCCAAAGGTATGTAAACAAGGCTTAATTTGCTCCTTTTATCAGGAGCACTGTCGCTTGTAGTTGTAGTAGCTTTAGCAGGCCGAACCTGAAAAGGACGTCTGATCTTTCGAGCGTCGCTTCGTCTCGGGGATGCGATAAGAACCTTCCAAAGCAATTCTCCGTGCCCAGGAAAAGCCGTGCACCGAAATATTCTAAGGCAACAGGCAAAGAAAACAGTAACGGTAGGTGCTTAACCGCATCCGCCGCCCAATCCGCATCCGCCAAAAAGAAAAAAGGAAGCGGGTATCCAATTCGATCGCATCCCGCCCCACCGTCCACCACCCGTGTTCTCTTCTCTCCTCCGGTCCTCCCCTCGCTCGCTCGCTCGCGTCGCAACTCGCAAGCAAAGCGGAGCGGAGCGGAGCGGAGCGGAGGAACGCGGGGACTCGCCCGCAGCAATGGCGGCGCTGCCGTTACTCGCGGCGCTGCTCCTGCTGCTCCGCCCGGCCGCACTTGTGCTCGCCAACATGGAAGGTGCGTGAACGTCCCCCTCGCCGGGCCCCGCGCTCTCGCTTGTTTCCGTCCGTACAAGTTCGAGTTACGTTAGCTAGTTTCGATTAGGACGTCTCCGGGAGTGGAGTGGTTAAGCGGTTATCTTATACGTGTGGGTTTCTAGTTGATGGCTACACGGCCCTCCTCTGTGTTTGTTTTGGCGGCGCTGCTCACGGCCTCACGGCGTGTTATTCTTACGAGTCGTCCTCCCCGACGATTTCTTGGCGTTTGGAGGTGGAGAGGCCGGGTGTTTTACGCTTGGCTATTGCTGGTTGCCGATGCTTCTGTCTGTACTAGTTTCGGGTGGCTGTTAATCTCGAGCAACCTGACGGTGTTAGTTCCAACTTCAGCGTGATTTGTGCAACGAAGAGTGATTTTGAGGTTCTGCAGTGTCGAATGTTTTTCCTGGGGAAAGTGATTTATGCAGTGAAGAGTTTGCGGATCCCTTTCTGAATAGATTATTGCTAGAATAGTTGTAGATCGCCGTTCAGTTTTAATTCTGAAGCATGGAGCTGAGGCTTCAACCTTCTGCAAGTATCTGTCTTACTTGATGCCACTAGCTACAGGCCTGTACGAGCACTAAGGGAGTACAAGTTGATTCCTCATCTTCAATCGAAAATAATTTTTAATCTGAATCATTTAGCTGCTGCAAGTCTGCAACTTCATGGATTCTAGTTTTATCCTACCTCGTTTCTGGCAAAAGAACTTTACCGATGGATTCGATCTATTTACACTTTGTTTTACAGCTGTTCATTTTTCATTCTGTTATTGACAGGTGATGCGTTGCATAGCTTGAGGACTAACTTGAATGATCCTAATAATGTCCTGCAAAGTTGGGACCCAACCCTGGTCAATCCATGCACTTGGTTTCATGTTACTTGCAATAATGATAACAGTGTCATCAGAGTGTATGTCCACCTTTCTACTATTACTACTACGTGGTTAGTCAGTTGCCTGCTACATCTTTCCTGATTAAATATTTGTCTTCATTTTACAGTGATCTTGGAAATGCTGCACTATCAGGAACTTTGGTCCCCCAACTTGGCCAGCTCAAGAACTTGCAGTATCTGTAAGTGATTCTTCCCATGCTAAGTTTTCTGATGCCACACCACCCGAAGATAGTGGAAGATTCTATTATTCTATTAGCTTTCTTTTCTATTTACTTAGGTAAAAACACTACAGTTCTGATTGTTCATTTCAAGAAATATTTTTCTCAGAATTCTTTTTCACATAATGAATGCTGCACCTGGTTGCTGTGCCTTTGCTACATAGATGTAAATAGGGTTAGACCGTATTAACTTCTAAATACACCCTTTATGCCACAACATGTAGTGCCTAATTCAATCTTTTTGGATTTTTTCTTTACTATTTTTAATCATCAATAAGTGAGTTAAGAAATATGGAAAATGGACCATTAGATTTGCATTGCAATGCACGTTTGTATGATTACAATTTCATATCTTGTAGTAATACATCAAAAGAGAAATTTAAGATCATTGTATAATTCCGGAGACCGTGCCAAGTTTGACAATGCCTTAGAAAATGGGACAGAGTGCTATATGATGCTCAGACTAGTTGTGAAATATTCATAATTGGTGCTGAAATATAATTATGCTTGCCAGTATAAGTGAGTGGTAATCTGGCATATTGACCTTTAAATAGCAAGCTTCATGGTGTAATGGAAAAAATCTTCAGAAGCTCCACCCCTTCCTTCCAGTCTTGGAAGGCTTGTTTTCTTCTCACCCTTCAAACTCAATTGTACAGATTCTCCCAGTTAGATAGGCTGTCCCTCCAAGATTGGATTGATTCTCTTTTGTAATGTTCTTAGGTTTAGTGGGGGGTTCCTCCTCGGTTGGAGGAGGGGCCTCCCCTCCCCTGTACAGCTTAACCTTTGTTTTCCTTTTATATTAATATATCTACCACAGTAGAGGCTCCCTCTACTGTATATAGTTCAAAAACTGTAACTTTTGTTTCCTTGAGAGAAGTTTTGGGATGATATCAGCTCAATTAGTCTTGGTGTGCTTATCTGTAGAGAGCTCATGGTCAAGATGGGCCTAGAATATGGGTCTTGATATGTATTCCTACTGTCACTACCTTCAGTGTCCACATTAACTAGCTTCTTCAGCATGTCAAAATCAGTAATTATGTGTATGTCTGTCTTTTATTTTCTTTCAATTAGTCATTACCTTCATAATTTTTTGCAGTGAGCTCTACAGTAATAACATCAGTGGCACAATGCCTAGTGAACTTGGGAATCTGACGAACTTGGTCAGTTTGGATTCGTACCTGAATAACTTTACTGGTCCAATACCAGATTCATTGGGGAATCTATTGAAGTTACGATTCCTGTAAGATTTCTCCCTTGCTTATCTCTGTGACTCACCGTATAAGATAGGAATATGTATATGTTACATGTTAGAATCAAAATGTAGCTGTGCACAGGCGAGATCTGTCTCAGAGCATTATTAGTAGCTTCAATACACCTTTTCTACTAATGATTACTCCAGGCTTTTGGAATATTGCACTTTGGTACATGCATATTATAGCTGAGTAGTATCCTTAACATTCCAAAGTCATTATTTGAATGTTGAAATCATGGCTTTAATACTCGTGGATACAAATAAATTATTAAATATAGGTGAAAAACTCAGCCATCTAGTTTCATTGGGTCTTTGATATTCAAGGTTTGGATTGCTGTTCTTAGCAACATTGAGTTGCATCATTTAAACTCATTACCAGCATGCGCATCATCTTTAAATTCATTATTAGCATGCATCTCATGGGAGACAGAACATATGTGTGCTCTTAAGAAAATAATTTTGTTTGATTAAGCTTTTCCTAGCTTGTCTTTCCTTTGAACTTGCTCGTGTAATATAGATATATCTAAAGCTATATGTTAGGAAGTGGATATATTGCTAGTTTACATTCAGTTAATGAGGTTTTAAGGCATCTATCATGCCATTATGTTTGTGAAGCAGAATTTGTTATAGTATGTTAGGACTTTTTCCATATTTTAATTTCATAATTTTTATAACATTATATTGGGATATTATTGACTTGTCACAATTTTAAATTGTTATTATGGTGGGGAAGACGTCTCAACAACAACAGCCTTTCTGGTTCAATTCCAAAATCATTAACTTCTATCACTGCTCTCCAAGTTCTGTAAGTATTTGTTTCTCAGTTTACTTTCTCTTCTGTGGTTTAATAAGTAAATGTTCAATGCAACTTAAATATACTTATTGAATTTTAGGGACCTGTCAAATAACAATTTATCTGGGGAAGTTCCATCAACTGGTTTTTTTTCTTTGTTTACCCCTATAAGGTAAAGTTATACTTCAGTCGATTTTTTTTTTGAATTTTCTTAATCCTTGATGCTTCTGCCATTCACATGTATCTGATTTTTATTGGGTAGTTTTGCGAACAACCCTAACTTATGTGGCCCTGGGACTACAAAACCTTGTCCTGGTGCTCCACCCTTTTCTCCACCTCCACCATACAATCTGCCTACTCCTGTGCAATCACCAGGTGATTTTCCCAATTCACTGCACCCCGTTAAGACGACGAGTATCTCTAGTCTGGCGTGGCACTAAGTTAATTCCAACTTTCTCCATTGTAGTTGAAGTAATTTTGGGTATGGCGTATTTATTTTGCTTCTGACTCCTTTATTTGTTTGCAGGAAGCAGTTCCTCTAGTACAGGAGCAATTGTTGGAGGAGTGGCTGCTGGTGCGGCCTTGCTATTTGCTGTTCCTGCAATTGGCTTTGCATGCTGGTGCCGCAGGAAACCTCAAGAGCACTTCTTTGATGTACCAGGTTAGCATTCAACAGCAGATAGAGAACTAGTTGGAGAATAGATTTGTGTCAAATTAACTTGGGATTTCCATTATGGCAGCTGAGGAAGATCTAGAGGTCCACCTTGCCCAGCTTAAAAGATTTTCTCTGCGTGAGCTACAAGTTGCAACTTATAGCTTTAGTAATAAGAACATTCTTGGGAGAGGTGGATTTGGCAAAGTCTACAAAGGAAGGCTGGCAGATGGTTCATTAGTAGCTGTTAAGAGACTGAAAGAGGAGAGAACTCCTGGAGGGGAACTGCAGTTTCAGACAGAAGTTGAGATGATTAGTATGGCTGTACACAGAAATCTATTGCGTGCTCGTGGATTCTGTATGACACCAACAGAAAGGTTGCTTGTGTATCCATACATTGCTAACGGCAGTGTTGCATCACGTTTAAGAGGTACGTCTTTTCATTAGCTTTACCTTTTTTTTGTTTTTGATCTTTCAGATGATGCATTTCTTACCAGCTATATGAATCTGTAAAGCACTATCATTTTGGTCTATTTGTAGAACGATCACCGTCTGAGCCTCCATTAGATTGGCAAACAAGAAAAAGGATTGCAGTGGGTTCCGCTAGGGGTCTTTCATATTTACATGATCATTGTGATCCAAAGATTATCCATCGAGATGTCAAAGCTGCAAATATTTTACTTGATGAAGACTTTGAAGCTGTAGTGGGGGATTTTGGTTTGGCCAAACTAATGGATTACAAGGATACCCATGTGACCACTGCTGTTCGTGGAACCATTGGCCACATTGCACCTGAGTATCTTTCAACAGGAAAATCCTCTGAGAAAACTGACGTATTTGGTTATGGAATCATGCTTTTGGAACTGATTACAGGACAACGTGCCTTTGATCTTGCACGTCTTGCCAATGATGATGATGTCATGCTGCTTGACTGGGTAACTGACTTATGCTTTTGTTCAAATTGCAATCTAGATATTTTTTCGTTACTTGACGTTATGTTGGGATTGGATGCTTTGTCTGTACAATTGTCACACATCTGCTAATCACTTTACGTATGACAATGCTTCAGTAAAAAAAGTTATTCTTTCTGAACTGGTACTTTATTTGTAGCTGAACTACACATATGATAGAACAGTGTGTTTCTGGAGTTTTCTTCTATTTGTCAACAGCTTCCTTTTGCTTGTACAATAGATGTTTTGTAGTCTCGAGATCAAACACCTGTTTTTACTGAAGTTAACAGAGCGTTTATGAATGTTTTTTATAGGTCAAGGGGCTACTCAAGGAGAAGAGACTGGAGATGCTGGTTGACCCAGATCTACAGAACAATCACATTGATGTCGAGGTGGAATCAATGATCCAGGTCGCACTCCTTTGCACACAGGGCACCCCCACAGACCGGCCTAAGATGGCGGAGGTGGTGCGGATGCTTGAAGATGATGGTCTTGCGGAGAGATGTGAGGAGTGGCAGAATATAGAAGTACAGCAGGAGGTTGAGTTAGGTCCACACAGAAACTCGGAGTGGATTCTTGATTCGACCGACAATCTCAATGCTGTTGAGCTATCCGGGCCAAGATGATGGTAATAGCTCATGACCTGATGCTAATTCTTATATTTTGTAAGGGTAACATCGTTGTATATCAATCATGCCACCTGGGTACCCATTTGTTCATATCAGTCAATGGGTGAAGGTATAGTCAGCCACATTGTGCTTGGCATATAGTACTCTGATTTCCTACTTGATGACGGCCATGGGCATCTTATGATTGGACATCAGAGTCCAGTTAGCTAGTGTCCTTGTGCAGTTGCTTCGCCAGGCTCCACGTGTTTAAACTTTAAAGGTAGTGGTGGAGGTGATATGGCCATCTAGCTGGTCTGTGGTGATTGTACTGACAATTGACATCTAACTACTGTACCAAAGGTAAGGATGGAACTCACGGAGTTATTTTGGAGCTCCCATATCCTTGAAAGGGGGCGGATGATACAGGTTCTATTTTGAAGTCCATTATGATCCCTATTTAGTGATGTAAATTATAAAATTGTTTTTATCGGGTTGTTTTCCTGGTGGTATGGCCCTGGATTTGTACTGTTTGAATTCTCTACGCGTAGTATGCGAGCAGATATTTGAAGCCGCGCTGCGGGGGTATCAGATACTTCGATTGTGTTAAAAAAAAAAAGCTACTTCGACTGAAGTTGACCTCCAAATTAGCCCATGCTTCGGCTGAATTGTGCTAGAAATTCAGGATATCTACTCCATGGCTTGCCCACGAGGCTGCAATGTATTGGTTAATACAAGTGCTGAAAATTTCTTGCTACAACTCTTCAACAAGGAAAAATGGATGGAGTTTTAGAAATAGTTTTTAAAGAGTACCCCTAAAGACCTGGCCCGTGTTCATAAATTTCTTACTACAATTTTTAAAAAAGATGCAGAACTCCTCATGTAAAACTCAAGAACAATTATCTAACAATGCAACCAATGTGTTTACCCTTCTTCCAGTCCATGCAACAAGCGCGAGCAGATAGTAGCTCAAGTTTTTTCCTTGAAGCATTTACCATTGCAGCCTGGGAAATTAGGAAACAAAGGAATGCGAAGATCTTCGGAAACGAGCGAGCCTCCTTTCGCTCTTGGAGCGGTTGCTTCAGAGCTGAGTAGCATTCTGCTGCTGAGTCATAGATTTAGCGTTGAGCTCTCTCAACAAGTTGCTACCTAGCTGTCCTCTCTCCCCTTCCCTGAGTAGCTGCTCCCTTGCAGAGTTCATTTGCTCCCCCTTTCCCTTTTGTTGGTGGACCTTTCGTTGCGTTGTACAGTGTTGTTTTCTTTATTTATTTTTCGGTAATAAAGTTCTTTCACAGCCGGGTTGCCCTTGCTGCTTTCCCTTTCAAAATGCTGCAAGACATGGTGGCCTCTGGCCTGTGTATTGTATTGTACCAGTGTTCTGTAGGAGAGGAGCGCCATGTAGCCTGCTTGATTCCATCCGCTGGAAGAGTGCCTCGGCGTCGTGGTCGGGGTGCGTTAGGCGTGTCCAAGGTTTGCCGGGTATGTTGGCTCTGTTCTAATAGAAGTAGTCTGTTAAGCTAGAATTAGCATCAGATGAAATGAAAAACTGCCTACACGATTACTCCTGTGTACGCACATATGTATGTATGCCTTCGTTGCTTTTGAAGAAAAAGGCAGAAAATTATTAACCGTACAAAATTGCATCATTGTATTAAAGCACTACGAAGGATCGATCTATTAGTTATTCTTTTTTACACTGAACATGCATGTTGATCTGATTAACTTGTTAGTTCAAAATTAGGTCATATTTGGCACATCTTTTGCTTGTTGAAAAACGGGTCTTGCGAAAATCAACAACTACTTTTCCCTGCCTCTTAGTGCGTCACAAGAAGGCACTATAAATAATTAGTTAACTAATTATTAGTCTATTTTTTGTTTGGAGCTATTATTAGTACATCCTCTAATGAAATGGTCTTTTTCACCCCTGACTAATTGTTAGTTTATGACTATTTGTATCCAGGACTAATTATTTTTTACTTAGTTTCTGAAAACAAAAGTCTAGGGTATTTTAGACTTTTTACTATATTCACGAATTGTTAGTCACTATTAGTCCCGCTGAATGGACTAGAAAAATAATTAGTTCATAGGTGGAATAACAATTAGTCTCCCTATTAGTTCACCCCTTTGGAGAAAATGAGACTAATTTTTATTCAGTAAATAATTAGTCGGTTGGATCCAAATAGGGCCGAAGTTACAGAGTTAATATGTCATTGCAAAATCCTGCTGCTTGACACCACTTCTTCTTAAATCTGTGAAGAAGCTATGAAATAACCTGTGTCAAATCAAAGCGTTAGAAGGTTTGATTAATAAAAAGGATAGGATACTTAAGAAGCAGGAACAACCATAACATATTTGTTAATTTATAATATCTATATAAACACAACCCACTAAAATTTCAACTCTTAGCTATCCACGCCATCTCTTTTTTTTCGAACCGTTAGATCTTTAGCAAGTTAAATCTGAACCGTTAAACTCATCTGACCACCTACCCACCGCGGCCCCCACCCCTACCTCCCCGCCGCCTCCTCACCTCTCCCCCGCGCCCGCCTGCCTCCCCGCCGCCCGCCCTGATCCCCACGCCTGCCCGCCTCCCCCTGCCAAGCTTCCCTTCCTCCTCACCTCTCCCCAGCGCCCGCCCACATCCCCGCCGCTGCAGATCTCGCAGCACCACTGCAGCACGTGGCGCCCCTCTCCTCGGCCGCCGTGGCCTTCCGGCACACCAGCCCGCTCCTCTCAGGTGAGCCTTCAGTGGCCTTCCGCCACATCAGCGGTTGAGGTAGGACTTGAGCGGGCCGACGTATGCCTCGAAGCCGAGCGTGGTCATGGCCCAGAGCAGGTCGTCGCCCACTCGCCGTTGATGGTCTTGCGCTTCTCGCGCTGGCACTTGTCGGAGGCCTCGCCGGTGACGAAGCTGATGAACTCGGACACGCACTCCTGCACCGTCTCCTTGGCCTCCTTGGAGATCTTGGCGTTCGCCGGCAGCGACTTCTTCATGATGCGCGAAGCGTTCGCGATCGGGAGGAACCGGTCCTGCTCCTTGGCCGGCGAGTCGCCGCCGCCGCCGCCAACTTACCCCGCGCTGCTCCCGCACCCGGCCGCCGCCGCCGCCACCGCGGCGCCGGACTCATTGTCCGACGGCGGGCTGCCCACCGGGCGCAGCAGGTGGCCCTGATGCCCGTAGCCCTTCTTGCTCTTCATGTCCACACCCCCGCACAGTGGCTGATGACTACTAGCTTACCAAGCTGTAGGGCAGAGAAAGATAGAGAGAGAGGTCGATCGAGTGTGTTCTTGGAGCTTGGAGGATGGACATGGTGTCCTTTTAAAGCTGGAAAAAGGGGAGCAAGCCGTGGTAGGAGAGATGCGAGTGGGAGGACGGTATTGATGCCGACACAAAGGGAACACAGATTCTAGCTAGTCGCCTAGAGTGAAGTCAAATACAATGCCGCTCTGTTCGCCCTGGCAAGGATTGTATTCGGAACTCAGAAACTTCGCTGATATTCTATCAAAATATTGAGGCAATTCGAAATTTCCCGTTCGATTTATGAGAAGAATTCAACCATTACACTAGTGCTGCTGTAGTAATTTATTCAGATAATTATATAAGTGTCACATGTGTCATGAATTCATGATTTTTACATTTATGGATGCTGGAGGCATAAACAATTCTTCAATCTGAACTGAAATTAAATTCTCCTGCAGAGGAGGAAACACCAAAATATTCTCTATGATAGGGTGGCACACTCCACAGGCTGGCCACTACCGATGTCATTTCAGGAAACCGTACCTACACACCAACATAAAAAGATTTCAGGCACGGCTTCCTCACACATTGCAAAAACTCAAGACTAGCTAAAGATGGCATCTATATACAACTGCACACTAATCACCATGGTTTCAATCATATTCACGGTTTCAATCATATTTAATATTTCCATCTCTAAAAAAATATTGTTGCGACTAGTTCTCACTCAGCGGATTGGAATATGGTATCCCCGCGATTTCGAAAAAGCCGGGATAAAGGCCAAAGAGCCCTTGTGTGTGAGTGAGTGAGAGAGATGCCGCACTTATCCCCGCTCCTCTTTTCTTCCCTTTTCCGGCTCAAAGGCACTGTGGATTATTCGCGCGCAATAACAGAAGAACATATGTGATGGCAACTTGGGTGCGGGAGGGGGGATTAATTAACGTAAACCGCGCTTAGTTTACTCTTCTAAGCAGGCTTCGAATTATAAAAATGCATGGGCAGATGATGCTTTCGATCGATTAAATTTGGACCTATAGCTTGGTTTGAATGGTAAGCACATGGTTATTTTAGGTTTGGCCGCCGGAGCTTGGGTTGTGAGCTGAGATTGCGCCATTTGTCAGATGCAAGCGCACGCCGGTTTTAATTTGCTTTTAAATATTTGAATGGTAAACCCACGGAACTTGCTTTTAGCTGTTTGATTGAGTTTTGACTCCGCTTTTGTTCCTCCCCTCCTCTTTTCTTCATTTCAATGTGCACCTATTCTTTCCTCGATACATGTTTTTTTTTCCGACGAGGCTTAGAAGACAGGACCAGAGCGAATTTGGCAACGACGTGGACGTTGGAAAACACCATCTGCCGGCCCAAGTTTAGCTCGGCTTGGAAAATACTCCATCCTTCTTAAATTGTTGTCGCTCATAACTTTTAACATTATTTTTTTTATTTATCTTATTCAAAAAGTTACTTTTAAGTGTAAAAAATATAAATTGTGATTCAAATAATTTTAACATTAAAACAAATTATAAGAAAATTTAGGATATTTATCGTATTTTTTGAATACAAGAATTATCAAATATGATGTTAATTAGAAATTAATGGTGACACCAATTTAAGAAGAGAGAGAATACTTACTTTCTGATGAAAGTAGGCAGTAAGGTTTAGGGTGTTGGTAAACGTCTTTGGTCAGCTCCAGCTTGATTTTGATGCCATGCGGTTGGATGGATGGACGGACGGTCCTGATCGTACCGAGTAAAACCGTACTTAATCCATCTTCGGTACGACCTGCGGTGCGGTAGCCTAGTGCAACGAAAATAAAAAATAAAACTGAATCAAACCAGAAATGACATTAATTGGTAAATCAACGTGCGAGATGAGCTGCGTATTTTAGATTCCTTGAAGTATAAACCTTGGCAGGCTGAAAATCATGGAAAAACTTCGCTTGAACAGGCCGAAACCCAAGGCAGCAGCCCGGCCCAAAAGTATGCAAACGAGGCTTAATTTGTTCCTACTTTTACCAGGAGCACTGTCCTACTAGTAGCTTTAGCAGGCCGAACCTGAAAAGCCAGCAGGTAAAGTTCTCATGGGCACCACCGCCGACGTCTGACCTTTCTCGCGGCGTCTCGGGGATGCGACAATAGGAACCTTCGAAAGCAATCCTCCGCGCCCCGGAAAAGCCGTGCGCCGGAATATTCTATGGCCCGGCTCGCAAGTAGCAACAGGCAAAGCAACACAGGAGCGGTACGTACTTAACCACGCAACATTCACTTTGACTTTGACCATAGCGTGATCGCACTTGCATCGGTCCGGGATGTTGCTTATCGGATCACACGATCGTGGCTTGGGGGTTGATTCTTGGGAGCTGTGACACGTGCGGCGGTACAAAGTCCTTGACTTTGGAACGAAGCGCCAGGGTTTGAAAAACCAGTTCACTGAAAACGCTGGTTTTGGGTAAAAATCGAAACTGGTACTATAGAATCAACCAATTTCTCCAATTAACCGGTCGATTTGCCCCCGCTGTAGGTAGTGTTTTCTTACAAAGTTGAACTGTTTTAGTTTTTGATCGGTGGCCAGCGGGGAAGGTAGAGTATTGTATGTATGTTAAGTTCGTCGGAAGGATAATTTTCATAATACATACTCCCTCATTTCTAAATTGTTATCGCTGTTAACTTTTAAAATCAACTTTTAATCTTCATCTTATTCAAAATGTTTTACTACTAATATATATCATATATTTTATTATAATTTGCTATATTATTAAAGTTATTTCAACCACAACTTACAATTTTACATATCTGAACTAATTTTTTGAATATGATGAAAAGTAAAAAAATGATGTTAAAAATCAACAATTTACGAATGCAAAGAGTAGTATAGTTTTATGAAAAGATATATTGATCCATGTATCGTATCTTTCTGGCTCCAAAACTTTTTAAACTTCCTTTCCCCTGTGCGTGCTTTTACGAGAAACTATATAGGGACAGGTCTCAAAATGAGCTGTGAAAAGGAAAAAAAATTAATTAGTTCCGAGCTGGGAATCCAAAAAGAAGCAAAGCAAAAGGGAGAGTTGATATGTCGGAATGTCGTTCCTTTTTTTTTTTCCTTTTCGATAGAATCATATATCATGCTGTGATCCTTGCGTCAGGTTTCGGTGTAGTTCGTATACAAAATCGTGCTATCAAATATCACATTTTTCGACTGCACTTTTCGAATCTTAGATTTTTGTTAAAAATCAATATTATATGATTTATATGATATTCCTATAAAATTACAGTGAAATTACACATTTTAAAGGAGTTTTAGGATTCAGTCACTCAGAAACTTGGACTTCAATTTGGCATGACTAGAAAACTTGGTCACACTTTTTTTGAGTTGTGTTCTCCTCGACCCATATTTATTGTTGCTCTAGCCTTCTCTATTTTTTTTCAAGTTACTCTTGATCCTCGCTTTCAAATACTACATCTTTGTGTCCTTTCAATATGTATCTAATTTTCTCGTCTTATGTTCTGTATGTTTATTTTTTCCTTCTCCTCAATTATTATATAGAGATATACTCCCTCCGATTTTAAATTATAGACACCGTTGACTTTTAATATTAACTTTTATCATTCGTTTTATTCAAAAAATTTATTCTAATGTGTAAAATTATTAGCTGTGATTTAAATTCTATCACTGATAAAGCAAATAATAATAAAATGTTACATGGTTGAATAATTTTTTTGAATAAAATAAACGATTAAAATTAATATAAAAAATCAAATTAAAATCGGAGATAGTAAAAAGAAAGATAGGTAGGAGAGAGAGAGCTATCATTGTCAGCGCCCCACGTGATTACTGCTGTTGAGCCAGCCGCACGGGATCCCGGCAACCTGGAGCGCCGACCACCTCCGGGGCCGCCGTTCCGTTGAATCCGTTCCGGCACCGGCACCGGCACCTCGTCCTAATCTCACGCAACCTCTGACTCCTAAACCCACACACACAAACACCCGCGCTTAAATAAAGGGATCCCTTAAACAAAACCCCCACTGCCTCCTCCTCCGCCCAATCCGCATCCGCCAAAAAGAAAAAGAAAGCGGATATCAATTCGATCCCACCCACACCACCCGTGTTCTCTCCTCCCCTCCCAGCTCCCAGCCTCCCCTTCGCTCGCTCACGGTGCAAGCAAAGCGGAAGCGCGAGCGGAGCGGAGGGCAGAGCACCCGCGACGATAGATAAAAAAAAAAAAACGAGTACTTACTAAAATCCAGGTCGCCGAAAAGCGAGCGAGAAAGGGGATCGGTTCGCTTCGCACGCGAGCGAGCGAGAGCCGGCGTCGTCGTCGCGCCGTCGAATCCTCCCCCTTATCCCCCCTGCTCCTCGTCCGCCCTCGCCGCGCGCGCTCCCGTGGAGGAGGAGGAACAGGGAGGGAGGCCTCCCGATCGGGTCCGGCGGGAATGACGGCAGCCCCCCGGAGCGGCGGGATCTAAGGGTGGTGGTGGTCTGCTGGGGGAAGGCGCGAGGACTCGCCCGCGGCAATGGCGGCGAAGCCGCGGCGCGCGCTCCCGTTACTCGCGGCGCTTCTGCTGCTGCTCCGCCCGGCCGCGCTTGTGCTCGCCAACATGGAAGGTATGTGCGCCGCTGCGCCTCCGCTCCCCCTCGCCGGGTCTCGCGCTCTCCGCTTGCTTGCGACGTCCCCGCTGCTCCGCCTTCGTGCTGCCCCCGTTTCCGTTTCCGCTCGTCGCGGCTCGGCGGTGGGAAGTATCGGACAGCGCCTCGCGTGTGTCCGTCCCAACACGTTCGAGTCGCCTACTGGCTACTGCCGCGTCCGATCAGTTCGCTGTGTTACGCGCTAAAACGGATGATGTGTTCTGGTTGGGCAGCTGTTGACGCTGCCGTGACCCGTTTTAGTGCGTTAGCTAGTCTCGATTAGGACGTCTCCTGGAGTGGAGTGGTTAAGCGGTTTTGCTGTCTCGTTATGCTATACTACGTGTGTGTTTCTAGTTGATTCCTACGCGGTTTCCGTTACCTCCCTCCTCTGTGTTTATTTTGGCTGCGCTGCTCACAGCCTCACAGCGTGTTATTCTTGCAAGGCATCCTCTGACGATTTTTTGGAGCTTGGAGTGGAGAGGCTGGGTGCTTTATGCTTGGCTATTGCTGGTTGCTGATGCTTCTGTTTGTACTACTTTCGGGTGGCTACTGGGGTGGCTGTTAATCTCGAGCAAGCTGATGGTGTTAGTTCACCTTCAGCGTGATTTTTGCAACGCAGAGTGACTTTGAGGTTCTATAGTGTAGATTTTTTTCCCTTGGGAAAATGATTTGCGCAGTGAAGAGTTGGCGGATCTCTTGCTGAATAGATTATTGCTAGGATAGTTGTAGATTACCGCTCAGTTTTAATTTTCTGAGGCATGGAGCTGAAGCTTCAATCTTATGGAAGTGTCTGTCTTACTTGATACCATTAGCTACAGGCATATTCAAGTGCTAAGGGAATGAAAGTTAGTTCCTCGTCTTCAATTGAAAATCATTTTCAATCTGAATCATTTAGCTGCTGCAAGTCTACAACTTCATGGATTATAGTTGTATCCTATTACTCGTTTTTTTTTTCTGACAAGTGAACTTTACCAATGGATTCTGTCTATTTACACTTTGTTCCTGATATTGACAGGTGATGCGTTGCATAGCTTGAGGACTAACTTGAATGATCCTAATAATGTCCTCCAAAGTTGGGATCCAACCCTGGTCAATCCATGCACTTGGTTTCATGTTACTTGCAATAATGACAACAGTGTCATCAGAGTGTATGTCCACCTTTCTCTCTAGTCTCTATTACTTCATGGTTAGTCAGTCGCCTGTTTCATCCTTCCGAATTAAATATTTATCTTCATTTTACAGTGATCTTGGAAATGCTGCACTATCAGGAACTTTGGTCCCGCAACTTGGCCAGCTCAAGAACTTGCAGTATCTGTAAGTGATTCTTCCCTTGCTAAGTTTTCTGATGCCACCTATCCGGCACGGATACGGATACGTGTATCGGTATCCAACGGATACGGATACGGCAATACGGCACTTTGTCAAAAAACCTGATACGCGGATACGGTTTAATATTTTTTTTAAAAATAAATAATATAATTTCACAGCAGTATAATAATAAAAAGGAAGGGAAGAAACAAATGAAAATGAAGTTGGGCTGTAAAAAGGCTCAACGTGAACCAGCCCAACCCATTCTCATCCCCATTTACCCTAGATATAAATACAACTCACCCCTCACACTCCATTCTCTCCACCCCCCTCCCAGCCGCCACCAGCCACCTAGCTCTCTCTCTCTCTCTCTCTCTCTCTCGTATGGGTGCTGCAAGGGACCAGGACATGCGTCCAAGCTCGTGCACTGTCACACGTGAGTAGGGCTCTCCATCGGCGTGAAGCTTCCAAGCTCTCTCTCTCTCTCTCTCTCTCTACATGACTGCTCACCTACTCCACCTCGCCGTTGGCAGGAGACAGCGCCGCCGCTCACCCCTCCCTTGGGATCTCGCAGCAGCTCTCGTCGCCGGTTGCCCCTCCTTGGATCTCGCGGCAGCTCGCCGCCACTCGCCCCCTCGCGTCCACTTCGACGGGATCCTCCCCGCCACCGGCAGCACCGCTGCCCTTCACCCCTCTCTCACTCCTCCCCCACGGGGATCCACCTGTAAGATAATCCTTGTATAATTTTGTCCTGCCATAGGTAGAAGTTTGTAGAAGAGGGTAGGGGCTAGTAGTAGCTTCTAGGATCTTTCCCTTTTGCTTCAGCAGCAAGTAAGAGGAGCTGTCAATAGGAGTAGCAAAGTTGAATTTTGCTTGATAAGCACTAGCACCATGTGGGTTGTTTCAGAACCCACCCTAGGGCTATATATATATGAGGGGACCATATGTAATAGGAAGTTGCCCATGAATGAAAGGAAGTTTTTCATCAGCCCAAAGCGCTCCACTCTTCCTCTCAAGTTCAGCTAACACCTGAACTACCTCGATCCAATTTAGGGCCAACAATTGGTACTGGAGCCTTGTCTGTAGGTAGCGATGTCAGGCTGAAGCTAGAGCTGCTGCTGCAGCTGCTCTCGGAGAAAACACCGAGCAGCACCACCGCCGTCGATCTCCATCCGCGACACGCTGGGGCAGGCGTAGATACACCAGTGAGGTGGTCATCACACGCGTGATTAGGGATGCCAGCAGTGCGCTGTTTCCGCAACTGACGAAGGGCAACTATGAAGAATGGAACCTGCTGATGAAAGTGAAGCTTGAAGCTCGCGGGCTCTGGGAAGCGATCGAGTTCGGCGATGTCGACCATCAGGAGGACCGCATGGCGCTTGAAGCCCTGCTTAGCGCTGTGCCCCCGGAGATGATTCGAACCCTGGCGGTGAAGAAGGCGGCAAAAGAAGCCTGGGCGGCCATCCGCTCACTCCACGTCGGCGACGATCGTGTCCGTAGGTCGACGCTACAGAGGTTGCGTCAAGAATGGGAGCTGCTCAAATTCAAGGAGGGCGAGATGGTGGATGATTTCGCGTTGCCGCTCTCTGGATTGATGAGCTCCCTCAGCATTTACGGTGACCCAGTCGACGAGCAACGGGCCGTGGAGAAGCTTCTTCGCGTCGTTCTGCCCAAGTACTCGCAGATTGCGTTGTCAATTGAGACACTCCTCGACACGGCAACGCTCTCGCTTGAGGAAGTCATAGGCAGGCTTAAGGCAGTTGATGAACGCATCGAGCTCGCACCCGAGCCAGAACAGTCGTTGCAGGTTGGAGGTAAACTCTACCTCACCGAAGAGCAGTGGCTCGCCCGGATAAAGGAGAAGCAAAGCGGCGAATCCAATTTGAAGCCGCCTCGAACAAGCAAGGGGGTTCGAAGACCACGTGGTGCACAGAAGAAGGGAAATAATGCACCTGAAGTGAAGAATGACAGCGATGAACGTAACCGTTGCCACAATTGCGGTCGATTGGGGCACTGGGCAAAGTATTGCCGCAAGCCAAAGCCCGCGCAGGCCAATCTTGTCTAGGCCAAGGAGCAAGCCGACAACCAGCCAGCTCTCCTCAGGCCGCACCTCACCTCGCTTTCACCGGCGCCAAGTCCTGAGCGCGTCCACCTTGAGGAGCCCAAGGCTCATGCGCACCTTTGTGCTGCCGGTGAAACAAAGGAGAAACCAATCGATGGATGGTACCTCGACACCGGAGCTACAAATCACATGATGCCGACGTCTTCGCCAACATGGACCGATCTATCCAAGGCACCATCAAGTTCGGAGACAGCTCCCTTATTGACATTTGTGGCATCGGCACCGTCATCTTCGCCGGCAAGAATGGTGAGCATCTAGCACTCGCCGACGTCTTCTACATCCCCAAGCTGAAGAATTCCATCATCAGTGTTGGCCAACTCGACGAGAGCGGCTCTCGCATGCTGATTGATCAAGGCGTACTTCGGATTTGGGATCAGCAAGGCCGTCTCATTGTCCGAGCCGAGCGCAACTGCAATCGATTGTACATGCATAAGACAGAAATTGCCCAACCAATCTGTCTCACCGCTCATCACATCGACGATTCATGGCGGTGGCACGAGAGATTCGGGCACATCAACTTTGATGCGCTGAACAAGATGGGGCCGTGAAGCCATGGTTCATGGACTACCGCGGTTGGAACATGTGGAGCAGCTCTGTGAGGTGTGTGTCATCACCAAGCATCGACGGGCTCCATTCCCACAGGAAGCCAAGTACCGCGTTGAAAAGCCACTCGAACTTGTTCACGGCGACATCGGCGGGCCAATCACACCAGTGACTCCAGGAGGCCGTCGATTCTTCTTACTGATGGTGGACGATGCCACTCGCTGCATGTGGGTGGTGGTACTAGCAAACAAGTCCGGCGTTGCGGAGCCGATCAAGAGGATCCAAGCGGCAGCAGAAGCACAGTGTGGGCGCAAGGTGCATATCATTCGCACCGACAACGGTGGTGAGTTCACATCACAAGAATTCGCCATCTACTGTGCGGATAAAGGAATCGTGCGCCACTTCTCCGCGCCCTACGCTCCGCAATAGAATGGCGTGGTTGAGAGACGGAACCAGACTGTCGTCGCAATGGCACGAGCTCTGCTGAAACAGAGGAACATGCCTGCTGAATTTTGGGGGGGGAGGCGGTGACCACTGTCGTGTTCCTGTTGAACCGTGCTCCTACCAAATCGCTTGTCGGCAAGACGCCATTCGAGGCTTGGCATGGTCACAAGCCACCTGTCCACTTCCTACTTACATTTGGCTGCCTCGCCTACGTCAAGAAACAGGGGCAGCTACACAAGCTCGACGATCGCAGCGTGCCTGCTGTCTTCATCGGCTACGAGGAAGGTGTGAAGGCGTACAGACTACTTGATCTAGTGACACGCCGAGTCCAGATCGCCCGAGATGTGATCTTTGATGAAGACAAAGGTTGGGATTGGGGAACAGACAACAGCGCGCGTGGCAACGACGGTGGTTTCAGTGAATTCCACGTCGAATACAACTATGCCACATCGTCCCCTATTCCAGCACTACCGGCAACACCATCCCCTACTCTAGAATTGGCACAATCTGCTCCAGCTTCATCAAGCATCAACACAGCAACACCAGCTCCAAGTATGACATCAGCTCCAGGTGGCATTTGAAGTCCAGAAGGGCCTGAATTTGTCACGCCAAGAGAAGGAGATGAAGATCGATTGGATGCGTGGCATGGTGACACGCCAATTCGCTATCGCACCGTCGACAATCTGATCGGCGTGGAGCCACCAGTGCCCAGACTCGCCCAGTTCAACCATAAGGCTGAGCTGTATATGACGAGTATGGGGGAGCCGTGCTTTTTTGCTGAAGCAGAATGCGACGAAGCATGGAAGGTGGCGATGGAGGAGATAGACTCCATCGAGCAAAATGGAACCTGGGAGCTTGTTGATTTGCCACCTGAGCAGCGGCCGATCACCCTCAAATGGGTGTTCAAGTTGAAGAAGAACGAGACGGGAGAGGTTATCAAGCGTAAGGCGAGACTGGTTGCGCGTGGCTTTGTTCAACAAGCCGATGTCGACTTTGAAAAGGTCTTTGCACATGTAGCGCGCATGGAATCCATCCGTCTCCTGCTCGCATTAGCAGCTGAGAAGGGCTGGAACATCCATCACATGGATGTGAAGTCGGCCTTTCTCAATGGTGACTTGAAGGAGGAGGTCTACATTCGCCAACCGCCCGGTTTCATCGTTGCAGGACAAGAGCACAAGGTCCTGCAGCTACACAAGGCACTCTACGGCCTACGTCAAGCACCACAGGCGTGGAACGAGAAGCTGGACCAAACACTTAGGAGGCTCGGATTCCACCGTAGCGAGCACGAGCACGCTATGTACTGCCGTGGCGACAGTAACTCTGTACTGCTTGTTGGTGTGTATGTGGATGATCTCATCATCACTGGGGCCTCACAAGAAGGCATTGAAGCGTTCAAGGCCGAGATGAAGTCCAAGTTCCAGATGAGTGACCTCGGGCACCTGTCACTCTACCTAGGCATTGAAGTGCATCAAGATGATGATGCCATTACACTCGGTCAAGCTAGCTATGCTAGAAGCATTCTAGAACTAGCTGGAATGGTGAACTGTAACCCAATGCATACGCCAATGGAGCAATGACTCAAGCTCAGCCGTAAAAGTACTGCACCGGAGGTGGACGCGACCCATTATCGACGACTTGTCGGTAGCCTCCGCTACCTTGTCCACACTCGACCGGACCTAGCTTTCGTAGTCGGGTTCGTTAGTCGATTTATGGAGCGTCCAACGGAGGAGCACCTTCAAGTGGTAAAGAGGATCCTCCGCTTTATCGCCGGCACCCTCAACTACGGCTTGCGCTATGAGCGACGGACAGGAGGTACATGCCTAGTTGGCTACTGTGACAGTGATCTGGCCGGCGGTATTGACACTAGGAAGAGCACCAGTGGCAATATGTTCTTCCTCGGTAAGTGCTTGATTAGTTGGCAATCAATCAAGCAAAGAGTGGTGGCACTTTCATCATGTGAAGCAGAGTATGTTGCTGCCACCATTGCTGCAACTCAAGCAATCTGGCTAGCTCGGCTGCTGAGTGAACTCATTGGAGAAGACCCACAAATCTAGTCTTCCATGAGCGCAGCAAGCACATTGATCTTCGCTATCACTTCATAAGAGACTGCATGGAAGAAGGAAGCATAAGCGCCACTTACATCCCCACTTCGGACCAGCTCGCTAACTTCCTTACAAAGGCTCTTGGACAAGTCAAGTTTCAAGAATCAAGAGCTAGGATCGGGATGGTCCAAGTTAACTAGTAATACAAGGATTAGGGGGAGAATTGGAAGATAATCCTTGTATAATTTTGTCCTGCCATAGGTAGAAGTTTGTAGAAGAGGGTAGGAGCTAGTAGTAGCTTCTAGGATCTTTCCCATTTGCTTCAGCCGCAAGAGGAGCTGTCAATAGGAGTAGCAAAGTTGAATTTTGCTTGATAAGCACTAGCACCATGTTGGTTGTTCCAGATCCCACCCTAGGGCTATATATATATATGAGGACCATATGTAATAGGAAGTTGCCCATGAATGAAAGGAAGTTTTTCATCAGCCCAAAGCTCTCCACTCTTCCTCTCAAGTTCAGCTAACACCTGAACTGCCTCGATCCAATTTAGGGCCAACATCACCTCCTCGGCTCCGCCCTCCAGCTCTCTCCGCCCTCGCCTGCCCCTGGTGTCACTGCACGCTGTGGGCTGGACTGAAAAGTATCTGATAACGGGCCGAAGCAGCCCAATACGTATCCTCTGGAGTATCTGATTTTTTTGTATTTATTTTTTTTCGGATACTTATTGGATACGTATCCAACGAGTATCCGATACGTATCCGTACGGGGTACATATCCGCCGTGTATCCGAGCGCCAGGTGAAGTATCCGTGTTTTGTAGGATGCCACATCACCCGAAGATAGTGGAAGATTCTATTACTAGCTTTCTTTTCAATTAACTTAGGTAAAAACACTTCAGTTATGATTGTTCATATAAAGAAATATTTCTCTCAGAATTCTTTTTCACATGATGAAGGCTGCACCCGGTTGCTGTGTCCCTGTGTTACATAGGTGTGTATAGGGCTAGACCATTTTAACTTCTAAATACACCCTTTATGCCACAACATATAGTGCCTTTCAAAATTCAATTGAATTTTACTAATTTTTATCATCAATAAATGAGTTAAGAAATATGAAAAATGGAACCATTAGATTTGCATTTCAATGTAGCTTCATATGATTATAATTTCGTATCTTGTAGTAATACATTAAAAGAGAAATTTAAGAGCATTGTATAATTTTGGAGACCGTGCCAAGTTTGACACTGCCTTAGAAATGGGACAGAGTGCTATATGATGCTTAGAGTAGCTGTGATATATTCATAATAGGTGCTGAAATATAATTATGCTTGCCAGTATAAGTGAGTGGTAATCTGTCATATTGATCTTAAATAGCAAGCTTTATGGTGTACGCTTGGTGTATTAATTTTTCATACTGTTTACATTATAACTATAGTTTTTGTTTCCTTGAGAGAAGTTGTGGGATGATATCAGCTCAATTAGTCTTGGTGTTGGTATATATAGAGAGATTACGGTGAAGACGGGCCTAGAATACGAGTCTTGATATGTATTCTTACTGTCTCTGTCTTCAGTGTCCACATTAGCTAGCTTCTTCAGCATGTAATAAATCAGTAATTTTGTGTATGTCACTCTTCTAGTTTCTTTCAATTAGTCACTGCTTTCATATTTTTTCTGCAGTGAGCTCTACAGTAACAACATCAGTGGCACAATACCTAGTGAACTTGGGAATCTGACGAACTTGGTCAGTTTGGATTTGTACCTCAATAACTTTACTGGTCCAATACCAAATTCATTGGGGAATCTATTGAAGTTGCGATTCCTGTAAGATTTCTCCCTTGCCTGTCTCTGTGACTCATTGTATAGGGTAAGAATATGTATTTGTTACATGTTAGAATCAGATTGTGGCTGTGTACATATAAGATGTATCTCAGAACATCATTAGTAGCTTCAATACACCTTTTCTGCTGATGATTACTCCAGCCTTTTGAAATATTGCACATGGGTTCATACATATTATAGCTGATTAGTATCCTTGTCATTCCAAATTCGTTATTTGAAAGTTGAAATCATAACTTCAGTACTCATGGATACAACACAAACTGTTAAATATAGGTGAAAAGCTCAGCCGCCTAATTTCATTGGGTCCCACAGTAGTAATTTGATATTCAAGGTTTGGATTGCTGTTCTTAGCAACATTCAGTGGCATCATTTAAACTCATTACCAGCATGCACCGCATCTTTAAACTCACAACCATAACGCATCTCATGGGAAACAGAATATATGCATCCTGTAAATAAAATAGTTTTGTTTGATTAAGCTTTCCCTGGCTTTGTCTTTTCTTTGAACTTGCTCAGGTAATATAGCTATATTTAATGCGATAGCTATGTTTAATGCTATTTGTTAGGCAGTGGATGTATTGCTAGTTTACATTCAGTTAATGAGGTTTTAAGGCACCTATCATGCCATTATGTTTTTGAAGCAGAATTTGTTATAGTCTGTAAGGAATTTTTTTTCCATATTTTAATTTCATAATTTTATGACATTATCTTGCTATGTTATTGACTTGTCACAATTTTAAACTGTTATTATGGTGGGGAAGACGTCTCAACAACAACAGCCTTTCTGGTTCAATTCCAAAATCATTAACTTCTATCACTGCTCTTCAAGTTCTGTAAGTATTTGTTTCTCAGTTTACATCTCTTCTGTCGTTTAATAAGTAAATGTTCAATGCAACTTAAATATGTTTATTGAATTATAGGGACCTGTCAAATAACAATTTATCTGGGGAAGTTCCGTCAACTGGTTCTTTTTCCTTGTTCACCCCTATAAGGTAAAGTTGTACTTCAGTCAAAAATTTTGAATTTTCTTAATCCTTGATGCTTCTGCCACTGACATATATCTGTTTTTTCTTGGGCAGTTTTGCGAACAACCCTAACTTATGTGGCCCTGGGACTTCAAAACCTTGCCCTGGTGCTCCTCCCTTTTCTCCACCTCCGCCATACAATCCTCCAACTCCTGTGCAATCACCAGGTGATTTTCCTGATTCATTACACTGTTGAGACGAAGTTAATTCCCACTTTCTCCATTATTGTACTTGAAGTAATTTAGGTTATGGCGCATTTATTTTGCTGCTGATTTCTTTATGTTATTATTATTATTTTTTGCAGGAAGCAGTTCCTCTAGTACAGGAGCAATTGCTGGAGGAGTGGCTGCTGGTGCGGCCTTGCTATTTGCTGTTCCTGCAATTGGCTTTGCATATTGGCGGCGCAGGAAACCTCAAGAGCACTTCTTTGATGTACCAGGTATGCATTCAACATCAGATGGGGAACTATTTGGAGAATAGTTTTTAGTCAAATTAACTTTAGATTTACATTGTGGCAGCTGAGGAAGATCCAGAGGTCCACCTTGGCCAGCTTAAAAGATTTTCACTGCGTGAGCTACAAGTTGCAACTGATAGCTTTAGCAATAAGAACATTCTTGGAAGAGGTGGATTTGGCAAAGTCTACAAAGGAAGGCTGGCAGATGGTTCTTTAGTTGCTGTTAAGAGACTGAAAGAGGAGAGAACTCCTGGAGGGGAACTGCAGTTTCAGACAGAAGTTGAGATGATTAGTATGGCTGTACACAGAAATCTATTGCGTCTTCGTGGATTCTGTATGACACCAACAGAAAGGTTGCTTGTGTATCCATACATGGCTAACGGCAGTGTTGCATCACGTTTAAGAGGTACTTCTTTTTGTTAGCTTTTCTTCTTCTTCTTTTTTTTATCTTTCAAATGATGCATTATACTTGCCAGCTGTATGAATCTCTAAAGCATTTATCATTTTGGTCTATTTTGTAGAACGATCACCGTCCGAGCCGCCTCTAGATTGGCAAACAAGAAGAAGGATTGCACTTGGTTCTGCTAGGGGTCTGTCATATTTACATGATCATTGTGATCCAAAGATTATCCATCGAGATGTCAAAGCTGCGAATATTTTACTTGATGAAGACTTTGAAGCTGTAGTGGGGGACTTTGGTTTGGCAAAACTAATGGATTACAAGGATACCCATGTGACGACTGCTGTTCGTGGAACAATTGGCCACATTGCACCTGAGTATCTTTCAACAGGAAAATCCTCCGAGAAAACTGACGTATTTGGTTATGGAATTATGCTTTTGGAATTGATTACAGGACAACGCGCCTTTGATCTTGCACGCCTTGCCAATGATGATGATGTCATGCTGCTTGACTGGGTAATTAACTTATGCTTTTATTAAAATTGCAATCTAGATTTTTTTTTTTGTTACTTGACATTATGTTTGGGTTGGATCCTTTTTCTGTACAATTGTCACACATCTATTAATCACTTTACGTACGACAATTCTTCACTAAAAAAAGAAGTTATTCTCTTTATGAGCTGGTACTTTGTAGCTAAACTACGCATATGGTAGAACAGCGTGTTTCTGGATTCTTATATTTGTCAACATCTTTTTTTTTTCTTTTCGAAAGACCTGGACTCACTTGACAGTGATCCGGCATATATTAATATAAGAAGTTGCCTCATATTATGGGAAACGAGGCCAAACCGTACATTATTCAAAGAAAGAAAAGCAAGAAAAGAAGCTATGCTACAGCACGCCTGTGAGAGGATAGGTCTCACCGGGCTAAAGCCTACCTCGAAAACAAGAGCCTAACCAACCGCAACAATCTAAACACAACACAACCTCATATATGTTGTCATTGCCAAGCTAACCTCCTAGTAGCAGCTCCGACTCCAATCCAACAGCCCGAGTCTTTTCCATAACAGTGCACCCCAAGAAAGAGCATTGAGAGAAGCCCACCACATGTCATCATTGCCAAGCTAGCCACACATCACGACTCAGCAGCTCCGACTTCATGTGAGTATGCCTTCTGGTGATCCTCTTGAGCACATATTGAAGAGAAAACTAACTCAAGCAACATCACGAACTTGGCAGAAACAACCACTTCACCCTCCTTTCGTTTGTACAATAGATGTTTTCTAGTTTTGGGATCAAGCAACTGCTTTTACTGGAGTTAACA
Source organism: Zoysia japonica (assembly GCA_001602275.1). NCBI lineage: Eukaryota > Viridiplantae > Streptophyta > Magnoliopsida > Poales > Poaceae > Zoysia > Zoysia japonica. The sequence goes on along the minus strand of BCLF01000112.1, from coordinate 99,039 downwards.
GAGTGTTTATGTATGTTTTGTATAGGTCAAGGGGCTACTCAAGGAGAAGAGATTGGAGATGCTGGTTGACCCAGATCTACAGAACAATTACATTGATGTCGAGGTGGAATCGCTGATCCAGGTCGCGCTCCTTTGCACACAGGGCACTCCCACAGACCGGCCTAAGATGGCGGAGGTGGTGCGGATGCTTGAAGGTGATGGTCTTGCGGAGAGATGGGAGGAGTGGCAGAAGATAGAAGTACGGCAGGAGGTTGAGCTAGGTCCACACAGAAACTCAGAGTGGATTCTCGATTCGACCGACAATCTCAACGCTGTTGAGCTATCCGGGCCAAGATGATGATAATAGCTCATGACCTGCTGCTAATTCTTGTATTTTGTAAGGGTAACATCGTTGTATATCAATCATGCTACCCGTGTACCCATTTGTGCATATCAATCAATGGGTGAAGGTATAGTCAGCCACAATGTGCTTGGCGTATAGTACTCTGATTTCTTACTTGAAGACGGCCATGGACATCTTATGATAGGACATCAGAGTCCAGTTAGCTAGTGCCCTTGTGCAGTTGCTGCGCCAGGCTCCACGTGTTTAAACCTTTAAAGGTAGTGGTGGAGGTGATATGGCTATCTACCTGGTCTATGGTGATTGTACTGACAATTGACATCTAACTATTGTACCAAATGTAAGGATGGAACTCACAGAGTTATTTTGTACAGTATCACCCATATCCCTGAAAGGGGCGGATGATACAGGTCCTATTTTGAAGTCCACTATGATCCCTATTTAGTGATATAAAATTGTTTTTATCGGGCAGTTTTTCACGGTGGTACGGCCATGGATTTGTCCTGTTTCCATTCTCTACCCGTATTGTGCGATCAGAGTTTTGAAGGCGTTCTGTGTGGGGGGGGGGGGGGGGGGGGGGGGGGGGGGGTATCAGCCTATCAGGTACTTCCACTGAAGCCGTCGCAAAAAAAAAAAGGGTACTTCGACTGAAGGTGACCTCCAAATTGGTCCATGTTCGGCTGAATTGTGCTAGAAATTCAGGATATTTTACTCCATGCCTTGCCCACGAGGCTGTAATGTGTTGGTTTAACAATATAATATTGGCCCCTGTTTCATAAATATCTTACTACAATTTTTAAAAAGTATGCAGACCTCATCATGTAAATCTCAAGACAATGAATTAGCAATATATCCAATTTTTTCTGGCCCTGAAGATTATCTAGAATTATGTTGCTGTTACCCTGTCAATATTGAACTTTTGGACCTAACTAAAATTAGGGAACTGGGAAGTAGTTTTTCCAAGCTCATACTCCAACATTATCCATTGACTTGTGAGATTCATACCTGTGCCTATACAATGTATAATTGTATAGAAGACCGAAATGTCTAACGAAATGTTAGATATTAGAGGAAAACAAACTCGCCGGCGCAAACAGTTCACATCTCATCTCTGTTCTGCCAATGTGACCGAGTGCCACTGAGTTTGATTTCCTCCAATTCTCCCGTTGGGCGGCTGCCGTCTCGGCGACAACATTCCAGAAACCGTCCCCTGAGAAGGGCTATTTGAGATGAGATGTTAGAGGAAACTGAACCGTTCATGAACCGTCTTTTGTTTCTTTCCATGAACGGTTCAGTTCCCTCTAATCCTCATCTCCAACGGCACCAACACAGCCAGCCGCCAGGCGATCGACTGAAGGTGAGATATTGGAGGAAAACAAACCAGCCTTTGATCTTGCTTGCCTGTCGATCCCTTCAGAATCTGACAAAGATCAGGAGGTTTGTTTTGCTCCAACTCTCACTTTCAGTGCCTGACAAATCACTACTGGAGTAGGCATAATACTAGTACTAGTGAATGGAAACACTGAAATCTGTCAAAAAGGCGAAAAGAATAACAACACTGAAGAAGAGCTCTGTTTCAGTGCCTGGATGTGTTGCTTGGCAGATCTGCTCAAATTTGTAGTAGTAGCTATATGGAGAAGGCATCTCTGAGTGGGCAGCAGCATCTGGGTCTGTTGCACTTGCCCTTCATGCCGTTCGCGCCTTGTCCTAGCACTCTCAAAAAGCTGCAATACATGGTGGCCTCTGGCCGGTGTACCGTGTACCAGTGCTCTGTACAAAGGGAGTGTCGGCGTTCGGATCACCGGCCCAGTAAATATACGATCGTGGGGATGGTATGTCTTCGGATTCGATATGACCTAATCTGAGGTAGACTCAACGGGATTTTTACCTGGTTCGGGCCACCGAACGGTATAATAACCTACGTGCAGGGAACGGATTATCTCAAGGATAATGTTACGAGACGGGCTCTTCTTTTCGCGGGAGGACCCAGAACGTGGGTGAATGGGGGTGCTTGCTCGGAAAGGTGCAAGGATCCTCGGGTTTTGATGGAGCCCAAGTTTGTCTTTCATGTGTTTGTGGCTGTCGCTTGTGGTGGTGTTCGACCGTTCTCCCTATCGTTCCTCGGGCCTCCCTATATATAGGAGGGGGCCCTGGGGTTACAGGTAATGGGCCCTACGCGATCCTGCCGTCTCGTCGACAGGTGGGCCCTTCCGTCGTTGTCGCTATCATTTCGTTCCGTCCAGGCGTGGTCATGACCCGTCGCGTCGTGCGCAGCGGCGGGTACCACGATGCTCGTCCGACGGCACTGCGCCGGCTACAGTGCTGTCCCGTCGTGTCTGGCAGCCGTCGCAGCTTTCTGCTGGAGTGTCGCCGTGGTGAATCTCGTCCTGTCTCGTCGAGACGGATGGCAGCTGGTCACCAGAGTAAATGTACCATAACGCGGTACCCTCTTGAGGGTCGCTCCCAGGGGTCGATCTTCGGAGGCCGGGGTCTTCGCGCCCCTACGCGGCCAAGACATGGCCGCCGCAGGTCGTTGCTGAGGGGTCGGAACCCGTGCCGCCCGACCCCCGACTTTCACCCGTTGGAGTGCGATCTGTTGGGTACCCGGGTACGTGATCCCGACAGTAGCCCCCGAGACTGATGCCGTTCGAGGTCTCTGATTGAGGCGGCGTCGGGCTGGTCGTTTCCAAAGTTTATCGTGTTCCTACGGGTGCGCACGAGCGCGCCCGTAGGGCGTAGCCCCCGAGCCCTCGAGCGACCTAGAGGGTCGGTCGTGGGCTGAATCGTTATGCGGATCACCTTTCGTCGGCGGTCGATCGTATCGGAACCGTTCCGCCGGGTTGACACCCGGTCCTAGGGGCGATCCGGGGAATCGGCTAAGCATCGCACCGATGGTTAAGGTCGGACCGAGATCGGTCCCGGTCCTTACGCTCGATAGGGCGTCTAGAGAGCTGGTTTTGAGGCGCTGTCCAAGGTCGGCGTCACGCCTAGACCGAGGTCATGATCAGCGTCCGATTGTTTGAATTGGCCCGGTGGCCTCGGCTGTCGATCAGTCAATCGCAAGGGGTTTCGTTCTGCGTTCACGCATCGTTCCGACCTTAAAGGTCGGGCCGAGGTCGTTCTCGGTTTTTCGTTCAGTAAGACGCCTAGGTCGGACCGGTTCGATGCGGTTCCTGCCTATGATCAGCGTCGCGCCTAGGCTCGGCCGTGATCAGCGCCTGAACGTATGGTTTGGCCCGGCGGCCTTGGCTGTCGGTCAGCCGAACCTGGGGCATTTTGTTCGGTCGCCTCCCCTTATTCGAACCCGCTGTTATAGTTACGGGGATCGGACGGCCTCCGTGCCTCCACGCGGAAGGAAATCGGACCGTCCGGGAATTCGAACCGCCGGTCGATCCGAGCGGTTGATTTGAATTCGATCGGACGGTGTTGTGGGTGCGGCGGTTCGCGCGCCCGCGTCACGTCGCCTGCCAGACGTGCTCTGGCAACCGTCTCGTTGGAGTAATTGTCACCGTCCTGTCCGCGGCGGAGGCGGCAAGGTGCGGCCCGGGCCCGCTCGTCAGCGGGTCGCGGGCGGATGGCCGGGGTGCG
>BCLF01000112.1:38899-94895 GCA_001602275.1 Zoysia japonica | reverse complement strand
GGGCCCGCTCGTCAGCGGGTCGCGGGCGGATGGCCGGGGTGCGCCTCGGGTCGCGACCCCACGACCGAGCAGTTACCCCTCGGCCGATCGTGGGGGGCGCAGTAATTGCTCGGGCCCTTTAAAAGGGGGAGCACGGTAACTTCGCGTTTCCATCCGGCTTTCTCGCTTCGTCTTCGCCCTTTGCGTAGGAGTTCGTTCGCTCTGCCTTCCCTCGTAGCACCGCTGGGCCCGACGATCGTCGCAGCTTACGTTTCCGTCGCCGCCATCAGCAAAATGTCTGAGTGGGAGGCTTCGTGTGTCGACGATGCTCTGCTCGAGAGGTGGACCACCGTTGGGATGATCCCGCCGAAGGAGTCGGCGGGCTGGGTGGCCGGCTATGGCCATGCCGTGCCCGCGCCGCCGCCAGGGAAGATTGTCAGCTTCCTGGCGTACCACGAGCGCGGGCTGGGGCTGCCCGTCTCTAGCTTCTTTCGCGGGGTCCTCAACCAGTACGGCGTCCGGCTCCACCAGCTGGCGCCAAACGGGGTTCTCCATGCCGCCGTTTTTGTCACGCTTTGCGAAGCGTATCTGGGGATCCGGTCGAGCCTCCTGCTGTGGAGGTACTTCTTCCTCGCCAGTCTCCAGACGTCGAAGGAGACGGGGTCGGCAAGCGCGTCGGCGGCGTGAGCATCATGCTCCGGGCTCGGGAGTCCCAGGAGTACATCGAAGTTGACCTGAAGACCTCGCTGAAGGACTGGCGGGGGTCGTGGTTCTACATCGACAATGTGGTTCTACAATAAATCTCACAACATTAATCTTGAACTGGGAAGTAGTTTTTCCAAGCTCATACTCCAACATTAATCTTGAAGTTGTAGTTTCTACCTAAAAGCAGAAATGTGGTTGAGAGCTGCTTTTTCTGAATCAACTATGGAGCTTTTCAGAAACCAAATTTTGAAAGAGCTGGAACTCCCCAGCAAGGCCTTGATAAAATCTAAAAACCAGTTTCATAAACTGTACTCCCTCTCTCCGTCCAATAGAAGTTTAGTTTTGAGATAATTTGTGATAATTTGATGGTGCGCTATTTTTCAAAATAAAATTGTAACATTGAAAACTGAAATTGGGGCGGTTCATTTTATGGGAGGGGTAAAATGGTCATTTGACCCTATATTTAACACCGTTAGAGGTCGAACGGGTCAAGAAAGGAAAGAAAGATGAAATTCTGTTCGGATAGGGAAGTTCAAAACAAAAAAGTTCAAAGAAGGAAGCGGTGACTTTTTTTCGGGCCAAATAAGGAATTCTTTATTTTTAGTTTTTGTTGATTACGAGTTTGATTAATGATTTGGATATGTTTAATTAATTTTAATAATATAAATTATATATATTATGAAAGTATTTTTTTTCGATAAATTTAAAAGTACAAATACTAGTGCTAGGTTTTTAAATTTAACCAAATCTATACAAATTATTGATCAAAACATCAGTCAACAAAAACTAAAAATGAGCTTCTATAGGACAGAGGTAGTACTGAATTAACTAAAATCTTTAGATTATTTTGTTTTAATATTAAAAATAAAAGTTTAATAAGGTGACATTACTTTTATATTTTTATATTTATTCTTTCTTTTTTATTTCTTATACAACAATGTGACCATACTTTAGAACAACATTTGTCCGTCCATTTGTCTTTTAGTTGCACTTACGCCTGTATCCATCGAAACATTTAGAACAACATTTTTACCCACTCCTTCCGTTCACTTTTATTTGTCATTTTAGCTTTTAAAATTTATTGTCAAATAGTTCCTTCAGTCTTAAAAAAGAAGTTGTTTTAGACAATTGGTCAAGCATTAGTAATATATATTACAAATAATTTTAAATTTGTTACGTTTAGAAATATGAGAATAATATGATTAAATTTTTCTTGAAAATACTTTCATAAAAAATTACATTTGTCCCTTTTTATTAAATATTTTTACAAAAATAGGAGTCAAAGTTATACTTTAGAGACCATCAGTGGTGGACTCAGAAATGTGAAGCCTGGCGAATACGGCAAAGGATAAAAAGTTCATAAAAACTTACCGGTCACTAATATAACAATAAATGATTACCGCAATAGTTTTAGAATTAATAATATTTTTTATGCTTCCTCCATTTCAAAATATAAGTGATCTAGATTTGGTTAAAGTCAATTTTTTTTAACTTATATTTTCTCGATATTATTAGTCAAAGTTAAAAAAATTAGACTTTAATCAAATCTAAAAATATTTATATTTTAAAACAAAGGGAGTACCATGTTTTTGAAAATGCTCTTGAATCACGGTGTCAAAATTCCGTGCGAGGAAAAATTAGAGATTTTGTCGGAACTTTTAAAATATACCCTCGTTTCTAAATTATTGTCGTCATTGATTTTTAACATCAAATTTAACTGTTCGTCATATTCAAAAAGTTTACTGAATATTATATATTTTATTATAATTTACTTTATCATTAAAGTAGCTTGAATCATGAGTTATAATTTTACACATTTAAATTAATTTTTTAAATAAGATAAATAGCCAAAGTTAATGTTAAACGTGAACGATAATATCAATTTAGAAAACGGACGAAGTATACTCTACTAACTTGTTCTTGAATTTCAGGGGCATCCTCATAGATTTGCTTCCAAAACGCTGAGTCATGGATATCATTAGAATTTAACTTAGTTATAGCATTAATATTAATTACTAAAATCAGATTAGCTTAAGGAGTGTTTTAGTTGGACAAGCGCTCTGGAGCCCGAGCATGCGCCCAGGCTCGCCAGGCCCTGGGTCCGCCGGTGGATATCATGTTGTTTGTCCACATCTTTTTCTTATACTATAGAAAAAATTTATCATTCTCACTTCTTGATGCAGTTGTATGTTTCTAGTGCACCTCTCTCTTCCCGACACTTTTCTCACTTCTCAATATATTTTTTTGAGATAATTGCTTGTGTTATCCTCCTGATTTGAAGTTTAATAGCCAATTTAATTTCCTTTTTTTTAAGTTTGCTTATTTGACCCTGTTTTTTCGACTGCGAATAGTCAATTTGACTAAAAAATTTTGCTTGTTTGACCTTTTTTTTAGCAAATAAGGGTCAAATTGACTATTTAGAGCACAAAAGCAAGGTCAAATAAGCAAAGCTGAAAAAAGTATTAAATTGGCTATTAGCCTTCAAAAGAGGGCAAAAAAGCAAATGCCCCTTCTTTCTTTCTAATAAACATTTCTCTTTTCTCGCTACTTTTTATTAATTTATGTGCCCAAAGATAAAACGACAACTAAAAGTACTTTTTACGAACTTATGTGCCCGGAGATAAAACAACAATTAAAAGGGAGCAGAGAGAGTATTAGAACAATATATTTTTACTGTTACAACAATTAATTTTTACTGTTGAAACGATGACCACTGAAAAGATTGAATCTTACTGCAACGGTTAACGAAACCGCTAGATACAGGCTGATTTTCACTAAATCGGTTTTATTGGATAATCGGTTTTCACTTAAAATCGAACCTGATAGAAAAAATAGTACATCTGTTGATTTTCTACACTATTGAAAATTGACTGGTTCGCAGTTTTATAAACCTTGCTTACTATAGTAACATTCAATTTATTAAGATGAAACATTAAAAATAAATAAATTTAAGAAGTTCAAAAAAAATGTTATGTGTGATCTTACTTTTTTCGATTAATTTTATAAAAATATAATGGACCAATTAAACCCCTGTTTGTTTGAGATTATAATCTATTTAGATTATATAATCTACAGATTATAATCTATGTAGAGGCAAAAAAACTAGACAACTTATAGTACCAAATTATTATAATCTCAAAAATATTATTATAATATATGAGCTGGTCATTAGATGCTTATGTGATATTATAATCTTTAAAAGAGCCACTACTCCTGTCAATATGGAAAAATTACCCCCGCTGCCACTCCTAGCTCACTCACATCTCTGACTCCTCTCCCGTCTTGCTCATTTGAGATCCATCCCCTTCTCCTCTTTTCTTCTTCAAAATGATGTATGAGATACATATTAGTTTCATTTTCATACCATACTTATCCAACAAAATGGTGTATGAAATACTTAAACTATTTGTGTTGACAACTTAAACAATGAAATGCTTGGCACTTTATTTTCTCAAGTTATATATTAATTTTTTAGAAGTCATTAAAGTATAATCAAGATATAACCAAGTGAAATATACTCATATAATAGCAATCAAGAGCATTGTTGTCTTCTACTACATCCGTTCCAAAATATAAGCATTTCTATATTTGGATAAGATTAAAATCTTTTAATTCTACCAATAATATCTAGAAAATTACATAATTTTTAATATAAAAATATATTTTTATGAAAGTTTATTTAATGGAGTCCAAAAAAATATACTCCCTCCGTTCTCAAATTAATGTCACTGTTGACTTCAAACCTCAATTTTGACCATTCGTTTCATTCAAAAAATTATGATAAATTTCATATATTTTGTTATAATTTACTTTATTATCAAATATATTTGAAACATGGTTCAAAATTTTACACATCTGAACTAATTTTTTGAATAAGATGAATGGTCAAAGTTAAGGTTTAAAGTTAACGGTGACATTATTTTAAAAACAGAGAAAGTAATTTTTATGTGATAAAACATTATTAATATATATTATTAGCGATCAAAGTGATAACACTTTGATTTTGAATAAATCTAAAAATGCTTATATTCTTGAACAGAGGGAGTAACATACAAAAGAAATAATATGTATTCACATAAGCTGAGTTGTCAAACAGATAAATACAAATTATAACTTAGATTACAATTTCTATATTATAATTCAAATTATATGATTTAAAGATTATAATTCAGATTATATAATTTAGTGTGGAAATAAGGGCCTAAATCTCATCCGACATTTAAGAAGTTCAAAACATTTTGTTTATGTGATCTTACTTTTTCTATTAATTTTAAGGAATTTAATGGACCTATTAAATCTCATCTGACATTTTTATCGCTTGTGTTTGCGCGGCCCCTGTCAACCGAAAAAGGGAAAAAAAACGTTTACGCGCGCGTCAAGCAATTTTCAGTTTACTTGCGCGCGAAGCATTAATCGCCGGAGCCCTATAAATATGGACGGGCCCACCCCTGTCACCCCTTCCCGCATTCCTGCCGCCGCCGCCACCGCTGCCGCAAGAGATACGAGACGCGCAACTCAATCCGATCCAAATCGCCATGGCCGTCACCCTTCTCGACGTCGGTCCGTCGGAATCTCTCTCCGTCGCGCTGTTGCAGGGCTTCCGCATCACCGGCATGTCCCTGCAGGCCAGCGCCAGCGAGCAGCGCGTGGTAACCGTCTGGGCGGAGGACGGCGAGGACCTGGCGTACGCGATCGGGATCTTGTCGGAGGAGGATCCCATCGCGCCCGTGCTGCCGCCGGTGGTCGCTAGCGAGGAGTCGGAGTTGGTCCTGCGGCACGACGGCGTCGCCGCCACCGTTAGGTTCTACGGGATCCCTAATCCGCCGCCGTTTTCTTCTGTTTCAGGGGAGGTGGAGGAGCAGGAGGTGGACGAGGACGAGGACGAGGAGGAGACCGTTGTTGACGAGGAGGAGGAGGAGGCCGTTGTTGACGAGGAGGAGGAGGAGGAGGAGGCCGTTGATGACGACGGGGAGTTCGAGGCGATCGACGAGCAGGCGTCGTGGGAGGAGTACCGCCCTCTGACCGAAGAGGAAGAAGCAGAGCTTTACGACAGCGATAACGGCGAGGCTGACGAGGACGGTGGCGGCGAGGGAGACAAGCCCCCGCCGCCAAAGACCAGGGTCGGCGAGATCAGCACCAGAACTGGTAGCCTCCCGCTAGTTGCCGCGCGAGCGGTAACCGTCGTGCCTGACGGGCAGTTCCTCGGTCCGGCGCGATTCACCGCCGTAGAGAACACGGCCGGATTCATGCGGCTAGCCGCCGCCGCCGCAGAGGACGGCCCCACGGACCAACACAGCAAGGAGATCATCGTGCTCTACCGCTACACCCGCTTCTCGAGGACTTGGAGCGGGCGGCGCGGCGTGGAGGCGTGCAGGCGGACGAAGCTGCACCACCTCCGGTTTGCGGTCCCTCCCGCTGGAGACATGGCGAGCTCGCTGGCGTGGGCCGGCGCCTCGCTGGGACCGCTCGTTTACCCCGCACTTTTCCGCAGCCAGCTCCAAGAGATGTGGACGATTCTGGCCGCGCCGGCAGCCATCAGCACCATCCTGCCGCGATCCACGCGGCTCCAAGTGATCCTGGACGTGGGCATCCTCCGGCGCGAGGACTATACACAAGAACGTATGGATTACTTGCGCGGCGCGCTGGAAGCCGAGATGCAGGAGGCGTGGCCCGAGCTCTACCACGTCGGCATGGAGCTCCACCTGCCGGAGCCTGTCCAGAGCAAGGAGGAACCGCAAGGCGAGGACGCGAGATCGGCTAAGCGGACGAAGTCCGACGAGGAGGAGGAGTGCTCCTTGTGCTTCTATCCGCTGGAAGGCGGCTTGGCGGCGTGGCCTGGGTGCCGGCACGTGTTCCACGGCGAGTGCGTGGAGAAGACGCTGGCCAGGAGCGATCTGTGTCCGCTGTGCCGGACGAAGCTCTCTGATCAATTTGTGCGCTAGCTAGAATAGAACATCCAGATGCCTGATCCCTGATGTATCCATACTGTGCGCTGCAGTATAGAAAGATCTTATACTGTGCGCTGCAGTATAGAAAGATCTATACTGTGCAATGCAGCACAGAAAACTGTATACCTGTTCTTTGATTAGATTATTCACTATAATATATATAATATAAACCCTTTTTTATCCAAGAAAAGTGTCCTTTGTAAAGAAGTTTTGCCAAACTTGAATTTTCTTATTCGAGAATTTGATTTGGCGCTCTGTTCCAGTGACCAAATGCATTGTCGGAACAGCTGACGTTTTGGTGGATAAGTACCAGTTCAGTCCTACTATGTGATTTCAGTAGTGCTCATAAAAAATTATCGAAATATACCAAGGTATGGATAGCATCATAAGGAATACAAATGCATGGCAAATGAGAAATGTCCACAAGATCTTATTATCACCTTTATTTCAACCATGACACGAAATTAAGGAACTACGTAAACTTTTTGCTGCCCCATAGTAACATCAGGTTATGTAGCTGCTATGTATAGTAATTGTTGACTGAATAAACAATCAGCCTAGAAGATTTAATCATGATTTTTTGGCAGAGTACAGTTGCAGAATGGCATGCTAAAACTAAGTATTTATTCCCTCTAGATGTTTGGGAAATAAAGTTTGAGAAACCTGATATAAGCATCACACTTACAATTTACAGATACCAAAAAAAGACAGGTGAGGTGACAAAAAATACTCGCCTTCATGTCTTTCGTGCACTGTCCTTCACTCTTAGGGCCCTGTTTGGCTCAAAGGAATGACAAAGGAACCAATCCCTTTGGAAAGGAATTTCATCGATGCGTTTGTAACAAAGGACATGAGCCTTCCCTTCGCAACGATTATGTTTGCTGTTCTACTGTCAATATTGAATGTTTAGACTTAAAATTAAATTAGAGAACTGGGAAGTATCATTATCAAGCTCATGCATTCACCTGTGGGTTTCATACCTGTGACTATAGTATAGAAGACCGAAATGTCTCATTGGGAAGTTAACGGTTGTTCAAGGTGGTGTTGAACTCTGCATCTGTCACTGAACAACGTGTTTGTAATTTGGCCTTGGGTACAGCACAATAGCAGCAACTCAGCCACCGTGAGATATTGGAGGAAAACAAACTCGAGAGCACAAACAATTCACATCTCACCTCTGTTCTATCAACTGAGTGCCTCTGAGTTTGATTTCCTCCAATTCTCACGGTGGGCGATTGCTGTTTCAGCAACAACACTCCGGAAACCATCTCGCGAAAATGGGCTATTTGACATGAGATGTTAGAGGAAACTGAACCTCCTTTCATTTGTTTGAAGCTGCAAAATTCATAAGCTCCTTCAAACGGCGATGTTGTAGTTTGTAGTCCCTTCATCTCAAATTATAAGTCATTTGAACTCCACAAATTTCTCAAATTATAAATTATTCTCACTTTCCGAGATAACTTTTTCTCTTTCTAATCGATCTCCAATTTATCTCTGCTCTCGTTTTCAGAACATATCACTTTTCTCACTTTTTTTAATTCCCGTCTCCGAACTCAAAACGACTTATAAAAATAGACAGAGTTGAGAGTTGCTTTGTGTGTGAAGTAACCATGAAGCTTATTCAGAAATCAAATTTTGAAAAAGTTAGAACTCCCCAACAAGGCCCTTGGTAAAAATCTAAAACCAAGAGTACGAAACTGTACCGAATTAACTAAAATTTTGGATTATTTTGTTTCAACATTCAAAAATAAAAAAGAAAGCCTTTTTTTGCATCGGAAGTAAAAAAGAAAATAGGTGACCATGGTAAGATGGTGCATCCTTGTGATGGGGAAGCATGGCAACAATTTGATAAGGACTTCCCAGAAATTGGTAGTGATCTCTGAAATGTGCGTCTTGCATTTGCAACAGATGGTTTCCAACCATTCTCTTTTGGTGCTCCATACTCATGTTGGCCAGTTTTTGTTACTCCATTGAACCTTTCACCAAACACAATTATGAAGTCAGAGTATATTTCCTTGCTTTTGTTGTCCCTGGTCGTGAACAACCTGGAACAAAATTAAATGTTTGACTGCAGCCTTTAGTTGATGAACTATTGACTTTGTGGGAAGGAGTAGAGACTTGGGATGCTTCACTCAAACAAAATTTTACAATGCGAGCAGCCTATATGTGGTCAGTGCATGATTTTCCTGCAAATGGTTATTTTTCTAGATGGAGCACTCATGGTAAATTTGCTTGTCCAATATGCTTGTGATAGTGATGGCCACAAGCCTTACTGGTTTGATTGCCATAGACGCTTTTTACCTAGCGATCATGAATTCAGATTTCAAGCTAATGCATTTCGTAAGGACACAATGGTGCTTGATGATGCTCCAAGGCAACTAACAGGGGAGGAAATCTTTGCTCAGACGACATCACTAGTTGGTGATAGAGAAAACTTTGGTCAAGTGCACAATTGGACTCATGTTAGCTGCTTTTGGCAACTTCCATATTTTCACAAATTATTGCTGCTGCATAATATTGATCTTATGCACAATGAAAAAAATGTAGCTGAAGCTATATGGAACACTTGTTTTGACATGCCGGACAGGACTAAGGACAATGCCAAGGCATGGAAAGATCTGGCCATAATTTGTAATCGTCCATCACTGCACCTGAGGATGAAAGAAAATGGCAAGTGGGACAAGCCAAGGGCCCCCTTTTGCATTAATAAGAATGACAAGCAAATAATTCTAAAATGGTTTCAAGAGATCAAGTTTCCTGATGGTTATGCAGCCAACATAAGAAGAGGAGTAAATCTGCTGCAGAGGAGGATCTTTGGCCTTAAGAGCCATGATTACCACATCTTCATGGAGAGGTTACTCCCAGTTGCATTCCGTGGCTTTCTTCCAGAAAATATTTGGTGGTGTTTAGCTGAGCTTAGTTTTTTCTATAGGCAGTTATGTGCCAAAGAGTTGAGCAAGGAAACTATATATTCATTAGAAAAACAAGTTGTAGTTCTTATTTGCAAATTAGAAAAGATATTCCACCTGGATTCTTCAATCCTATGCAACATTTAATTATTCATCGTCCCCGTGAGGCTCGATTAGGAGGCCCTGTTCAGTCCTGTTGGAGCTATCCATATGAGAGGTAATACTGCAAATACTGCAATTATTTTCTTCTTCTAAATTATTTTCTGAATTTTTTGTTCCATTTATGTAGGGAAATAAAAAACCTTAGAAAGAAAGTACGAAATAAAGCTCGTATTGAGGGTTGCATTACTGAGGCTGAATTAGTTGAGGAGGCCACAAATCATCTCTCTCGATTCTTTAATCCACAAGCTCGATCGTTTAGAAATAAGATCCCTCAATATGATGATGGTGCTGCCTCATTTGTAAGTTCATGCAACCTTGAGATATTTCAATATCCTGGCCGCTGCAGTAGTCCTCGGGGTGTTCGTGAGCTCACAACAGAGGAGTATGGGGCTGCATTCTTATACATTCTCACAAACATGCCTGAGATGGATGAGTTTTTCAGGTATGCATGCTTCACTCAAATTTTGATCATACATTATTGAGACTTTACTAACATACTTAACTCCTAGAAAATTTGAGAAGGAACAATGGAAGAGTCGAGATAAACCAACATCTGACCAGCTCAGGGACTTAAGATTGTATGGATGGAAGAATAGTCGAGGAAGCCATGAATCTAATTTTTTTGAGTGGTTCAAAACAGAATTAATGTTTCTGATCCAATATTTTTTTATGTAAATTAACTTAGAAATCTTATCTGATTCTTTGTGAAACTAATACAATAATATTCTATAAATGCAGTGCATGAAGACACCAAGCATTGATAATGCCTTACGTGAAATATCTTATGGCTTTCGTATACTAGTAACCAGATATAGGTGCTATGATGTGAATGGCCACAGATTTCGTTATGAGATGTACGAGAGATCTAGAGCAAGGTTAACGACAGTAAATAGTGGTGTTTGTGTATCATGTTTTGATGACAACAATAGCGAGCTAGAATATTATGGTGTTATTAAGGACATACTAAGAATCCGATGGGAGGGAACCTTGCAACTGGAGATAATTTTGTTTGATTGTTGCTGGTTTGATCCAACACCAAATGGAACTAGGCATACTGAAAAGTTAGGATTGATGGAGATTAAGCATGCTTCCAGGCTTTCAGTTTTTGAACCATTTGTCATGGGAAGTCAAGTTAAACAAGTTTATTATTTGCCTTACGCATGCAAGGATAAGTCAGCTCTAGCAGATTGGTGGGTTGCATATCATGTTTCTCCATGAAATTGTATCCCTCCAAATGATACAAGTGACGATTTCAATCCTCCAAATGGTTCAGCAGAAGAAGTATCTTTCTATCAAGAGGATGGGCTGCCGGGCACTTTTGTAATTGATTTAGGGACAGATCTGGAGGATATGACTCCAGTTATCTTAGATGAGATAATAAACCAAAATGACCTGAAGTTCCTTTCTAAACTTAATGCTGAAGTTGAAGATGATGCTATGGATTCTGAAGATATGGATGAACAGAATGAAGACAGCGAAGACAATGATGATGATCTGCCAGAACATTCATTTTATGACCCAAATGATTTCTGACTTTGTATTTTTAGACAAAAAATGTTTCCTGTATTGCATTTTGAAAACAATTGTACCAGCACTTTATTTAAGTATTAAATTTAGATGTATTGCATTCTGAAAACAATAGTACCTTTTCTCGCACTTCTATTAAATGTGCCATTTAAACTTTCTTCTGTTCGAAATATACAGTGAACTGATCATTTTGTAATCATGCAGGAGATGCATGGTCTTCGGCACAAAAGGCTTTTGGGAGGTCCACGGAATTCAACCACTGGTGGAAGCTCACAAAAGAGCAATGCTGACTCTGTTAACTCCCAAAGGAGTGGTTCTAACTGTGATTCCCAAAGGGGCAATGCCAACCTTGTTAATCCGAGAGTTTGTGCTGAGGTTGTTAACTCTGAAATGAGTAGTGACGAGGATGACTCAAATGATGGTGATATTGCTATTATGGCGGCCAGTGTGGATCCTCCAAAACGAGGGAGAAAGGAGAGCCTAAGGGTTCTATGTAAGTAACATATCTTCATTTTTTGGTTTTCCATGATGACATTAGATTTTCAGTATTTCTAACATGCCAATTTTGGCTGGTACAGGCAATTCTCCTATGTGAATTACAACCCAAAAGGTTACAAGTATGGCTGACAAGTTGGAGTTATTCTCAAACGGTTATACCCTGGTGTTATCAAAGTCTTTGATGATGAAGGCAGAGTTCTTGCAAAGCATGCGGCATTTTCATGGAATGATTATACTTGGAAAAAGCAGCGTGAAACTGGACTATCACATGCAAAACTTGTAAAGCGGGAATTCTGGGTAATAAAGTGAACTGTCAAGTTTTATGTGTTGAGGCATTTTTAGTGGAAATATCTGACTTAAACAGTTCCCTTCATGTGCAGAATTTGTTCACGGTTGAACGACAGCATAGGAGAAAAGCTGACTGTAATTTAGATGCATATTTATTGAAGAGTATCGGATTTGATGCACCAAGCTCGTTTGGATGCTGTTAAGCTGCATTTTGATCAGAGTGAAGCTTGTGATGACACACGAGCACGCACTATTTTGCTTACAGAGGAAGAGTAATTAAAATGTAAGCTTGAGTGGTGCACTACTGAAGCATGGAAATACCTCTGTTGTTACTGGACCAGTGAAGAATTCCTTGAAAAAAGGAGGAGAGCCCAAGAGTCAGGGCTGAAATCTGAAGAAGATGTTGCTCAAAATAGAGGTGGTTCTAGGCCATGGGCAGAGACACAACAATTTCTGGTACGAAACTCATGTTTTCTTCCTAGCAACTCTACAAAACAGTTACTCTCTATTTCCATTGTAATTTTTAGTTATTTTATGGTCTTATAGGAATATAAATATGGCTCTGAAAAGGCCGGCACTTTAAACACCTATGCTGTAATGAAATCTGGAATGAGGAATGTGGATAACAGTGAAAATAGTGCCCCAATCCCAAGCCAGAAAGCGAAAAGGCGCTTGGAATATTCTACACACTTGACATTCTCTATGTTGCATTAGTTTCATCCTTATAATGTCTTAACTTTGTTTTAGGATGATTACAAAGTTCGCGTAGGACCAGATGGTAATTCAAAAGAACTCGATGGAAATGTACTATACTCTATGGAAGGTGGCCTACGCCATGGTCGTGTACCAATAGGGAATGGTGTTGTAGACAAATAAGCTATCCTAGCAGCTGCAAAGTCCAAGCATGTCCAAGCCAACGCAGCTGCTTATCGAAGTGTGATGGAAGAAAATGACCAATTGAGGGAGAAAAATGAGATCCTTAATGAGAAAAATGATGTTAATCGTGAACTCATTCTGGTAATAGTTGTTTATATCCTTGCTGCAGCTTTTTTGTTTGTTTGTATCCTCATTTGCTTAGTTTTTCAATTGCAGAGACTTTATGCAGATTTTGGGAAAGCACCACCTAATGATCTACTGGACCGTTTAGCAAATATCGACGCCCGTGATCATCAGGTCAGAACTGTGACCACTATCTAGACTGCATGTACATACTGATTCGGTGATGAATAGTAGGAATGATAGTAACTAGGGGTTTGTTCAGCTGCCATTAAAATTGCTGCTGCTGCTGTATGGTAGAGCGAATAAGTGTATCGATAGTTGTAAAGATCTGCAGTTGCAGCAAAAAAATGCTAGATTTATAGAAAGTTCGAATTCTACTGGTTCCGAGTTCAACATCATGTTTCTTAGAAACAATACAACTGCATGGTTGAAAAGATCAATATGCTACTGAACAGCCAACCGAGTATCTGAAATTTAGGAATTAAATGCTAGATTCAAGGTGTTTTATTGAACCATGTTCAGATAATACATAACTTACCCGAAAATTTTGTGCTGCAGGGGCTGGTTCATCACATTCGGCTCCTTCCCCATATGACATGCACAATAGTAACCATATCAGTGATGAGGGCTGCAATGGTGGTGAGGGCTCGAGCGATATGGATGGTGAAGACAATGATGGCAGTCAGGATATGAAGGAGTAACCTGAAATTGGCATATGACCATTTTGGCATATTTTGGTTCAAAGTAGAGAGATGCAAGTATACCTTTGTTAGTGGATGCTAACTATTTGGTGTTGTAAACTATATGGCTTTGAAGCCATTTACTAATCGTTACTAGCTTAATTTGCTAATCGATTGATACTATCACTGGTTGACTTGTTAATGCATGTGTCATATGGATAATATTATTCTGTTTATGAATGCGTTTGAGAAATTGATATGAATACGAGTTAATATTTTTTCAGAAACTATTTACTGTGGCTTGTGTGTATGCATGAATTTGTTGTGAGGGTGAAAAAATTATCGTGGCGGTTTGTATGGCACAGGGAAAAAGTATACACTTGAATCTGAAGAAGTATTTTCGTGTGTGTTTAGTTCATTTTCCTGGCGGCTGGCAACCCTCATGAAAAAATATTTTCCTGTGGGCTCCCGACTCTCATGAAAACAACATTTTTCTGATAGCTGCCAACTCTCATGATCTGGTGACCCTCATGAAATATTTTCGTGGCGTATTTTCGTGACATATGGCTGCTAGGAAAATTCTTCTAAAAATCTGGCGACACAATGAATTTCATGGGGTCACCGTCACGGAATCGTGTCAGGAAATTATATCATGAGTCAGCCCCCACGGAAATGTGATTTCAGCGTCACCAGTTCCGTGTATATTTTTGCGTGACGGTTAGCTCACATAAATTATATTTCGTGGTGGTTTTCGGAATTTTCGTGAGAGTTCGAGGCACACGGGGAAAATCCGTTTTCTGGTAGTGCTCTGGCCGAAGAGGAAGAAGCAGAGCTTTACGACAGCGACAACGGCGAGGCTGACGAGGACGGTGGCGGCGAGGGAGACAAGGCCCCGCCACCAAAGACCAGGGTCGGCGAGATCAGCACGAGAACTGGTAGCCTCCCGCTAGTGGCCGCGCGGGGGGTAACCGTCGTGCCTGACGGGCAGTTCCTCGGACCGGCGCGGTTCGCTGCCGTCGAAAACACGGCCGGATTCATGCGGTTAGCCGCCGCAGCAGCAGAGGACGGCGCCACGGACCACCACAGCGTGGGGATAACCGTGCTCTACCGCTACACCGCTTCTCGAGGACTTGGAGCGGGCGGCGCGCCGTGGAGGCGTGCAGGCGGACGAAGCTGCACCACCCCGGGTTCGCGGTCCCTCCGGCCGGCGCCTCTCTGGGACCGCTTATCTACCCCGCACTCTTCCGCAGACAGTTGCAAGAGGTGTGGAATATCCTGGCGGCGCCGGCGGTGATCGGCGCCGTCCCGCCGCGAGCCACGCGGCTCCAAGTGATCCTGGTCGTGGGCATCCTCCGGCGTGAGGACTATACACAAGAACGCATGGACTACATGCGCGGTGCGCTGGAAGCCGAGATGCTGGAGGCGTGGCCCGAGCTCTACCACGTCGGCATTGAGCTCCACCTGCCGGAGCCAGTCCAGAGCAAGGAGGAACAGCAAGGCGAAGACGCGGGGCCGGCGAAGCCGAAGTCCGACGAGGAGGTCCAGGAGGAGGAGTGCTCCTTGTGCTTCTATCCGCTGGAAGGCGGCTTGGCGGCGTGGCCTGGGTGCCGGCACGTGTTCCACGGCGAGTGCGTGGAGAAGACGCTGGCCAGGAGCGAAATGTGTCCCGCTGTGCCGGACGAAGCTCTCTAATCTATTTGTGCGCTAGCTAGAACATCAAGATGCCAGATGCATCTATACTGTACGATGCAGCATAGAAAGATCTTGTAGTATTCCTGATCTGCTTTGACTATATTATTCAATATAATATATATATAATCCCCTTTTTATCCAAGAAAACTGTCCAATTGTAAAGCAGTTTGATCAAACTTAAATTTCATATTCGAGATTTTGATTTGGCGCCCTGTTCCAGTGACCAAATGCATAGCGCACTCCAGTTCAGTTCACCTTTAGCGTTCTCGGAACAACTGATGTTTTGGTCGATAAGTACCAGTTTGATATGTGATTTTAGTGAAGCTTATTAACAAACTCATCAAAATATACCCGGGTATAGATAGCATCATAAAGAATTCAACAAAAATATTGGAATATGCGACGCAAATGACCCACAACAAGGTCTTAATATCACCTTTGTTTCATCCATGACAAGAATAAACAATAAGCTCAGAGGATTTAATCATGATTTTCTGACAGAGTACAATTGAAGAATGGCATACTAAAACTCGGTACTTATTCCCTGTAGATTGGGGAAAAAGTTCCAGAAACCTGATATAAGCATCACATTTACAATTTACAGACACCCCAAAAAAAGAACCAAAAATAGTTTCAGCAATCTACTTTAATCCTTTTCTGTATCAACTCAGAACACAGAATTCTTCGGGCAGCAGCCAAATACAAGACCAGGTGCCATTGCACAAGTATGCTGACAAACTAACAAAGACCACGCCTTCCCTCAAGGTTTCGAAGATGAAAAAAGGTTGGGATAGGAGAAATAAGGATCATCCTCCAACGATGGAGACCTCTGTGGCACATGAGAACCCAGATAGTCTTGAGTATCATTGGTAAAGGAGTCCTGGTGATCAAATTCTGGTCTCTGGGTCGCCTCACTCTGATGATGGGTTTCCTTTTGGTCAACAGTGTTGTACTTGTCGTAACCATTGCTATTCTTCTTTAGATCTGCAATGCGCAGCTGCGCAAGGTTCGCAGCAGTACGGGCTGCTGCTGCAGCTCGCTCAGCCGAATCAGCTGCTGTCTGAGCAGCAGATAAAACATCATCCAAGTCTATATTGGCCCTACTCTCAGTAGGAGAGATTGCATGTATCTGCTCTGGTTGCCTCGAGAATGTATAATCAGTTTGAGGTACAGGAGGCGGGCTCACTTCCTCTATTTTAGTGAAGATCTCCGGTTCTGTAGGCTTCACTGGAGGCGATGGAGAAAGCGACGGAATTGACTCAGTTTTCTCCAATGAAGAAGTAGCAATGGACGGTGATAGAGAGGCAAAAGGAATAAATTGCTTATTTTCATTCGGCAAATCTGGTATATTTGACTGGGCTGATGGTGCAGAAACGAGATGTTCCATACCTTGCATCTGAATCCTAAAAGCACCACTGGCTGTTGGATTCTCTTCCAAAACGCTAGGATTGGAAGATTCATGAGGAACTGACTTGGTGGCTGTTGGATTTTCTTCCAAATCGCTAGAATTGGAAGGTTCATGAGGAACTGACTTGGTGTTTTGGACATGTGGAACAATATCTGGAGTCAATGGCGCATCAGAAGGTGGACGAATTGCAGCTTTTGGGACTTCAGGCAAATCCAGCGTCTCGAGACCAGTATCTGATTCATAGGCTTCATCAGGCTGGTTGGAAGAAATTGCCGCTACTGTTTCCTCATGTTTCTCCTTGGGAAGAGGCAGTGTGGAACCATTGAAGTAGGTCGGGCCATTCTATGAAAGAAGATATTGTGTAAGCGAATTAGTGAATTATTGAACTGACGATAACCATGGTTTTTTGTAAATATTTACCAAGAGATCTTCATGAGGTTTCAGAAATTCTGTCTCTGTTTCTGATGGATCCCAATCAACTTCATGCTCCTCAGCGATCTCCTTCAGAAGTTTCATCTTTGCTTCAACAGTAGGAGGACGAATAGAAAGTAGTTCAATTATCTGCAAAAGTATTTGCTCTGGTATGTTATTAACCTTCAAAATACCAGATAATATGATTCAATACTTCACATTAGAGTGCCATATCACCTGCCGATTGACCCCGCAATCGGGCATAAGCTCTGCAGCTGCAGCAACAAACTCCTTTCCATACTTATTTGCAAATATTATCTGAACTTGCATCAGTTCAGGCAGATCCGCACACCTTGGCGCAGCAAAGCAGATGCTCGATATTGCTTCCTTTAGATCAATAGGACATTCTCTGAAACAAGAAAAATGACACAAAAATATTAGTGACATCCTGTGGAATATACGCAGATCTGCACATCTTGGTGCATCAAAACAAATACTGCATATTATGCATCAGAGTATGAAAAGTTTTTGTAAGAAACAAACAGGGAATATAATAATGCAGAGGATACAAGATGGCCCTTTCTTTTTGTTGGAAATGGTCAGGGTAAAAAATTCTGATAGCTACATACAGTTTAAGGCTGCGTTTGGAACGGAGGGAGTCCGTAGGAAAATTTGAAGGAATCCATTCCTCTGGAACGGAAGGCAGGAGATCGTTTGCAACGGAGGAATCAACGAT
Source organism: Zoysia japonica (assembly GCA_001602275.1). Classification (NCBI taxonomy): domain Eukaryota; kingdom Viridiplantae; phylum Streptophyta; class Magnoliopsida; order Poales; family Poaceae; genus Zoysia; species Zoysia japonica. The sequence continues at coordinate 76,953 of BCLF01000112.1, read as the reverse complement.
TCCTTTCCTCCAGAAAGGATCCTAAGAACACGCGTTTTGGAGGAACCAGAAAATCCACCGCAACTCAAAGGAAATTTTCCTTCACGAAGTCCGAGAAGGCAAAAGGGGTGCAGAGGGCGGCATGCGACTGGGAACAATATGAGAAGAAAATTTTGGAAACTAATGGAATAGCTATAGAAAATTTTGAAAATAATTTGATGGTTACCTACACGAAGAACTCATCGAGTAATGGAACAACTTTGGGAAACTTTGAGAACTTGAGGGAACTCCTTTGAATTTTCAAAGATTAATTTTGAAACTAAAGAACAACTTAGAAACTTTGGGAACTAACAGAACTTTAGAAAATTTTAGGCATAACTCAAATGACACCTAACCGAAGAGCTTGTCGAGACAAATCTAACAGAACAACTTTGAGAAATTTTGGGAACTTAAGGAAACTTTTTTAAATTTTCGAAAATTAACCACTGTAAAAGAATTCCAAAACACTGTAGGCTAAACTTTAAAAAAAAGCACCCTTAATTTATGTGTTATGAATAATGATAATATAATTTATAACAATGTACTCCGTATTTAAGTTACACTAAAATTTTTATTCCTGTGTTTCTATTCCTGCATTCCAAACACCATAATTTTTTCATTCCTCTGTTTTCAATTCCTGTGGTTTTTCAACTTTTTCTATTCCTACGTTTTTCTCATTCCTACATTTTTTTCCCATTCCTGCGTTTTTCATTCCTTCGTTCCAAACGGGGCCTAAAATATATCCTTAGCCTATGATGTTACAAACACAAACACGGCCATAAGTTGATAGCCCAATATAGCAGTAAAGTAAAGTTATGTTAGTCAGTCATTGCTATGACAAACTAATGCACTATAAAAATAATAAAAGAACGAAATGGATACTATCCTGAAGTTAATTATGTATTGGTGCCATCACATGCTGAATAAAAAATTAGCAGAAGCAAAAGTCAACAAGCTGCTCCAAAAATGTCAAGGGGCAAGCAAAACAACTAGCCGAATTTGTAATGCCCATGATCTATGTATAGACAATTGGCCGCGGAATAATAAAATGCATAATTTTGAACTACTATGTTACTATGGAGTTACTCATGGAATTACTCAAGGAAACAACAGACTTTTGCGTCTCGATGATGAGTAGGCGGACGGCAACGAGCTCGCAGAAGAGCTCGAGGATCTCCTGCGCGGCCATCATGTTCTCCTCCCGGATGATGTGCTCGACCTGCAGACACGGTCGCAAGCCAATTACTCAGGCAACGTGGAACCAAACGGAACCGTACTCCAACCCAAGCGAATCCCCAAGAGAGAGAGAGAGAGAGAGAGAGAGAGAGAGAGCCCGTACCCTGATTCGCGCGGTGGCCTCCTGCCCCGCCTCGAGCAGCTTGGCGATGTCCCTCCGCATCTGCCGCAGCTGCAGCTCCCGCCGGTTCCGCAGCAGCTTTATCCGCGGGATCGTGAGCTTCAGCAGCGTCTTGCTGTTCACCGCATCAAAACAGCATCAGAAACGAATCAAAACCGAGAACCCCGCCTCCAGCAACCCACGAACCCGCGCCCCGCGCAGCACGGGGAGGGATGGTGAGAGGGAGCGCGCGTACCACTTGGCGCCGCGGAAACCGCCGCCGCCGCCCTTGCTGAAGAAGGCGTCCAGCATCGACATGGCGCTGTTCCAATAGGTTCCGTGCGAGTGTGGGGGGGGTGGGATTTTCAGCCGGGGGATCTCGATTTATCTCGATCCTAAAAATGGCAGGGAGAAAGGAGAAGAGAGGTGTGACGGCGAGGTGGAGACGATGATGATGAGGTGGAGCCGACTGGGTACGCGGCGTCTGTCCGCGGACGCGTAGCGCGCGACGGGCACCTGCTACACTGCCCAGGGGATACTGACCGTCCGGTCGGGACACGTGGACGGAAGATGGGGAGGCTTAACCTGCAATCTCTGTTCGGATGGGGTTAAGCAAATGGATGAGCGGAGTCAGTGGAGACGAGACTTTCTTCCCCGGTTTGCTTCGCTCCAAAGGAAGCACGGATTCGATCTCCAGATCGCACGGCATGGAAAGGGCTGAGCTGCGTATTTAGGCCCTATTTACAACAAAGCAATAGAAAAAAGAGAAATAAAAAAAATATACTTCTCCAGTTTTAAAATATTAAATATTTATTTTATTAAAAAATATTTCAATGTGTAAATTTATTATTCGTGTTTCAAATACCATTAATAATATAGTAAATTATAATAAATATATTTAATCATATTTTAAAATAAGATAAAATAGTTAAATTGAATATTAAAAATTAATGATGTTAATATTTAAAAAGCATAGGGAGTAGAAATGAACGAAACTCAATAATTGAAAAGGTGACAAAACTGTTGGAATCAAAAAACAAAGAAATGAATTAAAAAAATGCGAGGGCAACTAAATAAAAAAATATGTAGAAGCTACACTATCACTATACACAATAAACTCCTGCCACCGTGACTAGTGCTGCTCGTATCCATTCATCTCATAGTCATACGTGTACTCTCTCTCTCTATTTATAAATTCTTCTATTTTTAAATTATTATAGTTGTGGACTTTTAAATAGAACTTTAATCATTCATCTTATTCAAAAAATTAATTTAAATATAAAAAATTATAAATTATGATTCAAATAATTTTAATGATAAAATAAATTATAGCATATATTCAACAAACTTTTTTTTGAATAAGTAAACGCATTTGACCGAGGTGATTAGTTGCTCCATCGCACACGTAGGAAATCTTTACAAGTGTGACGTGCCCTCAGTTTTTTTTTTCACAGGAAAGGAGGCCATTCCAGTGGTTCCAAACGCTGGTGACGCCAGCAGAATGTAGGATGTGATTCCTCTATCCCAACCGGCTCCTAGAAGGAAATTTTCAGGCCTCCTTTAAAACGTATACATGAATTTTATAGAAGTCAATTCAATTTCACATAAAAAACACAGTCGAGAAAAATTCGTCCATTCCAAAAAAGGCACCAATCTGCAAGTTCTCAAGTTTAGACCATGCGAATTCAATTAGGTTCGAACTGGCACGTGTTTTCCTGCTCAAACAGCAGGGACCTCTTTTGATTTTGCTGGCGTTGGTGTCAACAAAAAAAATAAGTAGAGGAAGGACATGAAAATGCCGGATCTTATGGAGCTTCGAATACCTTATCTGAAGAGAAAGGGCAACAGATTATGACAACGCTGAACTGTTTTATCCCTAATAATACACATCAGCATGCTGCTACGGACATATGAACAAATCATCATGCTTTGACGATGCTACAACTTCCCCCTAATGAAGTCATCTAAAACTGATCTGATCCTCCTCACCTGGAAACTACCCTCCAATCCAATCTTCGTGTGTCCTACGAGACAGTATCCACCCTACTCAAGGCAGTTCCAAGCTGACTGCCAGTGAGTCGTCAGTACCTGCTTCAGCGCTTCTGGAGCCAAGAAATGGGTGTGTGGTCCTGAGGGGCTGGGCGTGCCACTTCGAGATGGATGATATTGGTGCTCAAATCCACCATATTTCACCATATAATTGATGAATCTTGATTGCGCTGTGTGCCCAGTCCGAATAAGACGACAGGGAGTACACAAGAAGTCTATTTGGCAGCATACCAATTCTTTGCGCATTTGGCATCCACAGCCAGATCAACCCTCAGGAAGTTGGTTCCGTAGAAAGGCTTTGACATACACTCCACGACTATGGCCTTGGCTGCCTCAGCTGACTCCTCGGGACCTTCCAGTATCACTTCATCATGCACCTGGCAAATGCAGACATTGCTTACAGTGTTAGTTTTGGAATGTGCTGGAGTTATTTGTTGACTTCACTCTATATACACACACACACACAGAATTGTGGATTTGTATAGGTCTACTGGTGTCAGCTGAGCTACATTGTTTTATACAAGCTGAAGACAAACCTGCAACAGGAGTCTCCAACCAAGCTCCTTGAGACGGCTGTTTCTTTCTATCTCAAGCATTGCACACATAGCAACATCTGCTGCACTTCCCTGTGGATCAGAAAGATGGAATAAAGATTGAGTTTGAGCACAATAATGATTATGAGTCAGCCACAATCATCATGACGTACCTGCACAGGTGCATTTATAGCAGCACGCTCAATATGACCCCTCTGACTAGAACGTACATGAGCAGGGTTAGGAAAACGACGTGAGCGCCCAAGCAAAGTGTAGACTTCACACTTCTCATGTGCAAGCTCCTTCTGCCTCTTCTGCCAAACTAAAACTTCTTTTCGATCTCTATACCAGAGCTTGAGTGTATCCGTTGCCTCCTTAACAGAAACCTGTGCTAAGTTGGTTACAAAAAGTTGAAAAGAGCCACAATATCAATCTATTGTATCTTGCTGGGTATGGTTTCCTATGCATATCCCACAATTCTTGATTATACTTGCATTGGAAGTGCTCATAAAATGATCAATGCAAACGAATGGGATCTTTTGATCATGTTTTAACTCCAGTATTTGTCACTAGGTGGATAAAGAAAAATCTATTCCATGCAGAAGAGTATGGATGACATGACATAAGTGCAGCCATCATATATGTGGATACACATGATTAGAAATGTATTAAGTCAATTCTAGAAGAAATGATCCAGCTATCCAAGTTAAAAAGTGCAGATACAGGTTGGCAGTAATCATAGATTTTACTGCATGACCCAGGCGACAAGGCCCTTCTGAGGTCACCATAAGGGCCTAGCTAAGTGGCCTAGGCGACAAGGCTCCCACATGTTCAAACCATACACCTCATCGCTTTTCAAAACTACGGTAATGATAAGATTTCATACCTTCCAATCCTGAGATAGCCCAACAGCAGTCTTTCCATAAGCAATAGAGAAATTAAGCATTTTAGCTTTCCTCCTTTCAGCACCAAAAGCATCCTAAAATCATTTAAAGATAAAACTCGGTTCAATTCCACCACGATTAGTGTATATGTATTTGCAGTATTTCTATTTCAAAAACTCCTACACCATTCTCAAAAAAAGATGTATCACTCCCTAATATATTAATGTACTAAAACTAAAAGCAATACAATAACAATTGATGAAAAATAATAACATAAGTATCCTAGAATATAAATAAAAGGGGCAACCTAATCTGCCAAGGACAAAAAAAAAATATCCTTCTACTTGCAATTGACTCCTATATGCAAGATTTCAAATGCTCACATAGTTTACATAAAAATATAGTATAAAAAACACATTGATACGCTACAATTATGGCCATTTCTATTTGAAGGATCCCCCAAACTAGGATGCTGTATCCATCCTAGTGCAATGCTGTTGAGTAAAAAAAAATTTGTTCACTGCAATGTGCTATTCAACATATATTTTGCAATGATACCATTTCAAAACTGCATTCAGCAAGATCGATCAAATCAAAGTGCAATAACATATGACCAAATGATGCCTTATAATTCAAACGAATCAAGCATAGCTTCAAAGAGAAGCCTTGCTCTCTAAACACAAATAGCAATAGAAGTACCTTCAATAGAGGCACCGGAGGTTTCTCTTGTCCTGGTTGTGGGTGCCATTCAAGAAGAACTCTCTCTTCTTCGACAGCATCACGGATATGCTGGTACATATTCATGGCTGTCCTAGAATGGAAGTCACCACCAGCCTTAAATGCATCCAGCATGCTTTTACAATTAGTAAGATGGGCCAAGATCCTCAGCTCCAGCTACATTAAAGCATGCCTTTAGTGCAAGAGGGAGAATAGGACTGGAAGCTCAGGTAGTTCAGGAACCATAAATTGTATATAGAGCAACAGGTAGCACACCTGACCATAATCAGCAACAATAAGAGAATTTCCCGGAGCAGCAACAAAAGCTTGGCGAATCTTATACCTATCCTTTTCAAGGGCAGGCTGGTTCTGCAAGAGTGACATACTGAGTTCAATAAATGATAATGACCAAAACCCCAAGAGAATATGGTACCACTTTAGCAGCTAGGACTATTTAGTAAATCTAAACTACATTGCAGCTTGAATCAACCTATATGCCCACTTCTGGTTCTAAAAATAAAATTTACCAAAGGGCCAGTTACACCTGATTATGAAGTAGCTCAGGATACAATCTGGAAACTCCCTCCAGTTGCTTAGCTCAGCTATTAAAAAGCAGAGGGAAAACCAAATAGCAAGATATGCATAAAATGCACTCGGGAAGCTCATGATTTGTATCAGACTCATGTGGAGGATTTATTATATTGGAACTGATATTGGTAAATGCCAAAGTATGTGATCAGAAGCCTTAATACCATTGAGATTGTTTTTCTAAAGTAAAAGCTATCAGATTTGTATCTTGCCACCTTTTCGTGTACAGTGATATACCATGGTCAAAACAATCTAGATATGGTAGTTTAGAATACCAATTTGAACATTGATAGGCGATGCATACCTGTAAATTGGGTGTTCGTGCTGACAAGCGCCCTGTCTCAGTATTAATATTTAATGAACAGTGAATGCGCCCCTCTGTACATGATATATGATCACCCTATCACGGAATAAGGCAGTTTTCAGATACACAACACGGAAATACTTAGCAGTTATGTAAGTATTAGTTAACTGGTACTCCCTCTATCCATAAATACTACTGTAGCATTTGAAGCTCTACCGTTAGAGCTTCAAATGCTAGTATTTATGGATGGAGGGAGTATGATAGTACAAGTGAGTAGAAACAGTTGATACATTCACAATCCACACCAGTGTCTCAGCATGAAGCAGTTATGAAGGGTAATAGAAACAACTAATTATAGTTGACTTCAATTTTTTTTTTAAAAAAAAAGACAACCATCTATTTGCTAAGAAAGTGGCAAGCAATATTAATCCAGCCAACTGAAATTCTGACTTTATGGTCAAGATTGTCATTAAATTTAGCGAATTCCTTGCTTCTCTGTAACAAGAAAAAAGGGGGGAAAACTTGGAACACATGCTAAGGAAGTCACCATGTTTTATGATGCATGGTGTAGCTTTTAGTTTCATGGCACATAATGAATCATTGAGCTGAAAGCATGACGCTCACCAGCAAAACCTGATTTGCAATGTCAGTAAATGCCAAATATCCAGTCAAAAATTATGAAAAAAAAAATCATAAAATCAGTGCCTCATTGGGTTAACCTGCAAGGGAAGAATGAAGTTGGATATCAAAGAATCGATGGAACATATTTCACACAAAGCTGCAATTGCATGGCATGCTTCTTTCCCCTTTTTTCCTCCACCAAACGCTTCATATGCTGTTCCATATATGGACTTGTCATTTACATCATGCTCATGATCTTTGGAATCACTGATACCTTCATCGTCTCCTTCATTATTGTCTATAGAGTAAATATGTTCCGTGTGTATTTTACCAGCCAGACTTCTCAGTGCATCCCCACTGACTGATGGCCAGCCACTCGGGGTGAACATATCAATTTTCAGATCCTCTACAATACCGTAGAGTTTGATTGTACGATACTTTGAAGTATGTTTTCCCTCTGTAGCTACAAATTCTTCATTTGGCACTTTAAAAGTTTTACTCTGCGGCCAAGTCTCGCCAGATTTATGCCTGCTACAAATACAACAATTAACTGTTCATAAAAATCTAGAGAAGCAATGTGAAAGAAGAATTCACTTTCCAATTTTCTACGATATTAGCACATTTTACAAGATAATACCTATTTTCAATGCCAGCAAAAAGAAGTTGGCGAATTTGCGTATCACTATTCACATTCATGTACTTGGCATCAGGACAATATTTAAATGCCCATTTCCGAAACTTATCTGCAGCTACTTCTCGTTCGGCAACAGCAGTTTTCTCTATCTCTGAAAGGAAAGCACGGTCAACAAGCATTCCCTCTGTTTCCATCTTCACAAGAATATCACCAAAGGGACGCCAATACTCTTCATAGAAATCGTACATGGTTCCCCTAGGGCAACCATCAAAGATCCATTCTTTTGCCTGAAGCTTCCTTTTTAAACTCTCATAAAGTCTCAATGTACTCATTGAATCTAGTGAAGAATAACAAATCCACAACTCTCTGTCTTCCCTTTGTAACTTTTCAACTGACTCAATAGATATGATTTTTCCTTCAGATCCATCTTTTCTAACTTTTTTCTTACCGAAGATAGTTTTCATTGACGTTTTTCCGGCAATATGTAAATCCTCTGGAACAGCATCCATTACTCTTTGATCATTTGTGAGTCCTTCAAGGGAGTATCCACCATCAGTTTTCCTGGATGAATCCCAAAGACGTGCAAGGTGCATTGTATCAGCATGAAACCCAGCAACCTTGATGCCATGGTTCTCAATGACATGGCTATCAAAGCTATAGTTATGCCAAACCTACACGACAAAGATAAAACAAATGTTCACCTCAGACAATTCAAGAAAAAGAAAACACAAAACAGTTCACATGCAATAGCTTTGCCAGAAACCAAACATGATTTACCGCTAAAAAGCCAACATCCTAGTCAAATTGACAATCTTGTGATCAAGGATAATAGTGATATACATTCAATGTACTTTAAGTTTTAATAGTAATAACAGCAGTCACAAGAAGTATAGAAGTCATTTTCTAACAAAACATAAATGAAAAAAATAGTTTTAAGCTGCACCAAAATGAATAAGGAAAAGAACCACACCTTCTTAATGGACGGGTCTTCAAAGAAAGGAGCAAATTCCATCAGGACATCTCTTCCACCATCCAGCACGTCAACCCAAATGCAAGTTCTGCCGTTTCCAAAATCAGCCGCCTGTGAATTAGAATTTTCTGAATAGATGCTCAAGCATATTACTTCTCCATGGCCAACAGGTGTCTCTTCTTTGACGTTAATATTTGCTACCTGCACAAAGATTTTACTCCAATAATTAAACTTAATGTGAGTTTACTACCGAGCATAGGTAGTTACCCTAGCATAAAGCTCATGCAACAAGTAAAGCCGATGAATACTATTCCCTCTGTCCCCTTTACTTGTCATCATGGGGGTAGGCATGGAAATTAATGAGTGAAAAGGGTTGGATGTACTGAAAACAAGGAGAGATAGAGATAGTGATGTACTGGGAATGGAGAAAGGTGTATTGGGGAGCGAGGCTGACAAGTAAATTTGGACGGAGGGATCATTATAGGTCTTTTGTACACAGCCTTTCCCTACATTTCTGCAAGAGGCTGTTTCCAAGACACCTAGGCCAGAATATATAGATGTACAGATATGGGAACATATGCACAAATATCCTCTTTATAATGGGGAATTGCAGAAAGCTGCATATAAACCTAACAGGCCACAATCTTCAGCATAACTCATGACATCGAAGTTAAGATTCTTTCATTGCCTATCATGGATTTTGGTAAATTCATGAGGAACATAGACCAAACAGAATAACCAGACAATCAGGCCAGCAAACAGCAATCCAGGATTAAACAATATATGATATATTCAGAATTACTTTGTTCAAAATAACTATGTAATCAGACAAACACTCAGAATAATGAATAATAGACAGTAGCTCATAGTGAAAGGATACAGCTCACTCAATTAAACCTAATATTTTAAAATGATTGAACATTCTGATGTCTTTGTGGAACATGTTGTGCAACATGGTGGGTTAGAATAGATAACACAACATATCTACAGGTAGCAAATAAATCAAGCATGGTTCTTATTTTACCTCTGTGTCGCATGCATGAATGAAGCTCTTGTACTTTGTAGTAAGCATCTGAACTACACTCCTGGCTGACTCAATATTGTCAACTATCATAACTTTGTTGTAGATGCCTGCAAGTGCCTTCCGTGCATCTACAGATTCCTTAGAGAGAGATTCTGTTATTGGTAAATATGAAATCACCTTTTTAGCTACATGTTTATGCTCCTTTTTGTGTCCATCATGAGCCTTATCATCAAGCTCCAAAGCCGCTTCTGTAGCGAGCAGAGGATCATCTGCTAGTGAAGAATTAAGCCAAGGAGTCTCCACCTTAGAGCCACTAGGCACACTCAACTGTTTGACACTATTATTTTCAACACTTGCTGGCACTGGCGCAGATGCTGCAGGCTGCTTTATCATACTACTATGCCTTACCGCTTCCGTACTGTCACATCTATTTACAATTGACATAGATGATATAGGGTCTCTTAGATTATGCAGGGAATGGTTGTTTAAACCCCTGTGATCCTCTGCCAGATCATGATGAAGACTTCCAGCTCGTAGAGGAGTGGTCCCATTATATATATTTTTCTTGATGTTATTAATGGTTCTGAGATAAAGGAGCCTCTTGCTCTCTTCCACCCATTCCTGTGCAATGTTTTGCACATTAAAGTTGGCATAGAATCCAACCTTGAAATTACTATTTCCACTAATTCCCATATCTGAACTATGGGAATAGTCTTGCCTGTCAACCAGAACCATTACCAAGGTTTCAGAAAGTGCATCACACTGAACCACATTGATAAAATTCAAAGGACTTGTATTACCGCTTACTAGATAGTGTATAGATATATGTGCAAACTACTTGGGACCTGACATAATAGAACAGAGTGCTGAAACTGTCTAATATAGCTAATGACATTCAAGTATTCAACCCATCCTTGGTCGAGTTAATAAACTTTATTACGAACGAAATGAAATTGATGTATGTGTTCCTAAGACAAACTTAACTGCACAAACACTAATGTAGAAAGATCAAATCCACCTAACCATTAACCATACCACCACCCATGCACCCCAAGTCACATACTACGTGTCTGTCCCAACACAGCTACATAGCTCCTGACAAAAAAAAAGAAAAAAAAACAGCTACATAAAAAACACATCAATTCGCACCCAAGGACTACCTGCTACATCCCAACAGTGCCGACGACAGCAAGGAGCGGCGGCGTTGGCGATGGAAGCGGAAGGGCGACGACGACAGCCACGGCGGCACCGAGCCGGTGCACCGCAGCGGCGGCGCGGGACCCAGCCCGGGCGCCACCATGTATCCCACGAAACGCCTCAGCTTGAACGCGGCTTCCTTCCTCCTCGCGACTCCGACGAGACCGAAGCCGCAGGGCGCCATCTTGCACGAGGTGCAAGTGCCAACGAGGCAACACAAGGGACTGATGAGCGTCCGCTGCTTGGCTAGCGGGAGGCGATTGACCAGAACATTAGAGCTCCGGGGCGAGGCGAGGAGGCCGAAGACGGGGATGTTGGGGCGTCGGCCGGAGGAACGGAGGCGGAGGGAACGGGGACCGCGCAGTGCGGGTTTGGGGCCTTTGGGCTGGGAAGACCAATGGGAGCGAGGGTTTAAGCGAAATTCGTCCTCTTACTATTCATCAGCCTCCTAAACTAAAAGGCAGCACACCCGACTCCTGGACCAATCAATCACATCAAATGGAAAAGAACACATCTCCTATTCGCACCACAAGGACTACCTGCTACATCCTGACAGCGCCGACGACGGCGAGGAGCGGCGGCGTTGGCGGTGGAAGCGGAAGGGCGACGACGACAGCCACGGCGGCGCCAAGCCGGGGCATCGCAGCGTCGGCGCGGGTCCCGGCCCGGGCGCCGCCATATATCCCACGAAACGCCTCAGCTTGGACGCGGCTTCCTTCCTCCCCACAACTCCGACGAGACCGAAGCCGCAGGGCGCCGTCTTGCACGAGGCGCAACGCAAGCGCCAAGGAGGCAAGGCGAGGGGCTGACGCGCTTCCGGTCCGCGGCTAGCGGGAGGCGATTGGCGGGAGCATTAGGGCTCCGGCAGAGGCGAGAAGGGGGCTGCTGGGGCGGCGGCCGGAGGAGCGCAGGCGGAGGGGACGGGGGACCGCGCAGTGCCGGGGGTTTGGGCTGGGAAGACCAATGGGAGCGAGGGTTTAAGCGGCCGGTGTCCTTTTGGCTGGTCTGTGGCAACAACCCGCCTCCCTGGCTGGACGGCACATTCCCATGGCTCGGTAACTGGTCCCGTTTCTCGCCTGTAGAAGCGTATTTTTGTTTGGGAGAGATATCAGTTAACTATAATTATCTTTTACTTGCCGACTTATCACCACCGGATCCGTGGCGCAATGGTAGCGCGTCTGACTCCAGATCAGAAGGTTGCGTGTTCGATTCACGTCGGGTTCAAACCCTCGATCCTAATCCGGATTCTTTTTTTAATTTTTGCATTTCCTCTTCCGGCCTCTCTTGCAGAGTCCATCGATGGCTGATCGAGCGATGATGACACCGAGGCACTTTTCATGCTGGGCTTTTGCAGCTCTAGCCATCAAAATTATGATATGACTATCTGGCAAAGGCAAATATGGAAGAAGGCATCTTGAAAGTGCTTTTATGTGTACGCCGCTGTTCTAAAATTTTGTTTTTACTTCTTGTCATGAACTAACTAGCAATAACAATTTTAGAACGAAGAGAGTATAAAACTTGCTAGTTCCCTATCATCAGTGACTAGCAGACAACTTTACAGCTATCAGACACTAAAACAGACAATCCCACAAATTGATGTCCAGCCAAAAAGAGCAGTTCCTGGAGGCTCAAGAACACCTTTTTCAAATAAAACATGATTTCTTCTGCACCAAATGACTTTGCAAGTTTGCATTTGCAGGATGTAATCACTTCCTGCCTGTTGCAAGGCGCGGCTTTCCTTTGACTTCAGATTCCTATTCAAAAGAGAGGCCCAATGTCAAAAAACAAAATCACTACTGCTTAAAAAAAAGCACAGTTTTTCTTTTTTACGTATATAAAATGTCTCCAACAGAGATGGGTTAAACTACATGCACACGAAAAATGCAATTAAAATTATTTTTTTTTACAAACCTGACGGATGAATTCTCTTCACATACACCACTAACGAACGGATGAGCTCTTTCGAATCTCTCAGATCCCACACAAACTATTATTAATTAACAAAACAAAACTAACCGGCCGTGCGTGCATGGCGAAGCAGAAGACTCCCAACTCCCAACCTATGGCCACGGCCATAAGCCTAGCAGTTACCGTGAAGCCAGGGAGCCCGCAACGGACGGAGTAAAAAATAAAAAAAAGATTGTCACCGCAGGTGTTCCACGAGGCCGGTTTCCTTTGTGGCCTGCCGTGCCGAAAGTGGCTTTTCTCTTCGTACTCCTTCCATGCATCTTCCTACAAACTTGGTAAATTTTTATTTAATCTCATTTCCTGTATATCCAACGTGATGGATGATACTTCTAAAGTTTAATAAAAAATTATCATGTTGTAGAAGTTTTTTATTTAATCTTATTTCCTTGTATATCCAACGTGATGAATGATACTATTTAAAAAACACAATTTTTCATTTCTACGTACATCTCACAAAACGTCTCCAACAAAGAAACCATGTCCAGAGCTATTTTTAAGGAGCCAAAGCCCTACCAAACAGAGCTTTAATATATTATTTTCTTAAGTTAATATTTTTTCTTAGACTGTAGCGTTAGCAAGGGTATCGGCGCTACAGCTCTGTCTAAGATTTGTTCCTTATTGTACTATAATTAACTATACTACCTTATACCTAAACTATGTTATCTGTAGATGATGTGAAAATCGTGATCGATTTTCTTTACTATTTTTATGCATAATATTAAAATATGTGTGTTGATCTGATCATGATGCATATAGATACATGTGCAGAATGAAAATATACTTAGAATTAATTTTCTGCAACAATAATTGAAGTACCAAGATAATAAGTATAAAGAAAATATATCTATATTTGTTAAAGAATTTCTAAACCGCATCAAGTTTTAGATATGATGCATGTAAACTTTAACCTTTTATTATGGTGATAAATAATAAGAAACTTATAATTTTAATTTTAATATATATATTTTTTTAATGTAATGTTTTTCCTTCAACCATAGCGTTAGCACGGGCATCGGTGCTAGTATTGATAAGATTACATGGATGGGCAATATTGATAAGATTACATGGATGGGCCTCGCAACAGCATCAATGATGGAAACAGTTACCTGCGGACTGTGGAGATAGACGGACGTCTTAGCAGTAGCAGGATTGTGGTTTTCAGCTCCACGGCTCCAGTCATAGCAGACCTATTTCCAGTAGTCATGGTTACTTTAGGTTTATAGAAAATATAATGTGTGAATAGGATGGAAAGGGGGTTAAAATGTACTAGCATTGATAGCATGAGGTCTTGGTACATCTCTATGTTTTTTATTAGTAGTTCTTTAAATTTTAGAGAATTAGGCAATCTTATATAGATGAAGCATCGACATGCAACTAGTACTCAAATTCAGTAATGACAAACTATGGTAACGTATGTAATTCGATGCCAAATCAAACAGGTCGTAGCCCCAATGAGCATTTGATCAAACTCTCAAAGGTTAATGTTAAGACTGAAACATGGATCAATTCTGTTGCATATTTAAGATGTGCATTCAACTTGGATCAAATGTAAATACTGAGACCTCAAAAATGATCCGAAAATAGTTAAACATGCTTGTGACAATACAGTCAACCATTATGTGCTTAGTTGACTTACCGCATAAGCAAATATGGAACCATCGCTGTTGAACGCACTGCAAGGAATGGGAAGGGGGCATCTACTAAAGGCCTGCATAGAAACAGTGTTTCATAAAAATAAGTTAATGTCCTTTAGACAATATTAAGGGAAGATGACTAGACTAGAAGCCAAACATAAAAGTAACCAATTCATGAGCACCCAACAAAATAGGAAGACTGCTCAAATGATGCCATTGAGTCAAATGTAACATGCTTTCAACATAAAAGTAACCAATTCATGAGCACCCAACAAAATAGGAAGACTGCTCAAATGATGCCATTGAGTCAAATGTAACATGCTTTCATACAGGGCAGAAAGAATCAACTATTAACTGCTGAATGTACCAGTCCGACAACACAAGTCACAAGGTAGGGCAAATAGGTAAGATTGAGGCCTTAACTCTATTAATAAACATTTTCGTGCACACTGGATTACAAGATTACAGTCATTATCTTGAAAGTGGTATCATCTTTAATCTGTACATACACAAGGAATTATCTATCTAGACCATGAAAGACAAATCAAAGGAATAGGAACCTGCATTAACCAGTTCCGCGAATCATGGAATCCAGTTCATTGGTTGCATTTATCAAAGGTCAATTAAAATCTAGGGCGGGTCGACCAATAACAAATATTTAATATTTATTCAAGTCAGACAAAAAAATGTTTATATAATACAGGTAAATTCAGACCTAGACGGGAATATGAAAAACAAAAGAAGCAAGAGGGCGAATCTGTAAGTCTTATCTCTCTCTTTCTCTCCCAATCCCTCAAGACAACGGAAATCAACAGAAGTACCCCAAAAACAAACAGAAAGGATCATGTAGAATGGTAAACCTTCAGCCTTTGCTTGCTATCCTTGTCCCAGAAGTTGAAAGCGCCATCAGATCCAGCAGTTGCAAATGTGTGATGGACCTGCAGCAAATAGAAGCAAATACAATGTCCAAAAGTGGAAATTATCAGAAGGAGCACTGCTTGTTGCAATGAAATACAGCCTACAAGAACAATTAGATCCAAGAAAGCAACATAGACCTTTCATGTACATTCAACAATTAATAATAGGATAATTTGTTTGATTTGAGCCAATTTGTTATTTTTTCTTTCTTTATTTCTTTCTTTTTTTGTTCACTGGCAACATGTGAGTTTATATGCCTGGGTTGAAGTGCATTTATATGCCTAAGATGCTACTAGCTATATTGCATTTTATTCTTGTCGTGGAAGACAAGAAATAGAGTCTATACTATCTCAACAAACCAATAGACCGCATGGACAGGGTATCAAAAACTCAACATGACTCTAGTTCAAGTATCTTTAGCAATACCAAAAAAAAACAGAAGCTTTACAAAATGATACGTAAAGAAAGAAGAAACAAAATCTTTGTGTGGGAATAGCAACTTACAGGATGGAAGTTGAGTGAATTGACAGAGAATATATCATTTCCTTCTCTGTGACATTTGAAAGTGAAGTTTTTGCTCTGCTGTGCATCGTCAATATGATGCACGCCAACTCTTCCTTCTATTGAACCCACCTGTATATGAACACGATGGGTCAACACAAAGTATATGGAAAAAACTGAAGGAAAATGAAATCAATAGTCAGTTATCTACCACTTAAACCAAGATACTGAATTAATGCACTGACATAGAACGAAGTAATACTGCATACAGGTATTTAAAAAACACTAACTGGCCTCAGCCAAAATGAAAATAACACTAGTTAAATACTCTGAAATAGGTAGCTAACAAAGACTCATTTGAGTAGAATATTAGGTTGCATTGAAGAAATGGAATTGAAGAGCTCAAGGAAGACAAGTTACTTGAGTACATATTACTGTTCAGTACATAGAACCCATTATGACGGAAAGACAAATAAATGATGTACTTGTGAGACATAGTAAGCAATGTATTGGTAAAAACGAATCATTCAAAACAGGAACATAGATGCAGTAAATAAGAAATGTATGGGCATATGAAAAGAGTAAGAACTACCAGAAATCCTTGTTGATCAGGGAATGCTGCGAGGCACCGTGTCTGGTATTTGAGCGGTGATTGAATTCGCTTGAATTCCGTCTAATGTTCAACACACAATCATGAGATTGATCGGTTAATAGTACATTAATAGACGTCCACACAAAACTAAAGGTAGGAGTAACAAATATACATAAACAGTTTAACACCACAATAACCTGAGGATTCTGCAAGTTGAAGACTATGAGATTACGATCAGCAGTTCCTACAATCATAAGAGGATAATTCACTGTGAGAGCATAGCAACGCTCTGGAAGTTGCTGAACATGCACTGGGTTTGATTGCCTTGTGTCCCAATACCTATAAATCACATATGGATTAGTACCGAGTATAAATAATAGGTAACATGAGATATCAATCCTCATGCTGGTAATTGAATCTTAAGGTAACAAGAGAGAAACAGAACCACATAAATGCAGTTTTTTGCATCGTGTAACTTAGGGAATGATGGGAGTGTATTGTCAGCTATCTAAATTCTTAGTCAAACACTAACTCCTAAAGTAAATTTGTATCAAACTAAGAGCAAGCATTAAACTTCCAAATAAAAAAACTAGGAGTAAGGTATTGAACTTGCACACCTCAGAGTCTTGTCCCAGCTTCCAGAGACAAGAAGATTCATCTGAGAAATCCACGCAATCTCCTTGACAGGCGCATCATGTTGTGCAACCTGCTGAGGCTGCCCTCCAGACAACAGAGGCCACATTTTCACCTGCTTATCGCAGCCTCCTGAGAAGACAGTAGTACCATCATCCTTCCAAGCCGAGCAGAGGACCTGAAAAAGGAAACAAAACAATCAGCAACACCCCAGACCCTAACCACTCCGAAGACACCTGAAAGGTAACATGAAAAGTTGTCCCTAGGAAGACATCAAGATGTACGTGCCGGCTGATCGTGCGTTATAGACGCCTTGGGCTGACTGTTCCCGCCAACTATCTCCCAGCACCTCACCTATTCAAAAACATAAAGCCAGACGATTGCCATGAGCTACTACAAACACCACAACATCTAAAATAAATACGAAATGTAAACTGTGAATCAAAGCATGATTGAAATCACCTGGTTGTCCCAGGAAGTTGCCACCAGCAGATTACTCTTCGGGCTGAAGCTGAGGCTCGAGACAGAGTCACTCGGGTTAGGCAGGACCTGCATTCACAACCAACCGCCACGAATTCACAAAGCTGCCGTACATAAACACACACATGATTCATAAACAATGCCGCGTAAACCACTGCACCTCGAATGACTTGTTTGGATTAGCGTTTGCAGTGATACCGAAAGTCGCCATCTCTCCCTATGCCTTGACTCTGCAACAGCGAGCACCAACGAAAATCACAACCCAGAAAAAGCGCACCATTCCACTCCCGGAGGAAAAGGGAAATGATGAATCGGGGTTTCAGAACTCACGGCGAGGACGACACCTCGCGGAGCAAAACGAGCAGCCACTCCACAGAGACAAAGCTAGATAGGGTAGGGCAAGGGCAGGGCCTCCTTACCGAGGCGACGGGGAGGAGAGGGGCGGCCGAGGACGCGCTTCGGCGGAGAGAGGTCCGGCTGCTAAGCGAGGCTCCGAGGCGAGTCGAAGGGCGGGGACGTCGGTCGCCGGTAGCTTCGCCGGTCGCCGCGCCGCCGCGGCTGACGAGAGTGGGGGAAATGGTGGGACTGGGGAGGCTTCTCGAGGGTCGAGGCGGGCGGTACTAGTAGCTCGCGGGCGCACGCCTAGCGTTGGATCGACGCCGACCGAGGTGGCGTCATCCCAGCCGTTACGAGGACTGACGAGCGCTGCCCTTTGTTCGGTAGGAATACGTCTTTAGCTGTGAGACACGTAAAACAGGCCTTGTGAAATCCGTCAATAGGGGCTTGAGGCGGAACAATGGTTCATATAGTTGCGCTAGATTGAAGCGAGGATTTTCGGGTAGAGGCGCGCTATTCCATTCAAATCAACCGACTCGAGGAGTTCATGAAGAAATTAAACAAAAGAGAAGGTGGCAAGGTGGATAAAGGGAGAGGAGACCAGCACATGACAAGTTCTATTTTAAAAAAAAAAAAAATCAAACATTGCCTCGCTCTGCTGCCTCGGCCACGTGCTTCCCCCACGAAAATAAGTTTGATCATTGGACGTTTTGAGCATGTTCCGATGTTCGATTCTGCTTTGTTTTTTGATTGCGTTTTTCAAATGTGGCTACACAAGCTGCTTGCGTGCAGCCACAGAAAATCGTTCGTATGAGTGTTGCGATGTGTTGTGGGTGTAGCGGCCGACAAATAATCAGTTACGCACGGCTGCTGCAAGGGTGGACCTACCTTGTAGGCAGGGTGGTGGGTACCCACCCTAGCTATTGACAGATGCAAGTAAGGAGACTCTCATCCTTCCGCTCTGCTATTGGATGATTAATTTGTGTGAAAATACAGAGATAAAAATGTTCTATGGAGAAAAAATATAGTTTTATCCTTCGTACTAGAGATAATTTAATATTTAAAATACTCTCTCTATTTTTTTAAATTGAGGTCGCTGATAAGTTTTAAATTCAACTTTCACCGTTCGTTTTATTAAAAAAAATTTGATAAATTTTATATAATTTGATTTATCATTATAGTTATTTGAACGACAACTTAAAATTTTACACGTTCGAGTAATTTTTTTAATAAAACGAATGATTAAAGTTAAATTTAAAAATCAACAGTGACATTAATTAAAAAACGAAGAGAGTATGTGATTAATTTGTGTAAAAATATGTTATAGCTTTAGCTCGTCTCAGCTAAATTTTGAACCTAGGTCCACCAGCTGCAACCGCGGCCGTAAAAATCACTAACGAACAGGTCCTTCATACAAATGTTTTAGCGACGGTAATTACATTTTGAGCGAGACAAAACCCGACACATGAACGTTATCCGGAATAATCCCCTTTTTCTAAGACTTACCAAACAGATTTATATTCAGTATCTATGCTTCTTCTATAGTTTCTCCAAGGAGCTTCCGATGGAATCCAATGCCTTCATAATCCATCACAAGATTCAGAACCAGCACATGCGTCGCCGTACAAAACGCAGAGCTGGAAGAGGAACCGCCCCCCTTGTATTCAAAGTTTCAAACCCCGCCGGCCGGCAGACCGCCCGGCCACGCGCGGCCAACGCCGCTTCCTCTCCTCGACGTCGCGCGGACGCGGGCGCGGCGATTCACGCCGGCTCCCGCGGTCGCGCGGCCCAGAGCGAGCTGAGCGCGCGCAGGCGCTGGCAGTAATCGGCGAGCGCGAGCAGCCCCTGCGCCGCCTGCCGCGGCGCCAGGATCTTGCGCATGTTCCGCAGCGTCTGCTGCCGCAGATGGTCCGCCTGCGCCGCCGTCGCGGGTCAAGTCAGAACACACAACGCGAGTGGATGGATCGTGCAAATATTCAATCTTTTGGGTCGGCAACGGAACCGATAAAGAAAACAGTCATCACCTGGTCCACGAATCGGGGGAGGCCGTCGAGCCTGCCGAACACGCCGGCCATCTGCTGCTGCGGTGGCACGTTCGCGTACCCACCGCCGCCGTCGTGGGGCGCGTCGATGGCGGCCGTGGTGGCGAGCAGCGCCTCGGTGAGCGTCTGCTGCAGCTTGTCCAAGCCCTGCGACAGCGCGTCCTCCAGCTGCCGCGCGGTCTGCTGCAGCGCGCGCACCTCCGCGCGCTGCTGCTCCGCCAAGGGTTCCAGCTGCGGCTCCAGCGTCTTGAGCACCTCGGAGGGCCGGAACCCGCCGATCCAGTGGAAGAAGCGCTCCGTCGGGGCGCGCCACGCGCCCGACAGCACGAAGAACGCGTCGCGCCTCGCCGCGGCCGACTTGGCGCCGAACAGCGCGTCGTAGTGCGCGAGCCCCGCGTCCACGAGGACGCGCAGGTGGAGCTCCGAAGCGTCCGACTGGAGCGCCGCCCGCAGCTCGCCGGCCTGCCGAGCCTGCTCCTCCATCCAGCGCGCGTACTCCATCTCGAACGCAGCGACTCCTGGAAACAGAGGAAAACTTCATTCCGAATTTCCTTTTGAATTCTCAATAAATTCAAACAGATACTAGCATCAATACCTGAATCGACAAGAGTTGGCGCGGATTCTCCTACGCTCCCACCGACGAACGCGCCCTGCAGAGACACCAACGGCAGCCGCGATGAGCAAAGATCTTTCTCCATTAACGACACGTACCTTCTTCTGAACGATTCGTAGCTCCAGCTCTACCTGCTGCCGCCTGACGGCGGCGAGCTCCTGCTCCATCCATGCCAGCTTCAGCCGGCTCGACTCCAGGGCCTGAATATAGGCCTGCGCATGAAGAACAAATCGACATAAAAATGAGATGGCTCTCGCATGATGATCTGATCAGAGATCACGATGACAGGAGCAAGCGAGATTGGTCGCTTCTTCGCTCACCTTCTTCCGTAGCCGGCTCTTGCGAGCCGCCTCTCTGTTCTGCGCGAGCCTTCGCAGAGCCTGGTGACCAGGTTGAGCAACCAGAGATCAGAGCCGGTCAGGAATCAGTATCACTCTCCTATGAAAATACTGAGCAACTGATTTGCTGGTAACCTACTGGGTGGTGATCTCGATCTCTCACCTTGTCGCTGGGCCCGGCGTCGTCGCGGTCGTGGCCGAAGCTGTCCGACGACGGCGGCCCCGGCGAGTCTGCCAGCGGGGCGTCATCCTCAGCGACGGCAACCTGCACCCAGATTCACGGAAGCCATGAGCACGCCCGCAGTTCCGTTCCAAGTCCGCGACACGTTGTCGGAGCTGTTAGCTCCTCGCTGGATGGAGTATCAACTTACCCTGCTTACGAACTTGACCTCTGGTTCCACGACACCCACCACCACCGCCGGCGGCGGCGCTCCGGTGGCCACGGCCTGCGCGGCGACGGAGTCGGCCCGGAACGGCGGCTCGCCTGCCCACGCGGGGAACGGCTGCTGCCGGGCGCGGCGGTCGTAGTCGTAGATCCCCATGGGCGGCCTGCGGACCGAGGCGGAGGTCATGTGCCGGCCCGGCGCGCCTCCCGTCGCCAGCGGCAGGTGACAGCTACAGCAACAACAAGAAGAAGAAGGCAGTCACCACCAGATAGTCAGCGCGCGCGGGAGGATGGAACCATCATCGAGAGAGAACAGAGAAGGACAGGACAAGGCGAGACAGCGGCAGCAAGAAACAGCAGCAGCAAGAAGAGGAGGATTACGTCGAGGAGAGAGAGTGGCTAGGTAGCGGTCACGACTGAGGAAGGAAGGACCACGACACAGCGGCGGGGTCGGCCGGTCTCGGGACCTTTGCTGGCTGCGCTTCAGCGCTTGGCTTCCAGTGGCATGGGATCGATCGGTGAATGGCAATGTCAGCTTCCGCCCTCTTTGTCTTCGGCGCTAGTGGTTGACGACGAAGCAGCAGAGGTGGTGCGTGTGCGTGTCTGATGATTGCTGGTTGCGTGCAGGCGCGTGCTGGTGACTGGTGAGTGGTGACGCTGCACACGACAAACTGGTTCTGGACAACGCCCTGAGGCCGCCTTCCCGCGAGTTGTTTCTTCCTCCTTGCTCCGATGATCCGATCCAAGTATCGTCCACGATAGGTAAGATTAAAAAAAAAAAAAGTTAAAACCGGTCCGGATTTCACATCAGATGACCATTTTCAGTTTAATTTTTTTTAAAAATAATTTTTTAAAAAAAAACTGAAAACCTGATCTGTAAACTGGTCAAACCATTTTGAACAGTTAATTCGATTCAGTTTTGAAATTCAAAAATTCAAAACCAGAAAACCCGAGCTCGTGACACATCTCTTACTGTCACCAATATCGATGAGCTGCTGTAAATCTGTTAAGGCTCCGTCTGTAATACAAATTTTTTTATAAATATTATTTTTTATAAAATTGAAATAATTCATGTAAAATAACTATACAATTTCTACGAAATTTATACATTCCAAACTGAATCTAAACCGGTCGAACAAGAAACTCCTGACCAATTCTTCTGCCTCCTGTTCTAATTTCGCTGCGCCGTTTGGATTGGCGTTAGCAATTTAGCATGAAGGGGGCAACGACAAGTGTGGCCAACGCATCACGGGTCACAGAAAGTCACAACGCACCACACAAACCTCGGAGTTTAATAGCTTATCTCGTGGACTTAGGGACGAGAGGCGACAGCGACGCCGACGACTCGACGAGCGTCACCGCTGGCGTCAGGGGGATGCCCTCCAGCGCCATGGCGGGGCCGGAGCCGGGTGGCAAGCATGAAACTTAGGCCAGGTTGGAGAATGCTAGTACGCCTCCTTTACAGACGAACGTGGTAGTGGTAGTGTTCCTAAAGTTCAGACATATTCGGGGTGCATAGGTAACCGTTCTCTTTGTTTTATTTTATTTGTCATTCTAAATAATTAACGAGAAATATAACAATAACGAGAAAAAAAGAAAGTAGAGCGATAGAGATACATATGTAACAAATAAATATGTATCTGAAAGTAAGATGCTATCTATTATGAAATAAATTTTGAATTATACGATGACAATTTAAAGAAAACGGGTGGACTACATCAGCAACCAAGGGATCAAAACGGAAGGGAAAATTTTCGCTGGCGAGTCTCAGTTAGTTGACGACGATGCGTCGACCACTACTTGACCACGCACTTAGGTTTCCATTCGCGACCTCGAAAAAGATTCCAAGAGGAATCGGCACCTGATCTGAGAGGCCAATGGCAACGAAGCCTTTCCTCCGGGATCCGCATCATTCCCCACGAAATTTTTCCAGCTACCCGCCGGTGGTGCGATATGCACATTCGCGCATCATCGTGGGTAACCCAGAAGTCCATATTCGCGACGAGACAACATGCAACAAAATAAATACACTCCTAAATAAATAAAATTCCGGGAACCTTCGTGCTGTACCACTAGATGGAGATTCCAAAAGCACCACCCCCAACCTTTAGGAGCGGTGCATCCGTGTACGCATGATCCATCCACTGGTTAGTGAGTATATATTCTGCCGTTGCGATGCAACCGGTTACGAAAATGATTTTTCTCCTCCCATACGTCCTCCCACCAACATGATGAATTTTCATTGGATCCTAGTATATATTTGTAGATCCGATGTGATTAAATACAGCTCCAATACTAATTCAACACGTCGTAGGAGTATGCATGGAGTAGGGCACCGGAGGAGAGAAGCCGCATCCACCTCTTAATCTCTTATTACAGTTCTTTTTTTTCTAATTAAGTTGCATATTATGCATATTAATAACATATACCACCATTAAATCAGTGGAACATCGCTGTGTTTAAGTAATTTAAAAGGAAATGTCACCTGAGCTTGTGGATGTTGAAGTGGTTTTCAAGATATCCCGGGTAAAGCTCCATAGCACGCTTCACTTGAATTACCTTAATCTATCGCACGAATTGTCAGTGATACGGTGGTCTGGAATCTAAGCACTATAAATACAAAATGGAGTTATATGTGCTCTAAGAAAAGACAAACTTTCAAGTCCAAGAGAAACGTTGCACCATTATTAGCAAAGTACTCCCTCCGTTCTTAAATTGATGTCGCCGTTGACTTTTCATCTTATTCAAAAAATTAGTTCAAATATGTAAATTTTAAGTTGTGATTCAAATAACTATAGTGATTAATCAAAGTATAACAAAATATATAGTTTTTATCAAATTTTTTTAAATAAAATGAAAGGTCAAAGTTGAAATTAAAAAGTCATCGGTGACATCAATTTAGGAACGAAGGAAGTATGTTTTACTAACGGTTTGGAGCTTCATCCTACCTAGTATCGTACTCCATTTTAGCGTATTTGCTGTGTCAGTTATGACGATGTACTGTACTTAATTATTTGGTACGCCACTCGCAAGAAGCACATATTTTCTATGGAATTCTAAAAACATCAAATAATTTGAAACATATCAAAATAAAGAAGATGAAATAACACAGCTCCATGTAGGACATTAATATGCTGTATCCTCTAAACAAATTATTATCAAAATCACAAATCTGAAAGTTAGGCTCACACAATGAGTGCAACATCTATGTATAAGACGCGACAATTTAACTTGGAAAAAACTAGCTAAGGAGTGAGTAGTACCTTGTTATAAGGGGACCATCAGAGAAGGTGAGGCAAGAAGGTTACCAATCAAGAAGGGACAGTCAGCTCAAGAGAGCTCACCATATATGTATAGATGTAAGCTTGCGTGTACTCTGGTTTACAAGCAAGAGCACACACCACTTGCCCACATGAAGCAATCCATGTCCAAGGCTATATAAAGCGCCTCCTTATTTTTTCGTAAAAAAGAACTGGCCAATTTGCATGGTTGCTTTCCTTAACAAAACTTATCTCTGTGGACCCTCTTGTTAGCTTAGGATGCACTGACCATGCTTTCCAGTAAACTAATCCAGTGCATATATGCTGACACACATGTCATCGATCTTTTCGAACTAGTGAGGGGCAGAAGAGAGGGGATCTGGCCGGGACTCACGCGTACCAGAAAGATTTGTAACTTTGCGGTATAAATTTTTTGAAAGAAATGTTTTTGCATATAGCATTCATAGTCATGCGAGCAAAGTGACCGTGATTTTACAATTGCCACTTGACAGATGCATGGGTGGCATTGTGTGCAAAGAGAGAGCTTCATTGGGTATGTTAAGATTAGGGTATATATATATCGACCCACTTGCATCGATCCCTGTATAAAGAGAAGCTTGCTTGAGGCCAAGGAGTTCTATTTGAACACGCTGATAAGGCATAGGAGTAGCTGCTTGGTCACACGCTATAATTAAGCTGATATACAGCTAGCAGATTTTTTTTAAAAGATAAGATTGAACTAAAGCAGATTCATCCGCGGAATATTTAAACCCTAAAGCGGTTTGATTAATTACACCTAAGCGGACCAGAAAATTCAAACGTGCAAGGCAAATCATTACTTGGATTAGGATGATCAGGAGGTCATGAGCTGCTAAGGTCGAACACTAGAATTGATTGGATGAGCTAGCCGCAGATAACCACGCAGCCGTGGAGAAGCACGTTGTCTCGATAGAAGTCTGAAGATTCTGATGAAAGGAGTGTTCAGATAGGGAGGCGATTATCTGAAATATATCCAGACCGGAACTTAGTCAAGAATTCCCAACCTTTGTAGGACCACGACGTACGCCAGCTAAATCGCCCTGAGCGCACATAACTTTCGGCACCTCTCTTTCCTTCGATATTTTTTTTTTTCAAAACCACTCTTTCTTTGAATTTTTTTTGGCACTCTTAGTTTATTACTACTGGATTGTGGATTGACATGAAGCTAGCGAAGGTTCATGGAACAAGCGTTGCACATGATCGAGGATCCATATGGGAACTTTTTTTTATATCTATCATGGGCTCTTGTGTTATTAGATTCCATGACGACGAAATTAAGTTACTCCTACAAGACATGGTGGGAGCGAAGTATCTTGGAAAGATTCATGAACCACCAACTTATTTCGACGCATGCACGAAGGATCGAGCTCAGCTTCCCTTTTCTGGTTGCCTCTCCTCACAACCCGAAAAGGGGTATTTTTACACGTTTGCACACACCTTTTTTTTCCTTCCCCAAACCTTATCACCCGAATTATATAATTAACATTTGTGCATGATACTTAGCAAGGAGTTGTTACCTAAGCATATCGTTTTAGCTATTGGTCGCACAAGATAACGTAGGATATTTCACTCGACGACGAGACGATGACTAGATGCGGCACAAGACTCACGGCTATTGGTTGGCTTGGCTTGGCTGACGATTCCGTGTGCTCGGTGCTCCTCGATCGGGCTCGGCTGGTGCCCGCGCGCGGCGACTGGGAATCAGGCCGCTGGTGGCTCCGTGAGACGATTCCTTGGCGTGCCCAAGAGGTCACCAGGCGTCCACACCGTGCGCGCTGCATTGCATCGTGCATGCAACGGCCAAGGGACATGCACGTCCATTTCTCGTGGATATTAATTATAGCGTTCTTAAATTATTTTTATCATTAAGATAATAGTATAATTTATTTGTCCAATTTTATGGTACCCCAAATTTGTTTTCGTATTATGTCCTAATAACTTCAGCTTATTTAAACTTCACTGCCATGCTTAATTATTCTTTCTGAACGATGGTCAATAATAGACGCGACACGTAACCAACAAAAAAAGGCACGCTGCTTTCAGGCAGCTCACCGGCCGGAACGCAGCAAAGCGTCAAGATTCACTATGCGCGTCGACGATCGTGCACTTTTCATAAGGTGCCTGGCCTAATTTTGGGATGGCTTTAATCCGGAGCTGTCGTGCATTTGCCGCGAGCTACTGCTAATTGCAATGGTCTTTGCAGTGACGCATCTCAAAGCTCATCTAGGCATAAGTAAACAACAACCCTTTATATTGCTCGGTGTAACTGACGTACTAGTACCCACAAATTGTGCAGTGGACAGTGGAAACTGCCTCTCGTACTGACCGGCTTGTGCAGTAGTGCAGTATCGCCGTTCTTACAAAAATGTTGACGTTTGGATAAGCAATTTAGGGCTAATTTACACTAAACCTCTTGTCCTAATTAACAATCTCAATTTGAGAGTATTGTTTCACCATGACTGTATGTTTTCATCAGATAAAGAACAGCCATGTACAAACACAAGTGTGCCATCAAAAGTAAAGAATCAACCCTAACACAAAGCAGACTACACAGTTTTGCATCCAATTACAATATGGAGCATATGTTCAGTGCCTAGAAGGCTACTAGACTTGCACGAACACAAGCAAACCTAGCTACACGCTAGTGACGTACGCTACTCAATCACATACGCCATGCATACTGCAAACTGTCGCCCTTCAGTTCTTCCCGGGCCCTGACGCCCCGGCGGAGACGGGGAAGACCCGCCTGACGATCCGGAGAACGCCGCACCTCACCGGCGCCCTCGCCTTCTCCTTCCTCGCCATTACCTTCTCTTCTCCTCCGCGCGGCTTGCTCTGGCCCCTCTGAGCGGCGGCCACCGCTGCCTCGTACACCATCGCTGCCGCGCACCGTGCTAGCCGCAGAACAGAGTCCGCTTGGTGGTCACCCTGATTTGCTGCCTTCTCCGACTCCGGCTCCACTGATCGATCGCGGAAGCGCTAGCAAAAGAAGGGAACGGAGCTCGGTTCGCTGCGAATGCTTCCGAGGCGAGAAGAGGATGAGCTGCTATTTCTAGGGCGCTGGGACAGAGCTTGCTTGATGTAGTAGTAGGAGTAACGGGCAGGAAGGATCGAGGAAGATGTGCCGGCTTGGCAGCCAAGAAACTCAGAGACGTTTAGCAGTTCAACCAATCAGAAGTCAGAGAACGCGTGATTGCCGTGGAAACGCCGGAGAGGCGGAGAACGGTTAGCTGGCCACCTCATGCTCCACACGAGTTGAAATGTCTCGTCTCTGATTCGCGAGGGTCCGCAGAACACCTGGGCTTGGCTTAGTTTGATTGGACATTTCCGATGCACAGGGTCAAGGTCAAAATACTCTTAAACTATGCAGGAAAATACGATGGAAAAATTAAACAGTTATTTTTTCAGGTAGACAGGGAAGTCTTCGCGTCGCCCAACGGTCCAGCCCGGACCGGCCTGGCCCGCGTGACGGCTCGTTCTCAAAGGGAGCCCATGTGTGGATACGGGTAACAGGTGGTGTGACCAGACAGGCCCAACAAGGCCCACGTTTCCACGGCGAGAACAATAAAGCGTCTTTCCAACCTAAAAACAACAAACCATCTTTCCAATAAAAAAAAAACATCTTTCATGTTGAAGAAATTAAAACATTTCTGCTTCTCCCGGTTTTTGTTCGTGCGAGTTTTTCAACTTCTCATCGTCACTGAAGCAGACGTGAAACCCATCAACACTCACCTGCCGGCCGTTGCATGGCGGCAGACGCCAACCAGTATCGCCCTCCACTGTATGTTTCTTTCTCATTTTCGTCTCGATCACACGGCTGTGAGTGAGCCGGTGTAGTGGCGTACTGCTTCCTCTTGGCAACCCCGTTTGGACTTTGATTAGCATTTCGCACGTTCTTTGATGAATGATGGAGCAATCAGGTCTGCTAGGATCGGTACTGGATCCTGAGTGGCCGAGCACTAACAGTGCTGTCGTTCGACAAATAGATTACTCATCTTGAGGCGATGCGATCTCTGTGTCTGGAGATCTGCGAAGAAGCGGAATCACATCCTCTCCTTAAGGGAGAAAATGCAGAGTGTTTTTAGCCGTTAGATTTAAAATGAACGGTTTAGATCAGCTGCACAGCAAAAAAAAATAACAGTAACTTTTAAATGAATAGTATTGAATTTTTACAGTGTTTGTATGGACCTGGTACTGTAGCAATTAGTTACTATAGCGGGCACATAAGTACTGTTCTCCTGCGTTACTGCAGAGAACACGGACGCCGAAGAAGCATAGAAGAATTCGCTCTCATTAATTGCCGACTTGCATTCATGTTGACTTTGCAATTCGGTGACCTGCAGATGTAAGAATTCATGCTTACAGTACATTATTATACAGTCTTACCAACAACAGGTTACCAGAACTACTCTCCATAGAAGTGCAAGTCAATGCCACAGTACTATTATCTTATGGTGCTTTTGATTGGCAAACTTTTGTCTTTTGGGTCAATCAAAGGGGTGAATTTTTATAAAAAGCTCTTCTCAGAAAGTAGCTTTCTTCTCGTGCAAAAGTTAAAGCAGGTCTGAACATTTGTCCGCTGTGGGCGCTGGTTAATATATAAAAATAATTATATAATGTAATTATAATTATATTACATAATTGTAATTATATTATATAATTATAATGATATATATATAATTATTCAATGTAATTATAACTATATTATATAATTAAAATTATATAATATACTGATAATTATATAATTATAATAGGTAATATAAGTATAGTTATATTATATAATTATAAATATGTAATATAATTATAATTACATTACATAATTATAACTATATTATAATTATATTAAATAATTGTAATTATATAATATAATTATAATTATATATTAATATAGTTATAATTATGAAATATTATATATAATTAAAATTATATAATATAACTATAATAATAATACTCTCTATATATATTCTTGCAGTTTCACAACCTCACAACTGCTTTCAACCAAACGGCTTTTAGCTTTCTCACAGCTCATATTTTACAGTAATTTTTTTACAGCTCATAGCTCAATCAAACACATCTTATTATTATTGATATGCTCTATGGCTAAAAAAGGTAACAAAAATATAGATTAGTACTATACTCTTCCGTTCTTTAATTGATGTCGTTGTTGATTTTTAAATTCAACTTTGACTTATTCGTCTTATTCAAAAAATTTACTTGAATGTGTAAAATTTTAAGTTGTGATTCAAATAATTTTAATGATAAATAAAATTATATTAAAATATATGAAATTTATCAAATTTTTTAAATAAAATTAATGATTAAAGTTGAATGGAGGGAGTACCTCGACATCACGTGCACCGGCAGACGAGTAGTGCAGTGCATCACCACCTCAAATGGTCAGCTGTAGCTGCAACGAACTATCCTTTTCTCTAGCCCCATGTAGAAGAACCAGCTCTGCAAAGCCCCCTGCAATTAGCCAAGCAAAGCAACCCATCTCAAAGCGAAGCTGTAGCTGCTGCAAGCCTGCAACCGACCCTTTCTCCAGCTCCTTCACTCTGTAGTCTGTAGCACAGCCAAGGCCAAGAAGCTCCTGCAAGGAAGAAGAGCAGCTGCGGCAAGTGCGGTGCACAGAGGCGGATCAAGAAGATGGACGGGAGCAAGTACAGAGCGAAGGGCTACGCGGTGGCCAGCGCCAGCGCCGGCAAGAACAAGCTCCCCTGCGTGCTGCTGCTGCTGCTGGCCTTCGCCGCCGCTGCGCTGGGCGTCGTCGTCCTGCACAAGGTGCGGGAGCGCCGCGCCTTCGCCGGGCTTCTCCAGGAACGGGACCGCCAGCTTGTCTCCCTTCGGGTCCAGCTACACGTACGTATGGCCTCTGCGTCACAGCTCCTTAACTAGTTCTGGTTTCCTGTACTGCGTGCCCGTTTTCTTGGATCTTTGTTTGTTTTCAAGAACACAAAGCAGTAGCAAAGAAGATTAAGGGAAAAGAATATTAGCAATTCTTCGGACGACAATGTTAAATCGGTATATCAGCATGCTCTGAAAGAACTGATGCTTTAGCGCGTCTGATTAATTTTTTCCTTTTTTGTTTAATAAGGATTGACAAAGACATCGCATATATAAAAGACATAGAGCTTGAATTTGCATGTTAATAACCCGCCATTACACAAAATACTTTTCTTTAGTAATTTTTTTGCGAAGACTAAAGTTATTTATACGACGTGATTTTTTTTTAAAAAACAAAATCTAAGTACCCAAGTTCCTACATGATTCTCTCCAGAAAGAGAAGGCATTCAACAAAGAGATGAAGAGGAAAGTAGAAGAGATGAAAGCCACCACATCCTCCCTACGAACTCAGAAGAAAGGCCAGAGAGCCAAGCTCAGGGGCCTGGAAACCGCACTCACAAATCTCAAGGCCACCCAAAAACAACTGGAAGCGGCGCTCGCGGAGAAAGACAGCCGGATCAATCTGATGGAGGAGGAGGTCGCGAATCTGAAAAAGGCTAAAACGGAGCTGGAGGCGGCTCTGACGGAGAAAGACAGACGCATCAGACGAATGGAGAAGAGTGCCGCGAACAGAACGAACGCGCAGACAGAACGGGAAGGTGTTGTCAGGGAGAGAGACGGCCGCATCGGCGGAACGGAAGCGAAGGGTAATGGTTCTTCGAACCATGATCGGATGGCGGCTCTGATGGAGATCTTGCAGCGAAGGGAAGCTGAACTCGAAGAGATCAAGACCAGGTTCCAGGGTTTCGAAGTGAGAGACAGAGCTGGTGTGGATGGTAAGAGCAGTCCTATGAAAATGAGCAATGCAAGTGCAATACCTGAAATTGTGGTGGTTAAGAAGTCTACGAACTCGAGCAGTGCAACACCTGACATTGTGGTGGTCAAGAATTCTACAAACTCAAGCAGTGCGACAACACCTGACATTGTGGTGGTCAAGAATTCTACAAACTCAAGCAGTGCGACACCTGAAATTGTGGTAGGCAATAAATCTTCAAGCTCAAGCAGTGCAACACCTGACATTGTGGTGGCCAAGAATTCTACAAACTCAAGCAGCGCAATTCCCGTCAAATCTGAAGAAAAAGGATCTGTCAATACCCCTGTTGTGGAAAGTAGTAGTCACCCCAAAGACCGATCTTTAGAAGAAAAGAGATCTACCAATACTACAGTTTTGGAAAGCGGTGTTTCAAAAGACAGATCTTTAGAAGAAAAGAGACATGCCAATACAACAGTTTTGGGAAGTAATCTTCCAAAAGACAGAATTTTAGAAGACAAGAGACCTGCCAACACCACAATTGTGCAAAACTCTCACCCAAAAAGAGAAGAAAAGAGATCTGCCGATGCCGCAACTGTGCAAAGCTCTCACCCAAATGACAAATCGTTAGAAGAAAAGAGATCTGCCGATGCCGCAACTGTGAAAAGCTCTCACCCAAATGACAAATCGTTAGAAGAAAATAGATCTGACAAAACCATAGTTGCAGAAAACGGTCCCCCAAAAGACAGATCTTTAGACCAAAAGCAGAAAACAGTTTCGGAAACTAACAAGCAAGATGTTGACGGCCGGCAAGGCAACATGGATGAGTTTGATGAATATCTAGATGAGATTTACGGAGAAAGCCATTCCAAAAAGTCTGGATTTCCCAAGAAGAACAAGAAGTTTGGAACAGACAATCAGGTAGACGGCCTAGGAGGTGAGCTGGATGAATTCGAACAGTTATGGAACTCCCTAGATCAGGACAGTGCCCGTGTCCGATACAACAGATTGCTGGAGAAGGAAAATGCTAATGCTGCTGCCCAAATGAAAGAGAAGAACAGTAGTGACGGTGATGGTGATTTGGAGAAGATCTCGAAAGACAGTTTAAGTGACGCCAACCGTAGCGCATCGAAAAAGGCTGTGCAACTGATGGTTGATGCTGCTGCTGATGTGAAGGTGAACATTAACATGCCTGTGAATGGTGATGAGACCAAACAGCAAAATAAGAAGCAGAAAAGGAAGAGGTCTAAATCCAAAAGGAAGAAGACGGCTGATACCGGAGGTACTGATGTTGGCGGCGAAGTTGATAAACGAAGGGCAACAGATGGCACATCGATCTCAAAATGAGTTCTCCGGATTTACAAATACCAGTTTTGGTGAAAAAACGCTGATGAGAACCTCCGTGATCGATATTGAGGCAATCAACAAGAAGATCAGCAATTCTACTTTTAGTACGTGAAACACAATGAACAAATTGAAGGCATGCTGGCAGAGGGTGACTGACAAAATAGTGTTCAATTTATAGCTCATAGCAGCACATAGCTTATTTTGTACTACAATACTATGATTCTATCGATTGGTATTGTTTTACGCGGACTGATAGTACAATGTTTTCACATTTCATTACCTGCTGAGTGATAGCAATTTTGCATGCAGTTCATCACAAAGTTTGTGTAACATTTTTCTGTCTGCTTCAGTAAAATCATCCTTCACACACTACAGATAGCCGTTCAGATTCTGTGCTTATTGTACACGTTCAGAGTTCAGTTATTCAGACGTGCCGCCCTCGTTCATCGATCTAAATACATAGTTTATGTTCGCTTCAGTTGTTCTGTCAGTAACAGGCCAGGATGTGAAAACCCTGCATGCTTCACAAATCAATGGAATTAGAACAACAAAAAAATAATTAATCTTCTAAGTCGGGGACGTTGATTCAAAGTTGCATGACCGAGAAAGAAATAGTAAAGACTAAATATGGATTGAAAAGGTTAAGACCGGAACATGGATAAGATGAAACCTCTAATAACAGCAAAATAACTGAAGAACAAACAAACAATAACGTAAAACCTACCTGCAATATTACTAATTTTAGCAGTTTCCGAGGTACTCCAAGGAGTGATCACAAATTGCAGCCTTGCCTCATCCATCAGTGGCGCCACTGGCCACGATTGCCGCGGTTGCCTCCTCCTCCGTATATAGAGGTCGCCGTCCGTTCCCTCTACGGCGCATCCCGGCCACCTCTGTCCTTTCCACTGGTACAAGGCCATTGCCATTGTCTAGCAGCAGGAGTAGCTAGCTCGTCTGCCAGCAGCAATGGCAGGCGGAGTGGTGGTGAGCGCGACCGGGGCCAAGATGTACCCCGGCCGCATGACGGCGTTCGTCTTCTTCACCTGCCTCGTGGCGTCCTCGGGCGGGCTCATCTTCGGTTACGACATCGGCATCTCCGGCGGTGTCACGTCCATGGATTCGTTCCTCAAGGAGTTCTTCCCCTCCGTGTATGCCAAGGCCAAGGCGAGCAAGGACACCAACCAGTACTGCAAGTTCGACAGCCAGCTGCTGACGCTGTTCACGTCGTCGCTGTACCTGGCGGCGTTGGTGACGTCGTTCCTGGCGGCGGGGGTGACGCAGGTGTACGGCCGGAAGTGGTCCATGTTCTGCGGCGGGATCACTTTCCTGGTTGGCTCCGCGCTCAACGGCTTCGCCACCAACGTGCTCATGCTCATCCTGGGCCGCATCCTGCTCGGTGTCGGTGTCGGCTTCGCCAACCAGTCGGTGCCGCTCTACCTGTCGGAGATGGCGCCGGCGAAGCTCCGCGGCATGCTCAACATTGGGTTCCAGCTCATGACCACCATCGGCATCTTCGCCGCGAACCTGATCAACTACGCGACGGTGGGCATCGAGGGCGGCTGGGGCTGGCGCATCGGGCTCGGGCTCGCCGGCGTGCCGGCGGCGGTGATCACGCTCGGCGCGCTCGCGCTCCCAGACACGCCCAACTCCCTCATCGCCCGTGGCTACAACGAGGACGCCAAGGCGGTGCTGGTCAAGATCCGCGGCACCGACGACGTGCACGACGAGTACGAGGACATGGTGGCCGCCAGCGAGGAGGCCCAAGCGGTCGACGACCCGTGGCGCAACATCCTGGAGCCCAAGTACCGGCCGCAACTCACGATCGCGGTGCTGATCCCTTTCTTCCAGCAGCTCACCGGCATCAACGTGATCATGTTCTACGCGCCGGTGCTGTTCCTCACCATCGGCTTCGCCGGCGACGCGTCGCTCATGTCCGCTGTCATCACGGGGCTCGTCAACATGTTCGCCACCGTGGTGTCCATCGTGACCGTGGACCGCCTCGGCCGCCGCGCGCTGTTCCTTCAGGGCGGCACGCAGATGTTCATCTCCCAGATCGTGGTCGGCACACTCATCGGCCTCCAGTTCGGCGTCTCCGGCGTCGGCGAGATATCCCGGTCGTACGCCAGCCTCCTGGTGCTCTTCATCTGCCTCTACGTCGCCGGGTTCGCGTGGTCGTGGGGGCCGCTCGGGTGGCTCGTCCCGTCGGAGGTGTTCTCGCTGGAGATCCGGTCGGCGGGGCAGAGCATCGCCGTGTGCGTCAACATGACGCTCACCTTCATCATCGGCCAGTCCTTCCTCACCATGCTCTGCCACTTCAAGTTCGGCCTTTTCTACTTCTTCGCCGGGTGGATGCTCGTCATGACCACCTTCATCGCGCTCTTCCTGCCGGAGACAAAGGGGGTGCCCATCGAGGAGATGCACCTAGTATGGAGCAAGCACTGGTTCTGGAGCAAGTACGTCGCCGGCAGCGAGTCGAATCACGGTGGCGCTGACAGAAGAAACATCGTCTAGCGCATGGGCCGCGGCTCCAGGAATTCGCGTGTAACAACTAATTCATCGTCTAGCGCATATTGTAGTGGCAAATTTTTCTGAGGTGTTTAACTTAGAAAGGAATCCCTGCAAAAATGATAGTACACCATAGTGGTTTGTTTCTTCTAGATATAAACTTTAGATGTTGCTTGTGCTATAGTGTAGAAGGTATGCAATGTAGTAAATTTGAGTTTTTGACGTTTCAAGTTAAGTTCCACTCATATGTAAATTAGTTTAGAGATTTAACTTAAAAAATTCTACTTTGAAATCCCAAAAAAAAATTGTTCAACTTTAAGTTCCTGAGCTTTGTGATCCAAAAACCAAACTTTCATGTCTTGATACGATTCATATAAATTTGAAACCTAAACATGACCTTTTCACCCTTACATTGGAGATTAGTATATGAAATACTAGGATAAATAATACTAACATTGAAGCACAGTGAAATCTGAAACCATGGTGAAATAAGGTGAGTGAATTTAATTGTATTTGTTTAGACTCAGTGGAACCAATCCCTACTGAAATCTATTACAAATTCTACCCTTTTTTACCATACCATTAATTCACAATTTCTTACTGTATCTGTTTCGATTGCTAAAAAAAGTAGCTCTGGTTCAAGGTCTATTCCTTTTATTTCCACACGCTGCAAGAAATGTAAGACTTTTCCAATCAAACTTGATTGAGGTAGGATGACCAATTTCTTCGCACAGCTTATGATAACTTGAAACACTTCTTAAGCATTAATGTGTGAATCTTATCACCATAATTATGATTGTACAGCTCAGATTAAGATCCGGTTTAAAGCCAGAGACCTTGGCTACACGTGCATGAATCAACTCATTTTCATACAAAAAATGTAGAAAATAGAAAAAAAAATCTTCGTTCCAAAGGAGGCATTAGATTGAGCAGAAGAGGATTTTTATTAACATATGCTAATTTTCAATCTTTTATACAAGCAGACGCCAAAGAACTGACAGATGACTTTTTTGAAGCAAAGAAAGCTCTAGGTAGGAACCGATCCATCTGTTTGATCCATACACATGCTAATACACGTGGTGTGAAAATCAAAGTAGCTGCCACTTTTTTTTTTTACACCGGTGCCATAGAAAGAAAAAAATTTCCACCATCAACTGCTCTGAAATCTGGTGGAATTTTCCTTCGCAGGCGTAAATTTGCCATTTGTCAAATGTGTTATTTTCCACACCGTACGTAGAGTAAGCTTGACAATTCGTCTTCGTAGCAACTGTACCGTCACAGGTTGACGTAGACGTAGTTGACATCTGCAACAAGCGCCCGGTTTGAAGTGATCCACTGATGTACTTAGTAGTATCGGTCCTAGGTTTACGTGTTAATGACGACAGTGATTGATACTCCCTCCGCCCGACGTTTTTGATTTTTTAAAATTAATCTTTGATCATTAGTTTTATTTAAAAATTTACAAAAATACAAAAATAAATAATTCAAGCTTAAAGTAATTTTAATAATGAATTATTTCAAAAAAAATATTTTCACAAAATTTTAAATAAGACAAATAATCAAAGCTCGATTTCAAAAAGTTGAAAAATGTCACTTATAATAAAATGGAGAGAGTAGTAGTCTATCAGGAATTTGCTTCATTTTCTTGTATTACTCACCCACCGTTTCAATAAAAATTTATTTTTAAGTTTTGTTGACTACAACTTTAATAATTTTTTTTATAAATTTAATTAATTTTAATAATATAAATTATATATTGTAAAAATATTTTTAAATAAATTTAAAAGTAAAAAAATCAAACTTTTAAATTTAATCAAATTTATTGAAATTATTAATTAAAATTATAGTAAACAAAATTAAAAAATAAATTTTTATTGGAACGGAGAGAGGGTATCAACAAGAACCGCCGCATCCTCATCTTCTAGAATGAAGCGGTCCATTCCGAGGCCATGGACAGAGATCCCGTCGATGTACGATGTTCCTGCTGGTAATCACCTCGATCGGCATGTAGCCAGCTGTGACATCATCTCTTACCCAAGCACTCCTCCTAGGTAACTGAAGGTTCTTGTCTTGACCCAGATGGGTCTTCAGATGAACAAGACGCGCGCTCGATCGGATGGTTAAGGGGATGTTTTAAACTTTGAATCGCCCAGAGATTATGAAAACGGGATTAAATAAATCCTCTAGATCTTGTAACAGACGAGTTTTAGTATAGATTTTAAGAAAAATCTTGATTTAGGATTCTTACCGCAACAATGCCTAAAGATCGATCTAGAATCCTGAAATCCAAACAGTTGAGATTTTGATTATTTATAATCCTGATTCTCAAATCCAAAATTATATAATCTGAATTGTTGATTCAAACGAAACCCAACTCCCAACTCGACGAGCCAGTTTCCACGGAGAAGACGAGCCCGTCACGGCGGTTTCTTTGTCTCGACGGGTCCCGGGCCTCCCGGCGGCCGCCGCCGGTCGCTTGCTAGCGGCGTCCAAATTCACCAGCAACACCCCTGCTGCTCGCTAGCTTCCAAACCAGTGATCGACAGGTGGTGTCGGTGCAACAGCATGCATGTGTCACCTCCCCCGCCGCCGGTTCCATGTGTGGACAACAGGCAGCACCGCAGCAGCTAGCAGCGGCAGATGATGACGATGAAGGCGGAGTGACTGCAAGCAACAGACGTGTAATACTTCGCCGGCCAGGGGGCTGCACAAATTGTCTGCTGGAACGTAGTGCCAGAGTCTTTAGCCCCGAAGTCCTGTTCTCTGGGATCCACTAAGCCACCACAGCTTAAATGCCAAGAAACGCTGGCTCTTCACCCCCCCCCCCCCCCCCC
>BCLF01000112.1:7792-24729 GCA_001602275.1 Zoysia japonica | reverse complement strand
TGTGTGTAACTAGCGGTCCATCGTCCTTTTTGTCTCCCCTTTCGACCCACTCTAATTTGTAACTGTAGCTCTGCCACTGATTAGCACCCGGCACAAAGGTACATATTTTTTTAAGCCTCAAACTTGATACAGGTATAGTACCTGTCTAGGCACAGGGCCATCTTGGCTCCGGCACTGAGCAAGTTGTAGGACTTGTTTTGCTACGATGATATAAAAGTTATCACGAGTGAACCAACAAAACATGGGAAATAAGCGAGGTTTACTATCAATTTTTTTGTAAAATTTTATAATCAGGTGTAACTGTTTCAATTTGCAGGCATTGGACTGAAGATTTTTTTTTCAGAAGTGGTGTTTTTTCACAAGTTAAAGTGATGCAGATTAATCTATGAACCGAGAACTTGAATGATGAGTAATCTGGCAAAAATCCACTACTTATAGATTCAACAAATCCACTGAAAGTTTCGTGATTTTCATGGCACAATCAGGGAGGTGTGAACTAAGTAATCTTTAATATTCCCCAAAAAACTTAATTAGTTTACTTGATGTACATAGTACTCCTACACAGAAGGATTCGAAAACTAATGCAATGTAATCATGGTTTCGCCGGCGTCCCGCCTCCTCCGCTTGCCGTCGGTTGCGGCTCCCGACCCACCATCTTCTCTTCACCACCCCCGTGGCCTTAGTTATGTTGACCGCTGCTGCCTGGCCTCGGCGGGCCGGGTCGCCCGGGAGGAGGAGGAGGAGCGCGCGTCCTCCTCGCCGACAGCAACCGGCCGCCCCGTGGCGCCGAGGCCACGTCCACCCGCCGCAGCTGCACGCCTACCGCGGCGGCACCAAGGTTGTTCTCGTCTTCTCCGTGAGCTGATGACGCATCGGCGGGGACAGGGCGCTGTCTGCCGGCGGCGGATGGTGAGGCGAGCAGCAGGCTGCTGATCGGTCCCGGGACAACGGGGCTCGCTGGCGAAAGCAGCGACGGCGACGCCATGACTCGAGCTTATATGGCACGCCGGTGGTACGTCTTTCTTGATGAACTACGTCTACCAGGTGCTGTGCTGGTCTCGGACCTCTTGGTGGCCGCGCTTCTCGCTGATGTCTGGTGGATGGATGGAAGCGGCGACGGCGCGCGCTACTTATACAGACGTAGCTGTAGGCTGAGTTGGACTTGGCAAGCGGTTGGCCGAGAAGGAGACAGAATGCAGCGTGATTGACTTTGACCGGTTCTCAGGCACGTGTGCTCACACATGCAGCGGTCAAGTGGTCAATTTGTTTACGAGGTCAGGACAAAAACCTACGCGTCCATCCCCAGGAGCAGTTAGTTCAAAACTACTCCTCCGTAGGTGCCCGGACTAACTAGGAACCGTTCGTGTAACTTTGACCCGGTCACTGAGACTGACCCACCCGTTCGTATTGTCGAAAGTCAACACCGTATGTACGGCCGCCGTTTTTTTCTGAACCGTATGTACACCCGCCGTTGGTTCATTCGTTTTGGTAGAGAATCTGTGTTGACTGCTGACCATTGGATGTCGATGTGGCCATGTCCTTCGTTCGTCTGATCCAGCCGTCTTATTAGATTCCACTTCAATTTGCAGAAAATGCCGATACCTTTTTTTCTTAGTTGGAGTAATAAAAAACTCAACCTATGTTCAAGTCATTTATTTTTTTCCCTAGGTGCTCGGTCCATGTCTCCGCCTACTTACAAATCCATATAGCCATCTATAGCTCAAAGTCATTTTTCATCGGACCTTATTTTCAGACTCCGCTGCTTGTACAATCATTTGATCAGTAGTTGCTACACATACACAAAGAAAGAATGCTACGATAATTTGATTATTTTTACAATCCACCAAAATGAACCTACAGAACTTATACTACACACACAGACATAGATAGTTTCATTAACTGATGAGAAATGAGTAAACAGTAAAGTATCTATGGGTGCTTGTATATATTACTCCGTAGTTAGTTACATCAAGGTCAACAAGACCCAAACCACAAACCTCACACAATATAATTAACCGGTGCTTTTAATGCCACTGCTTAACTGGTGGTTTGTTTCATCATGCCGCCGACCCTAGGTTTGGACCCCCGTCTCATGCGTCGATGGTGGCGCAGCATGGTGATGGCCTTCGCGGCCTCCCCTCGGATCCTTGGGTCGACCTTTCGGTTCGTGCCTCCTTGCGGCCGCGGCGTTGTGTTTGGGGCCGCCAGGACGTTGCCTCGGAAAGCTGCGGGCCCCTGGTGGCCGAACACGTGGCCTCCGCGCCAGCAGCTGGGTTTTCTCCGCATCGGCGTCCCGCTTTTCTGGTGCACCACTACCTGCCATTGCAACCTCGCCGCCGTCTACGCAGTGGTCTGGGTCCTCTTTGGAAGACACGACGGCGGCTGTGACCTCGGGTTCTTTGCCGCCGGTAGGATGCATGGCGGCGCGGATGCTGGTGGAAGACGATGGGCGGTAGAACGCGCCTAGACCCACGCGGGAGGAAGATGCGAACCGCAGAAGCCGGAGAGGGAGGGAGAGCAAAGAGCGCGGCAGCGCCATGTCCGCAGCTGCTTGCTCTTGCTCTCGATGGATGGAGCTGGTAATGGCGCGCCTACTTATATATACTCGATCGGCATGGTGAGCTCATGGGCCGGGTGTGTCTCACCGGTTCAAGCGACACCGGCATTGGACTAGCTCAAGTGAAGACCGAGCACCATCCAGTGCTTCGATCGGAACAGTCCTCTTGATCTGATCGCTGATGCGGTGCGCGCCAACCAGTCACGTCACGCCTGGTAGATTCATACTGTACTATGTTGAAGTGGTCAGCAACTGCCCGCCGAATCGAGCTAGCAGTGCTGCCACGTCGACGTCCACGTCACGGCTACAAAAGTTTACACGTGGATGGCGATAGGTCATCGAGTACTTGAGTTCTAGGGAAAAAATCGGTATAAAAAAATATCAGAGGTCGCCGATAAATGCGATATTTCAGGTATTTTGTTAATTTTGGTAAATAATTTTAAAAATATTTGACATGAACCCACAAATACTTGCCTTCAATCTAATAAAGCAATTTTGTTGATTAAGAATATTGAATGATGAAATTTCAGTATATGAAAAAATATGGCAGCAACTAATTTCATCCAAAACAGGCAGAAATACTGCCTTGGCATCTAGCTTTACTACTGGCTATTTGGTAGAGATTCTAGGTCTTTGTCCTCCTGCTTATTTAAAAAAAATAGTTTTTTTAAAATCAGATTAGCTAAAAAAATAATTTGGCAAAACCTTCTCTCTGGTCGTCTCAATGCAAATATGGGTTGAAAGCCATAAAAAAGATACTTCCTTCGTTCTTTTATTGGGAAAACCTTCTCTTGTCGTTCTCCAAAAATCTGCACGGCACGTTTCATCGATATTAAAGCGTACAACAGTCTTTCGATGCTAAATTTCTAAAAACGAGATCTCTGGACGTTGAGATTCCAATTTTCCCGTTCCAGATCATCATCCGAAGAAGTGGCACCACCACGGCCGCGGGCACGGGAGCTCCGCGCCCGCGGTGGCCCTTCCTCTGCCACCGTCAGCTTGGGCGGCTTGGCATGGATTATAACCTGGTGGGGCGGTTCCCTTGGCTTGTCGGGCTTCCCCTTGGGAGAACTGATCAGCTTCTCAGCGGTGGCGGCAGCAGCCACGTCCACCTCCCGCGGCACATACACGGCGCCAAGGTGTCCTGCTTCTCCGTGGTGAGCTGAACCACCGGCTGCGACGAGAGCAGGTCTCGTGACGACGTCGTTCGGCTGCCGGAGGCGGTAGAGGGCGCCACCCAGCCGCCCCAGCCAGGAGGGCACGTAGTGCCGCAGGAGCTGGAGCGGGAGGGGCGACGACGGCGCCATTGCCGTGGACTTGCTTGCTTGTTGACTTGTTGGATGCGGCTGTGGTGGCGATGGCAGAGATTGGCCGCTAGTTTATACTACTCCATCCATGTGGAGAGGAGAGGAGGCCGCACAAATTCGTCGAGGGGCTTCGGAGCTTAGCTAGCTGGGCTGGGGGTGGTGCTTGACTTTGACCGGACTGCTACTCGCGTGGGTTCAGACGCAGAGCTATCGACCGGGGAAGGACGAGCCGTCATGGTCGCCTCAGAAACGACAGTCGCACACGTACTATACTAAACCGTGGGCGTTGATCCAGTCAGCATCGTCCGAGCTGGAGGATCATTGGCCGCGCATATACACTGACGGGGAGGGCACGGCACTTGTGCCAGCAGGTCACTCGCAAGTTGCAACAAACAGTCCCATTTGGTTATTACGAGGTCAACTCAAAAGTCGTGTCTGAAGTTGTCACTGCAGAAATACTCCTCTCAATTTTAAAATATTTATACAATTAATTTTTGACATCATATTTGATATTTTTTATTTAAAAATATCATATATTTTGTTATAATTTTTTAATCATTAAATGTATTTGAAACATGTTTCATAATTTTAACATTTAAACAAATTTTTTGAATAAGACATAGTCAAAGATAACGTAAGAAGTTAACGCCGTCGATATTTTAAAATTAGACATAATAGTTTTCGGGTAAAATTTGAGCTAAGAATGCTTTCATGATCTCATAAAATAATGCAGTATAGTTCTTTATATTCTTAGTCAATGGTCAACGTGTTCAAGCGTGCTCATTCGTCAGTGGAAACTGCATCTTCTACTCCTATTTTCTAACAGAACAGTTAAACAAAGCACATGTAGTTCTCACGCTGACGTCGTACATGTCAACCAG
This sequence comes from Zoysia japonica, assembly GCA_001602275.1. Lineage (NCBI taxonomy): Eukaryota > Viridiplantae > Streptophyta > Magnoliopsida > Poales > Poaceae > Zoysia > Zoysia japonica. Next base: position 19,984 of record BCLF01000112.1, on the reverse strand, counting down.
GCAACAACTCTGAACAAATAATAACAGTAACAAAATCAGGAGCAGTTGAGTGACGCTAATCTTGCCGCGTCGTTTGAACTAATTGAAACCAGCACTCAACAAGTCAACCAGCGTGTTTACACTGTTGCAGTTGAGTAGTATAGTGTACAGATATCAACAGCACAATGAGGAACCTCACATCAGAAATTACAGGTAAAATGAGAAAATACTGTTAGTTATCAGGACAACGGATAGAAGATAGGTCAGCAATCCAGGAAACAACCTTTCAAATTCAACCAATGGGAAAATACTGTTATTTTTTCTCCAATTATTGTGATGATTTTTATCCCGTGAGTGCTAACGTGTTTGTTCTTTTTTTTTTGGCTAAAATTTGGTAAGATAATATATTCATGTGCTAACGGGTTAATCCTAGTATATATTAAGGCTACTAAAAATAGCGAGCTACTCCCTCTATTCCTAAATTGCTGGCGTTGTTGAGTTCTAATACTATCTTTCAGCATTCATCTTATTTAAAAAAAATAGTTAAAACGTGTAAAATTATAAGTTATGATTTAAATAACTTTAATGATAAAGCAAATTATTAAATAATATGTTATATTTGCAATTTTTTAATACCACGGATAGTCAAAAATTATATTAAAAACCAATGATGAAATATTTTTATAACGGAGTGATTAAGCCGCTTAGCAGTGGTTTTCCGTAAAAGGTAAGAAAAGCTATCACCGGCCATAGTGTAAGCTAAGCCATTGAGCGGTTTTAAAAAATTAGAACACGTTATAATATTTAATTCCTTAAAAAAGATAAAAATCTAAAATGTATAAAGAAATACACACTCTTTACCTTCTCAGTGTTGGACGAGGGCATAGCAGCAGCAACCGCACTCGAGTTGGCTAATATTATCGTAATATATATTTTTATATTATTAAAGTTGATTAAATCTACGAAAGTTGTTGATCATGAAATCTAAATGTAAAGTTTATATAGTATGGAGAGAGTTCCTTTTAATTTTCAATTTTGATTTCGAATTTGGGTTTGTGCAGCTAGTTTTCAGCGGCCCACACTGTGGTTGGGCTTTTTAATGGAAATTAAATACTCCCTCCGGTCCACGAAGAAGTTTGTTTTGGACAATGACACTGTCTCCAAAACATAACTTTGATTTCTATTTTCAATAAAAATATTTATTAAAAAAGAACATATTTATATTTTTATGAAAGTACTTTTCAAAATAAATCTAATCGTATAATTTTTATATTCTTAAATTTAACAAGTTAAAACTTATTTGTAATTTATATTCTCAATATTTGACCAAAACGACTTTTTTTTTTGGACCCAAGGGAGTAGAGAGCAAATAGCGCGGAGCTTTCTTCAGGTATAGCCTTTTTAGGTACCTAAGTGATAGCAAGAAAAATAACTTATCTTATGTTGCGCACCCCATCTCTGAGATGCACTGTGATACACGTATCAGTCCCTGGATCAGTAGCTGATACGCACAAGCTGATACGCACAACATAACAGAATGTATATCAAAAGCATACTTCGAAAGGAAAACTAACCTGAGACAGGACTTTTAGTGGCCACACCATGAGGATCTCTACGATCCCACACCAGTTGACCAACTAAAAGCAGAGCAGGCAGCGAACACCAGGGCCAAATCTACAAGCAGACTTGAGAAGCAGAACGAAACCAGCACATCACCTACGTGATCCTCACTGTCTAAAACCACAAATGCAGGCGGGTGAGTACATAAGGTACTTAGCAAACTTCAACACTAAGCAAAGGTATAAATATAGATGCACGTTGGTTGTAACAAGTATGAGGCAGCAAGGTCCATGTTGCCAAAAAGCCAGTTTTATGCAAGGTTCACTACGGAAGATTTTCAAAAGTGAGTGAAAGCATTTATTATCCATATTTTAATATGTTAGAACTGGGGGAGTATAAACCGTTCCCGTCAGTTCCTAAGTTTTAACTGGAAGGGCCTCCACTATCCCCTCTAGACACTTTCCAAAACACGGGTAGCTACACCCACTCACACATCAAGGCAGTATAGAAAATCTAATCGTAGGGCGCCCGAACAGTAGCATGTCAATACCGTGACAACGGCTTATCCGGAAGGATTTTTAACTCTGCAGAGGTTGTACACTGTACCCACAGGTTATGCTACTCCTGATCATTAGAGTTGCATAACGCCTATCGCACATCTACGCAGTTTTCCACAGATTCCACCCAAGGTGCAAACAGGGGCCATCCCTCGGGGTTTTCCAGGCCGTCGATGACGCGTCGGTACATTCCCGGAGCCGGGTCGTGAATATCCACCACATTCACGCCTTTTCTTGGTCCCCTCCAATCCCCGGGTATTACCAAACCAGGGGCTATATCCGCGGGCTTACGCTCCCGTGACGCGGGCAATTACCGTCGAAGGCCAGGCAGCGAGTTATCTCACGCCCTTCTCCTGTTCCCTTGTGTCTTCACTACCGACCCCCCAGTGGTTCGATGTGGAAAGAATACGTAGAGGGAATAAGTCCTGCCCAAAATGTACAGGTTCTGTGGTTGCACGGGAATTACCAAGTCGAGGGCTAACGAACCGGTCCTTATATGGCAGGGGTGGCGGTCTCGTCCACGGCAGGTGGACCATAGCGAAGCCTACACACCTATCATCACCACCTCAGGTGAGCCCCACCCCACGGCCAGAAACATCCCCTCTTCACCTAGCACCAGTTGTTCTAATCCCGCCCCCTTTTATTTGTACTCACACCACCAAACTCTTTCAACTCATTTTGCAAATTAATGATATATGGTGCGGCGGTGCGGAGCACCGTAAATGGGGTCCTAAGCAGATATAGTACAAGGTAATATCCGTTCCGTAAAACTATCTAGGAACGGAATCCCTATGGCTATCAAGGACACTTCGTCAATGGTTTTCAAGGAAGGTATTCATATCTATACAGTAAGTTACTGACATAAATATAAATACTTAAGAACAAGTAGGATTATGACTAACACAACGTTTCAAACCAAAATATTTTGCATAGCAGAATAAATAGGCGCTATAGGAGCATTAGCAAAATATAGGTTCCAATATGAGGTTAGAGCTTGCCTGCAAATTCCTTAATCTTCAAGCATGAGGTTGGAGGCTTCTTCTTCAAGACCTCAATCTTCAACCTTCAGCTTCGCGCCCAACCTACGAGCTTCTCTTCATACGTAGACCTTCTGGTCCCTCTTGAGGCTTGACTCTTCCTTACACTCAGCGTTATCTACGCAAAGGAAAAGCCTAATAAAACTACTGCGAAAGAAACACAACTCAAGAAGGAGCGATAAAATCCAAAGAACTTCAACTAAGAATCAGATAACACCGCGAGAAAAACTTAGGGCAAGTCATGTATGTTGCGGTGCCTATTGACTTAGAGTGAGGTTCAGTGAAGGGTTAACATGCATTCTCGCTAGTACGAGCGGGAACACGGTGTGTAGTTTAGGTCATTTTGTGCATACCTTAATTTAGAGCTTTTAACTAAATAATCATATCATTTGTGCTAATAGGTGGCACGTGCACTAGTATATGTCAATATATTGCACGGGCTTTCTAGTGAATATTTCTTGATTCTACTATACCATTGAACTCCTACGCTAAATATATGGTATTACTTTTGGTGCGGTGATGGGCATGCTATCATCTTTAACTATCTAGTTTGTACCCACCTGAGTGTTTTACTTTAGGTAATTAATGATTAATTACTTAGTTTAATGTATATAGTTAAACTTCTAAAACTAGCAAGTGGTACATGTGTGGGTGAATGCAAGACAGAATGCTTATAGGCTGCCATCTAAGTAATCATTTACTTTCTAATGTTTAGCCATTTGTATTTAACTATTAGTCATATGCTTCTAACCTTAGACTAGGTTACTTAGTGCTAACATGGGTATGCATACCATGGTGTGCTAATAATGGGGTTATGCTATGCTGTGGTGTGCTTTAGCTAGTATAATTGTATGCTTAGAATGCATCAAAGTTAAAGACTTGCACTAACAACGATAAAATAAGAGAAGGAACAACGATTAAACTCAGCGAAGGACTTACTATAGAAGCGAATCGGTACGACCGGAGGTTGGCTGAGGTTTGGAGGATTCGATGTGATGGAGTTGAGATAATGGTTCCAATGGCACCAAGGTCGCTGAAAACTTAGTTAAGGTGTAGTGGTGGTGAGACGAACAAGGTGTTCACGATGGAGAACAGGAAATCTCCCCCGTGGACACGTTACCCGACATATGTCCACAGTTGTCGGGTGTGTGTGTGCAGGCGTGAAACAGGGGACGAACTTCGTGGTGATGTTGCCAGCTGGTCTGTGACCGAAAACTAGCAAAGGCTGTGTGGACACTTGGCTCGGCCTGTGTCCACGGCCGCTGGACTCACGGGTGCCCAGAATCGGGGATTTCCCCGTGGACATAGAGTTCTGTGACGTGTTTGTGGACACATGAGCATGTGAGCTGTGATCGTGTCCGTGGACATGTGGACTGTGACCGTGTCCGTGGACACGTGAAAGTGAAAGTTCGGTGTTTTGTGGAAGTTCGGAGATTCGTGGACACGTGAGAGTGGAGGTTCGGGGATTCGTGGACACGTGAGAGTGGAAGTTTGGTGTTTTGTGGAGGGATTCGTGGATACGGGAAAGTTCGGGGTTCACGGAAAGTTCGGGGTTCACGGGAAAGTTCAGGGTTCACGGGAAAGTTCGGGGTTCACGGAAAGTTCGGGGTCACGGGAAAGTTCGGGGTTCACGGAAAGTTCGGGGTTCACGGGAAATTCGGGGTTTTCGGAAAGTTCGGGGTTCACGGGAAATTCGGGGATCTCGGGAAATTCGGGGTTTTCGGAAAGTTCGGGGATCACGGGCAATTCTGGGATCACGGGAAATTCGGGGATCATGGGAAATTCGGGGTTTTCGAAAAGTTCGGGGTTCACGGAAAATTCGGGGATCTCGGGAAATTCGGGAATCACGGGAAATTCGGGGATCACGGGAAGTTTGGGGTTTTAGGAAAGTTCGGGGTTCACGGGAAATTCGGGGATCACGGGAAATTCGGGGATCACGGGAAGTTCGGGGTTTTAGGAAAGTTCGGGGTTCATGGGAAATTCGGGGATCACGGGAAATTCGGGGATCACGGGAAATTCGGGGTTTTCGGAAAGTTCGGGGTTCACGGGAAATTCGGGGATCACGGGAAAGTTCGGGGTTCACGGGAAGTTCGGGGTTCACAGAAAATTCGGGGATCACGGGAAATTCGGGAATCACGGGAAAGTTCGGGGTTCCCGTGGACACGGGAAAACTGTGACGTGTCCGTGGAGACGGGAAAACTGTGTCTGTGGACACGTGGCCAGTGCTGTGTCCGTGGACACGTGAAAACTGTGACGTGTCCGGGGACACTTGGACACGGGAAAACTGTGACGTGTCCGTGGACACGTGGACACGAAAAAACCGTGACGTGTCTGTGGACACGTGGACACGTGAAAACTGTGACACGTCCTCCGAGTCTGGTAGTGACCCGGCTGGGGGTCACGGAAGCGTGACCGTGTCCAAGCTCTAGGACATGTGTAAACGGGTTAGGTGGCAACTGTGTCCTTGGAGGGTGGCAAACGCCATCCTAAACGCATGAGAGCAAAGATCTAAACGTGTTTACTAGGAGTTTTACATGCCTATTTGCAAAAGCGAGAAGCTCTGGGTTCATGTGTAGATGTGCTGGACCTAGGGCCTTATGTGTAAACATGGGTAGACCTAATTTATAATAAGAACAAAGATCATGGGGGTTTGTGTAAGAATTACTGAACCTAATACTTTATGCGCAAATTTGAGGGGCTTCTCTGTAAAAAGAACATTACCAGGAAGTCCCCCATTTCTCCCCTAATTGATTTGGGGCCCCTGTCCTTGTCTTGAGGTCACTAATCAGAGCCTATCCACGGCCTCGCCGTGGACCTGGCCGGCGACCCGACCGCTGGCCGGCCGGAGGGGCTGGGGCTTCGGCGGAGGAGCTAGTCGACGTCGTGGTGGACCTGCTCGCGGACGCGATGGGGCCGGGGAGGCGACGCAAAACGCCGGTGACAGAGAGGAGGGGCGGCACGGCAGGGGGCGCGCGGCGCCAGGCTGCAGGGATGCCGAGCGGCCATGGGACTCCGGCGTAGGAGCTAGAGGGCTGCGCGGTGGAGCTCGTCGAGGGTTCAAAGGAGCTGGGGAGGCGCTGTCCTGAGCCGGCATCGACAGGAGGCGGCGCGTCCCGGTGGTGCGCGACGGTGCTCGGCTCCGTCCGCATTTCGCACAAATTGGCCGGACTCAGAGGAAGATGAGGTCGTGGCGGTGGTTTACGCGACGCCGGGAGGGGAGGCGCTCGCCGGAGAGCAAAATTGCGGTGGCGGCCGACTTCACGACGTCAGGTCACCGGTGAGGCAGAGGCGGCTCGAGGTGGAAGAGGCGAAATCGCGGACCGACTTCACTGCGCGCAGGCGGCGCGTGTCCATGCACGCGGCAGCGGCGAAAGGCGCCTGCGTGGCGCGTGGCACCGCGAGCTGTGGTGTGCTGGCTAAGCGGCGCGAGGAAGAAGACAACACTGACGAGTGGGGCCCGCAGACTTTTCCATTTTCAGATTTTTCGGAATTTCAGCAGCAGCCTCTGTTTTTCCTTCAAAAGGTCAACTTGCCGAGCTCCGATAAACGTGAAATTTTGCAGGGTTGAAGAACTTTTCAGGATGAACAACTTTCGTTTTAGGATTATCTTCAAATTCTGAATAGATTTTATTCTACGAAATTCGGAGGATAAATGGCTATTTGAATGGAGTAAATTAATTTGAATGAGGTCAAAAAGATCAAAAGAATTGGCCTGGTTTGGAATTCAAAGAGTTCGATAGGATTGGAATTCAGAAGGGTAGAGTTCAAAGAATTTGAATGGGTTTGAAATTCAAAAGCAATAGGTTCACAGGAGTTAAATGGATCCAAAATTTCAAGGGAATTGGTTGGATTTAGGATTCAAGTAATTAGAATTAAGAACGCTGTAGAACAAACAGAAAGGGAAAGAAAAACAAAAAGGGCTCAACCACTTGTCACACCTCAAATTTTATTATTTTGAAATCTTCAATTTAGATAAGGTTTAATTTAGTGAGGTTTTCACCTTTTGAAATAGGAAAGAAAAGAAGAGGTGAGAAGTGGAAAGAAAATAGTTAGGGTGAAAGTTAGAAAAAATTTTGAATTACGTATTTTTAGACTTTTTCTAAAATTCGGGATGTCACATCTTAGTAGTCGGCCTTCTAAATCAGTTATAGCCGACTAATTTTTTGTGATATTAAGGCACTAAATATATTTGATTCATCACACTATTCATTTAAAATTTTATCTGTGTCCTTTAGTGTTTTAGTATGTATAGAATCTCTTAATTTTCAAAAAAGAGAAAAACAGGAAGTACACAATCGGAATCATAGGTGCTCGGACTCGGTCCATGTCTCGACGACCCGACCTACTTCAAATCCATGTAGCCATCTATAGCCATTTTTTTTATCAGACCTTATTTTCAGATTTGGCTGCATCGGTACACATGTACTCCACAAAGAAAGAACATGCCCATCAGAATTCTACGCACATACTCTAGACATTAGATTGCTGCCCATAGTGTCATTAGCGGATCATAAATGAGTCAACGGAAAGTATCTATGGGTGCTTATATTAAATATTGACAACATGGTGAACAAGATCCAAACAACAAATCTCATAAACATACACTCTTGCCACTGACTGATCGGCTGTTTATTCATGCCAACTCTAGGCTGGAAGCATGGACCGCCTCCTTACTTCGTCTCATGCGTCGACGGCGGCGCAGCATTGTGATTATGGCCGTCGCCGCCTTCCTTCGGATTCTTCGGTCGCCCTTTTGGTTCGCGCCTCCTCTCCGCCCGCAGGGGCACGGCGTTGTGTATGGGACCGACAGGGGGCGGCCTCGGCAAGCCGGGGCGGCCTGGTGGTGGTGGAACATCCGGCCTCCACGCCAGCAACTGGGTTTCCTCCGTCACACTGCTACTCGCCATTGCAACCTCGCCGCCGTCTACGTGCTGGTCTAAGTCTTCTTGGGAAGAAGCGGCGGTTGCGACGACCTCGGGTTCTGGTCCTCCGTTAGGCTGCAGGGTGCGGCGGACGCCGGTGGAAGACGATGGGAGGTAAAACGCGCCTCCTAGACCCATGCGGGAGGACACGTACCGCAGAAGCTCGAGAAGAAGGGAGAGCGGAGAGCGCGGCCGTGCACGTTTGTCGTCGAAACGGCGATGGCGAGCAGCGCCATGGTGACCTGCTTCTCCGTGGCAAGATGAACCACCGGCTGCGAAGACAACATGCAGACGGCTGTAGAGTGCGCCGAGCTGCCTCAGCCAGGAGGACACGTAGTGCCACAGGAGCTGGAGCGGGCGGGACGACGACGATGCCATTGCCGTCGTGTGGCCTTGCTTGCTTCTCGATTTGTTGGATGCGGTTCCTGGTGATGGTGGCAGAGACTGGACGCCAGTTTATAGTGCTCCATCGTTGTGGAGGAGGCCGCAGAGTCGACGATGGACTCTGGAGCTTAGCGAGCTGGGCAGGTGGCGCTTGACTTTGACCAGACAGTCTGGACTGCTGCACGCGTGGGTTCAGACGTGAAGCCATCGACTGGGGAAGGACAAGCCAAGATTCATCCGATCATGGTCGACTTAGAATCGAATTAAAATCGATCGCATGCATACTGAACCGTGTGCGTTGATCCAGTCAGCATCGTCCGAGCTGGGTGATCACTGGACGTTCGCATATACTGACGAGGAGGGCACGGCTCTTGTGCCAGCAAGTCAAGTCGTGTGAGTACTGTGCTAGTTGAAAACTAGTTTTCAGGTAAATTTTGAGCTACGAAGGTTTTCATGATTCCATCAGCGAAAAAGAAATTAAGATGCAGTACGTACACTCTACATTCTTAGTCAATGGAGTCAACGTGTGTACAAAAGTGTGCTCATTCGTCAGTCGAAACTGCATCTTTTCTTCCTTTTTCTAAAGAACAGTTAAACATAGCACATTAGACTGAGCGGCATAGGCCCCCGTTTGGAACCGCTTTTGTAGCGCTTCCATCCAAAATAAGCGTGCTTCGTCTCCAAACACACTTCCACCCGGCGCGCTTCTTCCCGACACAGGCGTCTAACTAAAACGCGGAAGCGGCCCCTGAGGGTGCTTTCACCGGACGCGGTCGTGACTCGCCTCGGTGCTGCCTCTGCATTCACCCCTGCTCCTCGCACAGCCTCCACGTCAGCCTCCGGCGTTAGCCTCCGCACCAGTTTCGACCTTCGTCCTCAACTCCGGCATTCGCCTCTGCACCAGCTTCGGTGTGTGACCCTCTTTCAGAAAGGAGTGTCTTTATGCCACTACTACCAATCATCGAACCGGTAGTTGGTACGCACATTAAAAACAAAGTGATATTATTATACATACAGGTTCGACATATTACAAGTCTTAGGAAGCGTCTAGCAAACATAGTCTATATTACAACCATCAAATCGACGCAGCGACTTTATTCAAACATCACACTACTAAGAGACTAACACTACACCATAGGCAAACTCGGGCGAAGGACATGACTTCTCATCTTTGTAGTCGGCATCATCCTCATTGTCTTCGTCTTCCGAACAAAACAACAGGGGAAGAGATGAGTACAAAGGTACTCAGTAAGTTCTAACGGTCGGAGAGGTAGGATCTGCAGAGGCGAAAACATGGAAAGGCTTCAGGTTTTCATTTTTGCGAAAAGCAAGTTTTTTTGCAAGGGCTTACTAATGGATAGATTTTTAAATCCAACAGAAAACATTATTTGCCATGTTTTTAGTAGGGTGGACATGAGTAAGGTTTTCACTCCCTCCATCAGTTCTCAAATTTTAAATGGGCACTGGCATGCTTTTATGCAGACTCTCGGCACACAGCCAACACATGTCCAAAACACGGGCATCTACACCCACTCACACAACAAGGATATCATAGAAAACTAATCGTAGGGTACCCAAACAAATAGCATGTCATTACCGTGACAACGGCCTATTCGGAAGAATTTTACACTCTGCAGAGGTTGTATACTATACCCACAAGTTATGCTACTCCTGATCAATAGAGTTGCATAACGCTTACCCCATAACTACATAGGTTTCCACATATTCCACCCAAGACGCATCAAGAGGCTATCCGTCGGGGTTTCACTCCCGATGACGCGACGGTACATTCGCGGAGCCGGATCGTGAAGATTTACTACAGTCATGTCTTTTCCTGGTCCCCTACTACACCGAGTATTACCAAACCACAGCCTATATCCGTAGGCTTACGGTCCTATGACGCGGGCAATTACATAGTCGAAAGCCGGGCAACGAGTTATCTCACGCCTTGCTCCTGGCCTCTTGTGTCACTTCGACCTCCTGATGTGGAAAACCTACATAGCGGGGATAAGTCGCGCCCAAAATATACAGGTTCTGTGGTTGCACGAAAATTGCTAAGTCGAGCGCTAACGAACCGGTCCTTATATGGCAGGGGTGGCAGACTCGTCCACGGCAGGTGGACTACACTGAAGCCTATAGAACTATCACCATCACCTCATGTGAGCCTCACCCCACGACCAGAATAAACCCTCTTCACCTAACACCAGTTGCACTATGCCCGGCCCATTTTATTTTGCTCACACCACCAAACATGTCTTAACACATTTTGCAAAAGAGTGATGTAAGGTGTGGCGGTTCGAGACACCACAATTGGGGTCCTAAGCATTTTTTTAATCAAGGCAATTTTTCGTTCATTAAAAGTATTTAAAGAACGAAAATACTATAGTTAACAAGGGTGTGTTATCAATTGGCTAACAAGGTGGTATTTATATTAACCACAGCAAGTTACTGACATAAATATAAATACCTGAATCAAGTAGGAACTAAACTACACAACGTTTAACACATTTTAAAACATAGGCAAGCATTTAGCTCTTATAGGTGCAGCAGTAAACATAGGTTCAACGTGGTTCAAGGGGGTGTTTGGACTTGCCTTCAGCGGCGTCTTCGGGTTCTTCTTCATACTCAGGCTCTTCGAGTTCTTCTTCGTACTCGGGCTTTTCTTCGGCTACAAACAACAATCACAATTAGACTACTAAAGAAAAAGCTACAAAACTACAAAAGAAAGGAGCACCAAGCAAAACATGGACTTTGGATAGGCTAGGATGGTAGGGTTCGTGGTTTCGTGGTTGTGGACATGAGATCGGGGTTTCGTGGATGTGGACATGAAATCGGGGTTTCGTGGATGCTCGGGGTTTTGTTGAAATTTGGGGATTCGTGGACACATAAAAGTAAAAGTTCGGGGTTTTGTGGAAGTTCGGAGATTCGTGGACAGGTGAAAGTGAAAGTTCGGGGTTTTGTGGAAGTTCGGGGATTCGAGGACACGTGAGAGTGAAAGTTCGGAATTTTGTGAAAGTTTGGGGATTCGTGGACACGTGAAAGTGAAAGTTTGGGGTTTTATGAAAGTTCGGAGATTCGTGGACACATTGTTCGTGAGTTGTGACGTGTTCGTAGACACGTGGATTGTGATCGTGTCCGTGGACACGTTAGTTGTGACATGTCAGCGGACACGTGGATTGTGGCTGTGTCCGTGGACATGTGGACTGTGACCGTGTCCGTGGACACAAGAACCGTGGCCGTGTCCATACCCTTGTCCGTGACCGTGGACACGGGTTCGTGGCCGTGCCCAAAGTGGACATGTGGCCGTGTCCATGTCCGGGACATAGGACCGAGTGTGAATTCTTGGCGTGAACGTGGGCGCGCGGGTGCATGTGCGGGCCTGGGTGCACTCCGGCCGCGTCGGACGTGCTCCAGACGTGCACTAGCGCCTTTTGGTCGCGCGCTGGCGCGGTCCGGGCGCTTTGACCAGCGCGCGCGTGTGAGGCGTGGCCAAGGGGCGTGGGTGTGTGCGAGGGAGGCCTAGGGTGTGCCAGGTGTGGTGGTGGCAGTGGGGTGCTCGCCGTGGCCGGCGGTGAGCCGGAACGGCGGCGGTGGCGGCCCCGAGGGTGCGCGAAGCCGCAGTGCCGGCGAGGGGGCGAAGGCCTCAACAGGAGGACCTCTCTCTTGGCGTGGAGCTACACACGGGATCTTCAAACCTCATGACGCGCTCAGTTTGGCCTGAGGCGGCGCCACGGTGGCCGGCGCCGTGAGCCG
>BCLF01000111.1:833735-864345 GCA_001602275.1 Zoysia japonica | reverse complement strand
TGGGTTGGCGGTGTAGTGTTAGTGTGGTGTAGAGCTTTGACTCCCCACATGAGATCGAGATACCCCACCTGATCAGTGGTAGGCTCTTCACAACTCCAGGACCCGATCGCGTAGGCTTTTGGGATCCCTATCCTGGAGGACGGATGACGCCAGTTAAAGCTTGTGGACAGATCTTGTGTGTTCGTTGGGACTACGACGGTAGTTCCCGATGACGCATCCCGTGGGTCCAGGTGCATAACCTCTGCAGAGTTTTAGTCGATGCGCTTTGCCACGTCCTTTTGGAAGGACACCCCCCTGAGTTGTGCTCCTCGTTGAGTAGTTTTGTTCTTCTTCCTCCTCTCCTTTTCTAAATGTTTTTGACTCCGGCCTTTGAGCTGTGGCCGAGTGTGGAGATTACATCGGCATTAAAATGAACCCTCGCCCGAGATAACGGAGATCTCTGCGAGGTAAGATAATAAAATTTGACAAGTTTGAAAATAAAGATTTCTTGCATACTTTAAATAAAATAAAATGTTTTAAACTTGCATTTAGCACTTGAGCCAAGCCTTTACCCTTGAAACCTTTTGCATGCATACATTGTTGTTAGGTAGTACGCGGTATGCTGAGTATTCGTACTCACGGCTTTCTAATTTGTTGTTTTCAGAGGATACGCTCAGCTTCGATTTCGACTACGTCTCTGACGGCCCGTGACGTCCGCTCCTGCGCTCAAGCTAGCCTGTGTGGAGGTGGTTCGCTACCGTTGCCATGAAGATGCTTCCGCTGTTGCTTTTGCTGGATTCACGATAGAGATATATCCGCTCTGAGACATTTCCGGCCTGCGTGCCGATGGACCCCTTTGGAGGATTTTATTCTAATAATTTCTCTCTGATCTACTATTTTCTAATTTGTTTCTTGTTTAATATTTCTGTTATGGTTTCTTGATTGATCGCTTGTGATATCGTGATTGCCAAACTCCTGGGATTGGCAATGTCACGTGAGATCGGGACTTATCGAAAGGTAAGTGAATTCCCGGTCGTTACATCACCTAATTTTCTAATATTCTTGCAACCTGTAGGTACACTAGTTACAAAGGCAATGGCATCAGTTAGAAAAGAAACCATTCGAGAGTTCTTGATACAAAAAGTCATTCCAGCAATCAAAGCAAAATGGCCAGTTGAAGAGCGAGGTTTGCCGATTTACATCCAGCAAGACAATGCTCCGACGCATATTGATGTTGACGACCCGTTATTTGTTGAAGCTGCACAAGCTGATGGGTGGAACGTAAAGCTAACTTGCCAACCTCCTAATTCACCTGACCTAAATGTTTTGGATCTTGGTTTTTTGCTGCAATCCAAGCTTTGTTTCAGAAAGGAACTCCAAACAACGTGGACCAAATTGTAACCAAGGTTATAGAGGCATTTCAAGATGCTTTTCGAGTGTAACGAAATGCTGAAAAGGTCGTTTTTAATTTGGAGAAATAAACAGGGCCATAGGGTAAAATGCGGGAGGAAGGAAGTACATGGTTGATCAGCATCCATCGACTGAAAATTGCTTTGTTTTCAGTCGCCCGAAAAATAGTCTGGCCCCAATTTTTATTATTACAATCATGAATACCAATCCCAAAAGTGTGTTTGTAGCCTGTATAAATCATATGCTCTTCTGTATGCTAGCTAAAATGATTCTGTTGATTGAATTAATTGTATGTTGATGATCTAACTTTGTCGTCAAATTGCGTATTAAGGTCATCTTTGTTTGAGCTGAAGCTTTTGAGCTTTTAGAAAAGTTGGCTGGTGGCTAGTTAAAAAGCTGGCCGGTGAAATTTAGATATTGGCTTTTATAATATACATTTAGCTTTTTTGCACACCAAAGCTAAAAAAACAGCTTTTAGTAAGCTTTTCAACTTTTAGTTCATTTCTGCAAAAGCTAGCTTTTCAACATTTTAAAAACGACCTTTTCAAAACCTTATTTGTTTTAAGTTTGCAGTTTTTAACTTTTCAGCTAAAAAAACCAGAGAAGCTGAAACAAAGAGGCCTTAAGAACGTATGTGCCGTGCCGACCCTGTGTGAGAAGGTGGCTATTCTTCTCTCTCCCCTTTTCCATGTTGGTGTTTCAGACTTTGATTTTCAGCCAATATCAATGATTCAAGTTATATATCGGCTTATTTGCTAATCTGTCAAAACTCGAATTTCATTGTAAAAAACCTGACCTGCGGGGGTAAGACCGCCCCCACGTCATTGCATTAAGAAGAAGACCTAATGAGTGCTATTAAGGCTCCTCAACCACTAAGCTGAAAGCCTAACATGATCCTCATTATCTTATTTGTTTATTGCAACAGCATGATTCTTTATTTTTGAAAAAAATATAGTACCATGACTAAAATGTACTCTTTCCGTTCTTAAATTGATGTCGTCATTGACTTCTACATCAACTCTGAGTATTCGTCTTATTCAAAAAAAAAAATTGGTAAATATCATATATTTTGTTATAATTAGATTTATCTCAAACCTCAACTTCAAATTTTACATATTTGAATAAATTTTTTGAATAAAACGAATGATCAAAGTTGATGTTAGAAGTCAATGACGACATCAATTTTAAAACGGAGAGAGTACATAAAAGTGCAGAAAAAAAATCCTTTCTATATCCATTCAAAGCTGAATACTTGTGTGGGTGCATGGCATTGACTATAAGGTGGCCTGGATGGTCTGAGAGCTATCTGATTGTGATATAATGTTTCGATTCTAATAACAAATGATCTGCTCTAAATAATTAAATGACATGTCTGCGCGTCAAATCACGAGTTCATATCATCATTACACAGGTGGACAATCAATTCTAGAGGTTCATCAGTCTAATACTCCCTCCAGTTTTAAATTATTAACACATTAATTTTTAACATTGATTTTGATCATTCGTTTTATTTTAAAAAATTGTTCAAATGTGTAAAATTTTGTTATTATTTGATTTATCATTAGTAGAATGGATGTGGCTCTAATTAAAAACAAACTTGCATGGGCGTACGTGTATCGTCGACCTAACTTCAGCAGCGAAGGTATCGTTGACATTACGGTGAGAAGCACCTGGTGTTTCCTTTTAAAAAAAAGAAAAATAAATAAAAAGAGAAGCACCCGGTCTGTCACCCACACCACTGTACATTGGCGGAGCTACAGTTCAAGTGTAAGGTGGGCCGCAAAGAAGAAAACTATTGGGCTTGGAGTGATGTAGCTTAGCTACAGTGGATCTACGGTGTTAAAATCAGCTCATTTTCTAAATTTCAGGTGGGCCGCGGCCCACCGGGCCACCCACCTGCCTTCGCCAATGTCACTGTAAACAAACATGCCCCAGAGAGCAAACCATGCTAGTTTTTAATAAATTTGCAACGAATTAAATATATCATCAATGGATTACAAGAAAATTATTCATCATGCACAGGTTGTTTTTGACCACACACGGTCATTATAATATATAATCTCCCGGTCCCGGTACGCATGCAGCGTGCGTAAACGTACTCATGGACGCACGAAATACAGTGGTTTGGATCGGAATGCGTAGAGCTGGAGTTAGCTTCACTTGAAGTTGATTGGGTAGACGGGCAGCTTGTTGGGGAAAAAAAGACCCCAGTTCTGCTCCACGCCTCTCTCCTTCATGTCCTCGTCGAACATGGAAAACACGAACGTCTCGATGGCTCCCGGGTGCTGTGGCGTTCCCCGGCCGACGTGGTTGATAAGGTTCTGATTGTAGATAGCTGCGTTCTGCGGCGTCCCTGCGATGCCACCAGCGGACGGCCATCCGCTTTCCGCCACAACAATCGGCACGCCGGAGCCGCCGTGTTTGTCCATCGCCACGTACAAGGAGTCGATGGTCGCGTCGAAGAGGTTCTCATACCCGTAGCGGCCGTCCTGCAAGACGGTTTTGGGAGCGGTGAAGAGCGCGTAGCCGAGATCCAAGCCGGATGGATTGGCGGCGTAGGTGAAGTAGGGGTAGATGCTGGCCATGAGCGGCGCCCGTGTCCGCGCCAGGAATTGAAGGACGGGGCCCATGAACCCCTGCGCCTCGCTGGTGAAGTCGGCTTGGGAGGGTGGCTTGTACCCACCAAGGATGGCCTGCGACACCGACGTTGTCACGGGGATGTTAAGCTTGGCGGCGATCAGTTCCGCGCGAACGTTCACCATGGCCGGGACAAGGTTCTTCGTGGCGCTGCCGGCGACCTCGTTGCCGAGACAGACATACAGGAAGGAGACCTTGGGGTACGCCCGGATGTTGTTGCGAACCCAGGAAACGGCCGCAGCGGGGCTGCCGGCGAGTTTCGCCAACACGTCGTTGGGCGCACCGACCACGACGCCAATGCCCGTTCCGCTAACGGCCTCCAGCGCTTCCTTGACCGGCGCGTACAGCCGCATTGCAGTGATGCCGTTCGATTTGTACATGTCGACGACATCGCTCGGCGGCGGAAGGTTGTCGCCGCTCATGCCGTAGCACACCCCGATCGAATCCACACCTGTCATTAATCCTCTTTTACCATGAGATACGATCGAGAGAGAAGAAATGTAAAAAAGTTACCTTTTATCATATGTATGAACTACGAGAGGAGAAATAAATGGAAGAGAGATTAATTGATCGCCCTTGCTGTTGATAGAGGTGTGTATTGGAGGGTTGTCAGCGTTTCTTGGGAATTTACGGTTACCTTGATGTTAAGGATGCATGTTTTCTAATTTTTGGTCATGCGCCGAACTATATCATATGTAAACATTTTTCGAAAATATATGAGAGAGAGAGAGAGAGAGAGAGAGGTAATTACTTTGGGGGATGGATGCAAAGACCGCGAAAAGAATTGCCGTAGCGAACATGGAGGCGACACCTTGACTCGCCATTCTTCTCTCCTCTCAAACTCTCCACGTCTTCAAATAATGCTGACTCTCCAAATTCCTTCTGTTCATGTACTTTGCTTATGAAATAACCAGCGCTCCAACCCCCTTATATACAAAGAGATCGTCCAATCCGTCTTGGCCCAACGTCTCCCGGCAACAATCCATCTGCAAAGCTAAAAATAGCTATTAACTGACAAAATATACCACCCCGCATGTCTGCCCGCTTCCCACGCCCAATCTCTCCTTCCCGCCGTGGGGCTGTTCTCATTCGCGCTCCAGCTATCTCACGCTTCGCGCTTCAGCCTTTCTCAATGATGTATGAAGAAATTTGTACGTCATGGACCAAAGGTTTTCTTGTAGTTAAGCATCCTTTTTCTGGCCGAATCGAAACCAAATCTCGTCCAGTCGTCCTCGTCGCTGTTGGAGTTAAGTCTTGCACACATGGTTGTTTTCTGTTGGCATGCATGTAGCTAGTGGCCTGAGGCACGCACAGTTCGTGGCAAGGCCGAGTCACATTAGCTAAGTAATGTGAGTATTAGTCAGGAGTTAGTTACGCATGGAGAGATCTCCAGTCATCGGATCAAAGCCACGAAGAGATTTCGGGCACTTAGGGTTTTTGGGTGCGTGTGTCCACCACAGAGAAGAAAAACAAGTGTGCGTGTTCTTGTTTGTGATAAACACTTAGGCCTCCTTTGAATTGAAGGGAAATTTTCATAAGGGCTCCTTTGGAACGCAGGATTTTTATAGAAATTGTATAGAAATCTCACAGAAAACAGTTCAATTTCACAGAAAAAACGTAGGAATAAGAAAAATTTCCTTGAATCCAAAAGAGCCCTTAGAAAGAGAGCGAGCGATCCCAACAATTGGTATCGTCGCACTCCCCCCGTCTCCTTGCTAGCTGTGCCACCCGCTCACCATGTCCATGGCTCGTGTTTCCCATCCTGCAGCAGCATAAAATTAAGCGTGACAAATGCGGCGGCGAGACGGTTCAGGTGAGCGGCGCACGCGGCAAGCTCGAGCGCGTGTGGGCAAGGACAGATCACAGCGAGCGAGCATGCGGCCGAGTGTCGTTTGGTGCGATCGGTAGATTTGAATATATATGGAGGTTGGTGAGGTTTTAGCTAATCTGTTGGTTCACTCTAGATTTTTAGGGGTGTTTTATTTTACAGACTAGCTAAAACTAGAAAATTTGGAATCCATTTTGCACAATCTGTTGGAGTTTCTCTACCTTCAAATTGACGAACCAAGGGCCGGCAGACCACCTAATTCAGTTGGATCTTTATCCTCATTTAGCATTGATATTGTTGCATCACACTGGTTCGGTTGAGCCTCCTGCTTATCCTCCCGAACAATATTGCTATGAGTCGGTTAGGATAAGTATGAGATGCTCGCCTAAATATGCACATGATCTCCTGTTGACACATGCAGCAAGCTTTCTAGCACCGAGGGAACCCCTATCGTTGATCCGATACATTACCATGGCCTAGCTGGTGCTCTACAATGTCTTACCTTCACTAGGCCAAACATCTCGTATGCTGTTTAGCAGGTATGTCTTTACATGTATGATCTGAGGGAGCCACACTATGCCTTAATCAAGCGCATTCTCTGGTACTTGCATGGGACATTGGATTATGGTTTGAAGCTTCAAGGTACATATCATCACGTTGACATCTCCGTAATTACCTATGACAAAAGGGAGAGATAGAAAGAGAGAGACCAGCGTGGAGGAGACGACGATACCATATCCAACGGTTCAGAGAAAATTACTGTAGCAGCTACAAAGTGTTCTATACTTTCTACAGTACTTACCTACGAAAACATAGATAAGGATGGATACCTTAGGGAAGGTAACATCACAGCAATATACTGGTTTATTATATGTCCGAACTTATCTTATACTACGAAAACATAGTATTCTTTTGCAGAGAAACAGTGGATGAGTGCACATGGAGGTAGCTTTAGACCTGTCATAGGAAACAATTTCTGCAGCAAAAAATGGAGGATATTTTGGGCGCTTTTCCCAGGCTACCAACCAAGGTTTTAATCAACGGTGAGAACAATTTAAGAACAAATAGAGTATATCCATTTAAGCTGAACACGTGTGGGTGCATAGTACCGACTATAAGGCGGTATGTGGTTATCTGATAGCTGCTGATTGTGAAATGATGGTTCGTCTAATATCAAGTGATTTGTCCTAAACACTTAAATGACACGTCTGCGCGTCAAATCACGATTATTCACATCATCACTACATTGGTCGACAATCAATTCGAGAGGTTTAGTAGTCTATTGGAATGAATTTGGCTCTAATTAAAAGCAAGCCAAGGTGCATGGGCGCAGATCGTCTAACATAACATCAGCGGCCAAGGTATATACCATTGACTTCACATCAGGAAGTGCCCGGTCCGTCGCCCACACTACTGTAAACAAAAAGTCCCCAAAGCGTAAACCAAGCTACTCCTTTTATTTCAAATTATAAGTCATTCTGAACTTCTCAAGTTTTTTTAAATTATAAGTTATTCTCACTTTCCGACACACTTTTTTCTATTTTTAATACATCTCCGCTTTATTTCTCTCTTCTTCGTTTTTAAAAGGAGTTATAAAACGGGACGAAGGGAGTAGTTTTTAATAAATTTGCAATTAATTAAATATATCATCAATGGAATACAAGAAATTATTCATCACGCACAGGTTGTCTTCGACCACACACGGTCATATACATAATCTCCCGGTCCCGGTACGCATGAGTGTACGCATGCTGCATACGTAAACGTACACATGGACGCACGAAATACAGTGGGGGGATCGGAATGCGTAGAGCTGGAGTTAGCTTCAGTTGAAGTTGATTGGGTAGACGTGCTGCATGTTGGGGTAGAAGAAACCCCAGTTCTGCTCGACGCCGCTCTCCTTCAGGTTCTCGTTGAACATGGAAAAAAGGTATGTCTCGATGGCGCCCGGGTGCCGTGACGTTCCCTTGCCGACGTGGTTGATAAGGTTCTGATTGTATATGGCTGCGTTCTCCGGCGTCGCTGCGATGCCACCAGCGGAGGGCCATCCGCTTTCCGCCACAACCAGCGGCACGCTGGAGCCGCCGTGGTTGCCCATCGCCACGTAGAAGGAGTCGACGGTCGCGTCGAAGAGGTTCTGGTACCCGTAATCGCCGTCCTGCACGACGGTGTCGGGAGCGGTGAAGAGGGCGTAGCTGAGATCCATGGCCGATGGGTTGGTGGCGTAGGTGAAGTAGGGGTAGACGCTGGCCATGAGCGGCGCGCCGGTGCGTGCCAGGAACTCAAGGACGGAGCCCATGAACCCCTGCGCCTCGCTGGTGAACTCGGCTTCGGAGGGTGGCTTGTACCCACCCAGGATGGCCTGCGACACCGACGTGGTGACGCGAATGTTGTCAAGACCCGCCGCGTTCAGCGCCGAGCGAACGTTCTCCATGGCCGGGACAAGGTTCTGCGTGGCGCTGCCGGCGACCTCGTTGCCGACGCAGACGCACCGGAAGGAGACCTTGGGGTACGCCTCGATGTTGTTGCGAACCCAGGAAGCGGCCGCCGCGGGGCTGGCGGCGAGGTTCGATAACACATCATTGGGCGCACCGACCACGACGCCAATGCCCGTTCCACCAACGGCCTGCAGCGCCGCCTGGTCCGGCGCGTACAGCCGCATCGCCGTGATGCCGTTCGATTTGTACATGTCGACGACAGTGCTCGGTGGTGGAAGGTTGTCGCCGCTCATGCCGTAGGACACCCCGATCGAATCCACACCTGTCATTAATCAACCAGCAAATCTAACAACAGTACAACGGATTGTTCAACTAGATAATGTCTGCGTTTTTCCTCTTTTACCATGAGCTACGAAAGAGAAGAAATGTAAAAAAGTTACCTTTTACCATATGTATGAACTACGAGAGAACAATATAATGGAAAAGGAAATTGTCCTTCCTTATTTTTGATAATTGATGGAGCGTTGTATGTCGGCTTTTCTTGGGAGTTTAGTGTTTTGAAGGAGGTGGTCCTTGTGGGAAGATAGAGGGGGTTACATTGATGGTAAGGATGTTGGTTTTCCAATTTTTAGGTCATGCATGCACCGAATATATAACATATGTAAACATTTTTCAAACATATATAGTACGAGAGATGAGGGAGGTAATTACTTTGGGGGATGGATGCAAAGACCGCGAAGAGAATTGCCGTAGCGAACATGGAGGCAACACCTTGACTCGCCATTCTTCTCTCCACTCAAACTCTCCTCGTCTTCAACTAATGCTGAATCTCCAAATGAATTCCGTGTGATCCTGTAATTTGCTGATGAAATAACCATCGCCTGCAGCCCCCTTATATAGGAAGAGATCGTCCAATCCATCTTGGCCCAACGTCGCCCTGCACCGACACTAATCTAACATCTTCTAATTGACGAGCCAAGGGCCGGGCAGTTGTAGCTGGTCGGCGCGCGTCACTCGTCCCACAGCGTCTGGTAGCCACACCTTCTGACAAGGAGATTCACAGCAACCAACATTCCAAAAAAAAAAAAGAGTTACGATTTGGGAACAGTGCTCGAAGACAGAAAATGTTCTTATGTCAACGAGTATATTTTTACATGCCAACGAGTCCAAGAAATGGTCAGAGGTGCATTGCGTGAGCGAATTGACTAGAGTTAAATTGTACCCATATTTACAGTCGATGCAACTTGGTTATATAAGTTTTCTTTACACATCACGTTTCTATGCTTCAGTTTCAAAAATAAGAAAAGAAATATCCGGAATACAATTTGTCTCGTCGCATTGGACATAAGTGCATGAAAAATACGTTAAAGAAGATCTTATTGATTGATGTTATCTGAACTCACAACTATTAAGAGGACAATCTAATCGGCCAGATGATCGAGAAATATTGAATGTTACTTTACAGGCCCCCATAAAGAGAAAAATCCCCAGTTAACCACGTAGCTAAGTCTTTTGCACGTACGTAAAACATAGTAGCTGGAAAATTGGAACAACACCGGCCGGCCTTTTTTCTCTGAAATGTGGTCACAATGGTTCAGAAAGGGGCAATTAATCTCACTCGACTGAAATGCGATAACTTAATTGTTGCTAGCTGAAAGCAAACAATTCACCGATCCGGCCGATTGAAATGGCACACCTCACGGCCCGCTTAAACCACACGCTCGATCGATGTAAAATGACAGTGATGCACGTTATTCAACGGGAATGATTTAGGGATGGAGAGATACAACATTAATTCTCTAGGTCATGTCATCACTGTAAAATTCCCGTTGCATAAAAGGAAATGAGGGGCTCGTTTGGATATTTGAAGCTGAATTCATTCTAATAATTACAATTTAAGTACAAATTAATTAAACTAATATAGTTGGATATATAATATATTTGTATATCTATTGTTAGGCATACAAAGGACATACTTATATGTTGCATTTTTATTACAGAGAAATAGGTTGAAGAGGGTGCTATAAATTAGAGAATTGAACTGTAACATAATGATCTATAGAATCTATTTCCATCTCTCTCATCCTATTAATTTAAGATAGCCTTATTTGTGAGTTTAAAAAAGTTATGCAATGTCAAATTTCAAGCCAAATAGGCTAATTCATTATATAGATTCAATTCCTTCAAAATAAAATGAAGGGATGCAAATGACCCCGAAATGAAATAAGATATGGAGAGAATTTCGAAATGGCAATCACGCACAGTGGCGAAGCCATATGTGCTCATTGGTGTCAGCAGTGCATCCCCGTCTTGATGGTTTCGGCGCAATTAGAAACGTGTGCTGTCAATACGCAGGTGCAGGGAGCAAGTCGTGTATCCCTGTCTAGGAGTCTAATCACTTGGAAGAGCGAACCGATATACAAAGGGGGCGCGTCTCTGTTGCTCGTCGCGCCACGGCAACCGGCGCTCGTTCCGACACGTTCGAATCCCCTGCGGCTTCAGTTCGACCGCTAGCGCTCAAAGTCTCCCCCAACCCCCAAAAATCCCCGTGCGGAGGATACTGTTGAATATGGGGATAGCGCTAAAGAGTAACTTCAATAGTGACTTAAATTAAACTAAGTAATTAAACACTAATTTGAGTATTAGATGAAAAAAATAGCACTCCAACAGATTACATATACCAACTACCTAAATTTACTTATCCTCATCTTCATCAAACCCGATATCCATATTTAGCGATAGTTTAGATCGACTTATTTTTCAAAAACTTTCCTCACATGATTAATTTTTACCTATTTGAATATAGTGATGTGGCACATTTAATATTTTATCTAAGTGAATATTAGTACATGTTGGAGTTAGCAACTTTTTTGACTACCTATATTGATTTAGCTACTAAGTTAAAAGTGAGTTTAGGTACTCAAATTTTAGATCACTGTTGGAGTTGCTCTAACAGTGTTTGAGTTCCGTGATATCTAAATTTAATACTAATATTTTGTATAAATTTGGACATCTAGCTTGAAGAAGGTGCCGCTCTTAATTAAGTTGCACGGTCGTTAACTGAAGTTGCAGCATCAATTGCAAGTTCCCGTGCTGTCCCTTGCATGACGCTGTCGACACAGTCCATAGATCACAGTCCTGAGCTAGAAATATCACGGGACAAGTACAGCAAACCAATCATAAGAACAAAATGACGTCGAAGGGGCTCTGGCATTGGATGGGAATGTTTGCAAGTTTGGGATTTGGTGGAAGGTGTTGTGTTGAAGCCGACGGACAACGGGAATATGGGATCCAAATATGACAGCTGAAATAGTCCGGAACAACACTGAATTCCATCCGGTGCAAAGAAAAGAATAAGGGCTTCTTTGCAGAGGTCCCAACTCCCAATTATCTAAATTCAATCTAGTTCTTTTGTTTTTTCAGCTTTCAACCATTTAGTTTATTTCAGATTATCACTTCACAAAATCAGAACCCTTAGAGGCTATTTGGATCTCTTCATTTTGGAGGAATAGAAATCTATATAATGAGTTAAGTTATTTAGCTTGGAATTTGACATTTTATAACTTTCTCAAGCTCATAAATAAATAACCCTATCTCAAATTCATAGGGTGAGAGATGAAAATACATTCTATAGATCGTTATGCTATAATTCTATTCTCTAACTTATAACACACTCTTCAACTCACTTCTCTACAGTAAAAATACAACATATAAGTATGTCCCTTGTATGGCTAACAAATAAATATACAAATATATTTCACATACAACTATATTAACTTAATTAATCTATGTCTAAATTGTAACTCTTAAAATGAATTCAACTTTAAGGATCCAAATGGGCCCCTAGTTCATTTTAGAGAATGCTTCATAGAATCATGCACGAATCACTTCTACTGAAAAACAACATTTTGCAGAGCTTATCTGATTCTTCTGAGAATCTGGAGCTGAGAGCTCTATCAAAAAGTCTTAAATATGTAAAACGAATAAAACAGCCCATTACAGTATATTTTAGCCCACATTAGCTGAGGGAAAAAAAAACCAAGCCGTGGGGTGGGCAATAGATGGCTCCCAAATAACGCGATCCTTAGCTAACAGCACCCGTGGTTTTCAGGCTTTCCTGTCTTGCGGTTCCAATGGCAGGCCCGCTAGCATCTCGGCCTAGCAGCTCGCGAAGATAAAACGAGGTCCAACAAACAAGCCTCCTAACGGCATCTGTGAATTAAATTCTCCCTACCTGCTGCTGCTGAACCAGCCCAATCCATCAGACCCCCTTCCCTTATCTTTTCGGGCAGCATCAGCTTAATTGTTTGTTCGTCGCGCGCGGCAGCGGCACCAGCTTCTTCTCGTCTTCTCGTCAAAAAGTACCACCTCCATCGCCATTGACCAGCGACAGTGAGTACCTTGGCCTTTCAAGCGCCGGTACGTCGGGTACAGTCCGTGCGGCGACGACGGCAGTCCTTTGGAGGAGTTTCTTTCTTGAAACGTGGCGAAACGTCCCTCTCTCGACGCCTGGAAACTGCGCCACGTACGATACGAACCGGTCGGTCCAACTCTAGCGACACGGCGTTGATTTCGAGCACGCGCGCGCTCTGGTAATGTGTCCATCCGTCCGCCGCCTGGCTTAAAACTGGGCAGGAAAACGGGAGCGCGCACGGAGCCTCCATAAACGCCCGGGTCCCGGGCGGAGCCAATGGGTGATCAGCCATGGGCATGACATTGACCTACAGGGTCCTGACCTATGGCGCTAACGGCGCGCGCGCGAGGCCGGCGACGTCCGGCCTGGCTTCTCGTGCGGGCGTGCGGGCTGTGCTTGTCACGGTACGATGCCTGCTGCGCGGATGAGCAGTCACGGTACGCCACTCGCTTCAGAAGGAAAAAAGAAAAATCGCGCAACGGCGCATCCGCACCTCGTGCCGCCGGCCGGTCCTCGAGGGGTCCGACGCGTGCGCGGGCCGCCGGCGGCGAGACGAGGGACGCCGGACGAGATACTCAGGTACATGCACCGGTACCGCACCGCTCGAGGACGAGGAGGCAAGGAGGGCCGCATGCGCCAGTTGGACCGGCCCAGTCGGCGTCAGGTTACGGTACGACCTGTACCTAAAAGCAAGCACGCTGGCCGGCCGTGATGTATGTGCGTGGTTGATTTGGCACGCGCGCGCGTGCGAGTTGATGATGGTGGTCGCAACGCTTGCTGGCCACTGCAGATTTGTTTGCTTGCTTGTTCGTTTGTTTGTTTTAGGGTGTACTTAACGACTTGGTGATGACACAGAGCAGTCAGTCAAAATTACGTCTCGGAAAGTTAGGAAGAGAACGCACCAAGAAACGGGGACCACCTCTCGGCCGAGAACTCGATATCTTGGCACTTGGCAACACGTCTGGTCAGTTCAGCTCAGGCGTCGTGTCGTGAACCCCGCAGTGTAATCTGCATCCGGCCGGCAGGGCGCCTGAATCTGGGCGAGCGGATGGACAGTCCCCACCAGACCGGGGCCGGCGGCGGCCTGAATCCCGGCCACGAGACTGGTGTCCAGCGGCGGCGGTCAGCGCTTGCCGAACAGCAACTTGCTAGTCCCACCTCCCACAAGGCCACGACACGCGCAAGCGAACGCCGCATCAGCCGGCCAGAGCGCTACATCGTCAGGGCTGGGCACCTGCTACATGTGTCCATCCGTGACCCGTCCCTAGCTCGCTTTCTCTAATTGTTAATCGTTTCGAGCAAGTTGGGCAGGGCGGCTTAACAACAACGTCGAAGACGACGACACCAACAACGTGCCGCCAGGGCCAGGCCCGCCACGCAACGCAAGGAAGATCCATCGAGGTAGGTGCCTAACCTAACATCGTAACGAACGACCCTTCGCCAATCGGAAACGGTCGACGGCGCGCTCGCGCACACTGCTCCGTTCCGGCGAGCTTGCTTGCGCGCGCGTCCGGCAGCCAGCGCACCGGCGGCGGCCTTACAGAGACAGCGCTTTCAACAACGAGTACCCACTTGATGCAACAAGCTCGGCGTGCGTACAGAGACATCGCGACACTTGGAGCTCACCTTCGCCGGCGGCCGGCCACACATAAGAGCCGAAAGGTTCCACTACCACTCGCGCCCGTGAGTCCGTGACCGAGATGGATCGGGTCTACGGCATCACAGACACGGACGAAACACCGATCCGTGGGTGCAGGATCGACTGATCGATGAGCTGCGTGAGCAAGATGTTCAGGGCAACGGGTGAATTGATCCAGGCGAACGTCCGGGAAGTGACTGGTACTCAGATAGACAGCACAGCCTTTTGTTGCTGTGGCGAACTGAAAGAAAGTGAGACGATAAGCTAATCAAGTGGAGATAATTTGTACTCCATTCATTTTTAAATTGATGTCGCCGTTGATTTTTACAATCAACTTTCACCATTCGTTTTATTTAAAAAATTCCTCGAATGTGTAAAATTTTAAGTTGTGATTCAAATAACTTTAATGATAAATCAAATTATATCAAAATATATGAAATTTATCAAAAAAAAATTAAATAAGACGAATAATCAAAGTTGAATTTAAAAGTCAACGGCGACATCAATTAAAAAGAACGGAGGGAGTAAGTGGAACACAGAGTCAGCTGACGCAGTAGTAGAACTTGCTTGTAAAACGTTGATTTGTTTGAGAGTTACTCACTCTGTTTCTAAATTGATCTCATCGTTGAATTCTAATATTATCTTTAATTATTTATTTTATTCAAAAAATTAGTTCAAATATATAAAATTTAAGTTGTGATTTAAATAACTCTAATGATAAATTAAATTATAATAAAATATATAGTATTATTAAAATAAATTTAATATGACGAATGATCAAAGTTGATGTTAAAAGTTAATGTTGACGTTAATTTAAGATCGGAGCGAGTAGTAAATTCCTCTGTTTTTTACTTTTTCTTCTCTATATTTTTTTCCCTTATTGGTGGCAACTGTAGTTCAGTTGTGTACTAATATCGACAATAAGAAAAGACGAGAGGTAAAACTGTGAAAGGAACTGAGGTGACGACGATCAAACTGGAAGTGATGCGTTTCGAGACGGACGTCGAGTTCAACCTAGTCCGGAAACACACATCACCGTGTGGTTGCGGCGAGTAGAAACAGCGCGATGATAAGCCGGTCAGGTAAAAAAAATTACAAGAGGAATACTCAGCTAGCGTAGGAGTAAAATTACTTGCTATGGAAACTTAAATACGGTTTGTGTGCTATGTGAAATTATAAAACGGTTTATGATGACGCAACAAAGGAAAAGACCACTACCAACTACAAAGCATTTTGGAGTATACAGACGTAAGATTCAAAACTTTTATCTCCGAATGTGCTGAATTAATCATGCTTAATTTTCTATAGTTACTTTGTATTTATCTACACATCTATATAAGAATAAGGTCTGGATATTCCACAAATTTTGACTTAATGCGGATTCGAACACGTCAAGGATCAACACCTACACCTACACCTACTGCCACTGCTTTCTAGTCGCTCGATCGTCAGCGGTACTAATCAATGGAAGTGGAGTCTTGCAAGCAATTTCGTGAGGTAATACTGATGTTACACCTCTGGAACTAAAACAAAGCTCGCACGCCTTGACGCCTACTACCACACATGTTCCTACGCTCCAAACCCCTCTGTTGTTTTCACATTTTTCTCTAATCTCTCTTCTGTGCACAGAGAAGAAAGGTTTGGACTTTGGAAGCAAGTTTGGCAAGTGACGCAGAAAAATGGCGTAGCTTGCTTGTTGGACTGGGGTTTCTCCTCCGGTGATGCATGATCGAGCACTTAGGTAGCTACGTGCACCTGCTTTGTGGAAATTAAGTGGCTGACCGAACTAGTGATAGTCTAAGGTAACCTTGTTGTACCATACTATCTGTATCTTGGTTTGATTCGACTCAAATGTCAGACTTATAACAAACTAGAGCTTGGTAGCTAGAATGATGAACCGTGCAAGTACGTACACATGCGTTAGAGAGCTACAGAATCGTATGTGTCCTCGATTCAATTTCACAGTTAGCACTGATCACATACGCAAGCGCAACAGTAGCTAGCTACGGATAGAGTACCGCTCGTTTTCCTTAGGACGCAACGACGACTTGTGGCACGCCAACGACGACACGGCGATGATGACGACGACGACATGCGACAAGAAGAAGGAGAAGATGAAAAATAAGCGCTCCCTTTCGAGCAACGTCCCCATCGATCGATCCGTGACCATCCATGCGTACACGCGCAGTCCTACAAAAACGTCGGCGTCGAGCGGCCGTGGGTCGTCGGGCGACCTTGCGCTGCTTGGCGTCGTGGTCGATCGGCGCCGTCGTTGCGTTCGTTAACCTGCGCTCTTGCGCGCACGCGCACGGCTCGCAGCGGTGACACGAAAACCTTATCCGGGTTATTCAACTCTCTGACGAGCCGGTCGATCTGCTGGGCGTCCACATCAATCACTAGCTAGGCCTAACTCATCAGCGGATGGATGGATTAGTAGTTTTAGCATGCAAGGAGGAGTGCGAGGTTTATTTTCTAGTAATATCTTGTGGTAATCACTCTGTAAACAAATGCTGCTTCTAGAAACAGAACACTCACGATAACTTTTATATATGTGTGTGTGTGTGTACACATGTCTTCTGAAAAAAATATATACACACATGTGTGTAATTATATACTACTACTCTCTAACGATAACAATTTAAAACAGGGGAGTACACGAATATAGTTACCAGTTGGCTAGCTATACTATTACTAGCTCATGCAAGTTGCATTTAGATACTGTTGATCCATTTTCGCAACCCTGCAGTTAGCGCATTATTCATACCAAATTGCCGATCAAAGATTCAAAGTGGATAGCGCTAGATGCATGCACCATGCATATGCAACTAACAGTGCGAGGATACACGTGTGTGGTAAAACTGACATGGAGATCTTATCTCGTTATCTCGAGTCCAACAAGCAGGGGCTTCAAGTTGTTTTTGTGGCTCATCCTCGATCTATCGATCTATCTATCCTTAGCTGCTTGCTGTAAGCTGCAGCCATCGACGATGTCGATGGGGGGTGGGCGAGAAGGGTTCCTGGTCGATCCATCATCTATCGAGCCTGGATAATCTTGCAGTCCTGGACTTCTTGTATATCCTGATTTGGCCGGCCGGTTGCTTCGCCGGCGAACTATCGTTTGATTGATAGCTAGACCCGTCGAGATTAGCTAATAACTGCTGTGCTTATCAGGGTAACAGTCGCTGTGGGTCAGGGTTCATCATGTCGCCGCCGCCCGAAACTCTGGTGTTCGTATTCGATTCTCTTCCATTCGATTCCGGCAAGGAATTTTTCTATTATTTCTTTCTTTTCTTTTCCTAGTGTCATAGTGGCCTCTTGTTTTTTAAATTACAAAGAACTATATTTATTTTTTGTTTTCTAAAAAATAGAAAAAGCGAAATGTGGGCCGTTCATATGTTCGTGGCTCTGAAATTAAACAGGTCCTGCGCTTTTTGAAGCTCTAGTTTCATTTAAGAGTGGCACACACCTGCCTAGCTGTATGAATAGATCTTCAGTAATACTGCATCTGTCATATACAGTAGGTTTCTCACTTTCCGAAATGTACATTTATAATAAACGATTTATTTGGAGAAAAACATATGCCAGAGAAAGGAAATTTGACGTCGTCAACAACGGCTTGGCAAAGCTGATAAAAGCAAGGGGACATGGAAAAACATCTAGCAGACTCGCAGATCATCGCTGAATCATCACGGTCCAAGTAGAAGAAGATAACCGCATCACGGAGCCGCCACAGCGCGATGAGAATTCCAGCAAGCCACCGTTGCCACCAATCAGCAGCCTGTAGCCATCGACTGACAGGACAAGGTGTGTCATGGCGTCCACATAAGCAGGATAAAGATATACTTGTCGAGGACGGCCTTTCAAGTATACTAGGCTACGCTGGCCCCATCAACTAAACCCTTTCCACATTTTGATCTCTTTGATTGAGAACAACAAGAGGAAGAGCTGTGCCTTACACACACACACAACTGCTCCAACATTTGAGAAAAGAGCAAGGTTTTATATAAGACCCCTTTTAGAATAGACCATTAACTTACCTCTAGAGAGGTAACACAAGGGTTTGATCTGATCTGTTCATTTGGATTAGAGGAAATAATTATGAAAATAAAAAAACCAAATGCACTTCATATGGTAATTTTCAAAACAAAATGCACTTGTTTCTAAAACTGTCGCAGGCATTACTTTCAATTAAAGAGATTATTTTTAAATTAAATGATATAATAATTAATTATAAGAGATAACTTTTACTTTCTAAGAGGTAAAAAAAACAATTTCCTCCTTGAGATCCATGCAAATGGATGATCCATGGTCGTTTTAATCTATATTAAAATCTACCTTATATAATTATACGCTACGATGTTGTGGAACAGTGTCAGAGGGCTCACTCCACAGCGCAAAAATAAAGAGATCTAGTCTTCTTCTTCCTTTTCCCCTCTCGCTCTTGCCGTGGATGCTTCACAGCCATAACAAACTAACAATCTGACCTTATCCATTTAACAAACTAATAACCTAATCTTATCTACTTAATAAACTAATAACCTAATTTTATCTCTCTAACAAACTAACTGCTGCTGCCATGAACTATGCCAGAGAACACATGACGCCCATACCATAGGATCAGAGGGAAATTCCAGCTTCATTCACACTGGTGGCCCCTTCTATTGAATTCGTGCTATTTTCATCCTAAAGAAGAAAGTGCATCAAAGCATACCCTTCGGCTTTAGATGGGATAAACCAGTCTACAAAACTTGTCAAATTTAAGTTTCTACGTATCTTCCACAATTCTGAACCGCATGATGTTGAAACCTGAAATGAGGTCGAATTGATTCCAAGATTTCCACATGCGCTCCATGGCGGCTGGTAGCCAATCAAAAAAATAAATAAATAGTGTAAGCGGTGCAACAGTTTTTTAGATTTATTCATTGCCGCTCCCCACTACGACAGGGACCTCATACGGCCGGATCGGACGGCCGGCCGCGTACGATGTAACACGTACGCACACAGTCATACATATCCGGAGGAATAGGAGCCACGGCATACTGACAGCACACGTTGCTCTCTTGCGTCCACATAAGCAGAAGAATTAGGATAAGGGGAACTTTCCATGTGGCGGTCCAGCCGACTAGGCAGCCTCCCGTCCATTCAGAGGCCCCCGGACACGACAAGGCGTGACTTGGTGTCCACATAAGCGAAAAAGCGCAGTGCAACCGACTCAGGAGAATTGCTAGGAGTACGTGCGTGCGCCGATAATAAGCATTTCATACATGTCGATATATATGCATTTTAGTTCTACCCGCAGAATGGAGTCCATGTCGTATAGTAATCGTGTTCTTCATATGTGTGCTTTAATTTGATCGATGACATTGAAATTACAGGGAACTTTAGGTATCGTGCACGTCTGAGTTATTTTGATTTTAAATAGATATTATGAACTTGCGTGAAGCTCTTTTCCAAATATTGGCATTTCTACTCGATGAGTCAACCTTGGCTAGCTACAAAATAAACTACTTATCATTTACTCTCATTTGTTCCGAACATTTCCCTTCTTCTTTTTTTTTTGAAAAAGTATATATAGCTAGTTACATGATGTGGGAATCGAAACTTTGAATGACATTTGAATAGGTCCCATTTAAATAAATATGTTATGATCAATAATACTCTACTAATTAAAACATGTCTAAACCTTTTATCAGACCAGTTCTTACGTCAAAAAGAGAGGCTGCTAAGCCTATCAATTTTGAATCGGAGCAAGCAACTGGAAGCTTCTCTTTGTCCATTGTACCCAGTGGTTCCTCACTCCAATGCAAAAGTGTGTTGCAATCGTGAAACAAAGTAGCTAATTAATTAATTTGTCAAAATGAACAAGTTGTAGCATGCTAATAACTAATTACTCTAATATACGCATGTGTACAGGGTTATGGATACGCTACCTATACTGTTCGTACACACTCATTTGGTACATCTAATATTATAGCTTCACTAGTAGTTATACTAGAAAGCAGTTGCATAACGGGACTCCTCTGATAGAGACGGCATGTTCTTCCCTATCCACAGATCAAGTTAACAATATAAAAACTTTAACGGTTGGATGCGAGCAAGCAAATTTGTTTATAGGATTTGCAATAAAAGAAAAAAATAATATGATACTCATATGGGTTTTAGTTCCTTCTTTATTTTGAAAACAAACTACGAATTTTCTATGGCTGATAAATTCAAACTAAATTAATTAATCTTTTTTCAAATCATAGGCACCAAGTTTGATGGGACTAGTCTTCTAAGCCTCTAAGGGTGTATATATGTGAACATGAAGTCGACTAGTCTTCTAAGGGTGTATATATATGTGCACATGGAAGTTCAAGGAATACCTACTATCTCTCTAATGTGGTGCAAGTAATTCTTGGCTTCCTGAGAGAAACTATTAGGTATACCAAATACACTGATTTTGTTTGAGATAAATCATCTTACGTTTATAGATCCATAAATAAAGACAACGTTAAGACTACTGATCACTAAAAAAATATAGAAGAACAAAAAATAATAAAGATGATGTGTCAATGATGTCAGTCGAATTTTACCTTTGTAGATGACTTGATCGCGACTGTATTTGGTGAAAGTGTCACCATTCCTATAGATGACCTTAGAGGAAAACATAAGACTTACGCCACAATTTCAGATTCGCCGCGTAAAGGAGAAATCTTGATGCATAAGTCATGTCGCCTTCCACAACTTATAAATATATAGCCACAAGCATGCCGTAAAAAACCCGACACGACGAATGTCCTTGAGTAAGACGTGCAAGCGCAACAACCGCATTTACACTGTTACGGCGCGCCGCGTCCTCCCTCTTGTTGACCTAAAACCTTCCCTTTCGTCGAACATCATGGCTTCTAAAAATTTAAACCATTTTTTTCAAAAGTTGTTTGGTATGAGAGAGTCCCCTAGTCACAAGCCACAACAACCTAGTGTACCGGATAACTTCTGACTACCAGACACCGTGGGGCGAGTGACGCCATCAACGGCTCCCCCCTGGCTAACTCGTCAATAGGAATAGGCTAAATTAATGTCGCTGCTGGAGACGTTGGGCCAAGACCAATAAGTGGATTTCACCGAACTGTCTCTCCTCGGCATCTATATAAGCAGGCGGCAGAGGGCTGGATGTCTCAGCAAAGAAACAAGCACCAGACCGAGTCTCGGAGAGTCGTGTTCCCATAGCCAGGAGAGAAAGAAACAAGCATCGTCTTGGAGTGAGAGGAGAGAGAGAAATGGCGCCAAGGCAAGGGGTAGCCTCCATGTTCGCCATGGCATTGCTCCTCGGGGTCTTTGCATCCGGCCAACTACAAAGTGATTACCTTTTCCTCTCTCTCTCTCTCTCTCTCTCTCTCGTGGTCCGTTTGTGTGTGGGGTCTGAATTTTGAAAAACGATAAGAGTAGGTTACAATATAATTTTTCTAAGCGTCATAGCAGCTAGGGAATTCTTTAGAGTAAGGAGATATAAACTAATCAACTTCTTCTCTTCCGTTAACACTAAACACACATACACAGATATATGCACAGTCGCACGTATCTGTCTCTCATCAACAACGTCATGCAAACCGCCTTCTCCCTTGGGTGCGCGTCGCTTTCCCTTCTTCCGCTTTCACTCCGTCCATCCATCGACCGGTCACAGGGGCAAAGCCCGGCCGGCGAGCAGCATCAATCCCGCACACTTCGTCGACCACCCGTGCACCAATATAACAGTAAATTCCGCGCGGGTCGCTTTCGTTCGTAGAAAACGACTCTTAGAAAAAACACGAAACCGAGATTTTGACTGCTGGCTAATTGTTCGATCTTTATAACTTGCTTTCAAATGTCTTTCTGGAAAGTTGTGCTTTGCAGTAGCCACAGAAAACGACCTTACCTAGGGTAAAGTACTTTTTTTTTAACTGCGAGACAGTAATTTAATTAGCCAGCCAGGATTGGAAATCAGTCGGTATCTTAAAAATACGCTTCGACTGGTGTGAGCGAAGAATTAACATCTTAATCAATCGTATCGAATCAGACGACGTTTTCGATCGGGTAGCTAGTCGACAGAGAATCTCCTCGATGGAAACCATAAAAGTTGATAGAGATCGAAACGGAGGAGGAATCAAGTTACTGTCGCCTAGGACGGTCGAAGGAGGAGGAGGGAGGCTTGCAAATGAAGTCTGGCTTCGATCGTTGGGTGAGCACAGGGTTCCACGTCGCTTTATCATCAGCCTCCTCTCTCCTCCTAACCGTCTTTCCGGGAGACCATCATCGACCATAAAAGTCCATCCACCCAACCAACAGAGAGCTTCGACCCACAATCCATATCGGCGAGCGGTCTCTGTCCACCTTTCCTCTCATGCACCCGGATCGGACTCGGTGTCACGCTAACTAATTAACCTATACCTGTTCGCCTCCATGCATGCCCCATGCACAAATGGGGTCCGACCGATGGAGCTCGAGTTAACCGTCTATGGCTTCAACTAATCCCAGGCCATCCTGCACCACTAGGATTCCCCGGACGGTCGTCGGTACTTGATTCGTTGCCGGGCGAGCGAATTCGGTGCAACCACTCTTAACCACTACCCGACGTCGCTCGCATGGCCATCTTTTTCAGTTGCGTTGTGTAGCCAGCCACTAGCCCCGCGCCTCCTCCCTTCGACGGGTTCGTTCGCCGGCCGGCATCGCGTCACTGCTCACGAGTGATGTTGCACCGGCCGGCCGGTCCTAGCAGAGAGTTTGTTGCTGGCTACTCCCTGCAGCTGCTTGTACGGTGCGATGGACTCAATGCTCGACATCAGCATCAGCTTTGAGTCCTGCATAGATGTCAGAAGTTTCTATACTTACAAGAAGAGGAGGATAGACTATCAATTGGTAGTAGCGTTTTCGTGGATGTACTGACTGACTGACTGATGCTTGTCCGCACGCGTGAGGGCGAGCTGTTAGGCCGTTAGTTAGTGCCATGTCACAGCTTTAGTCTAGGTAGCTAACTGCTCCGGCAGTCTACATCGGTCTTACGTGGACCATCCACGAGGACCACTACCGGAGGTTTAATGAACCAGCAATGGTCGATCGAGCTCGAACAAAGTGTCCCCCGTTGTTTAAGGGCTCCCGTTTCGTCACGAGGCGATCCCCACTTAATTTCTTGCACGCAGCGACTACCCGGTTACCCCGGCCGAGCCGCGAGACCGGCCGGCCGAGCAGCTGACTGAAGTTATCTCTACCCAAATATTCCTCGGCAGAGCAGAGGCATCGGCAGAGTTCAGGTGGAGTTAGAAAAGATGCACGCATGCGCCGCCGCTCACAAACAAGCGTCAGTTAAATGTCACTTTCCGTAAGAGATAATAAGGGAAAATTAATAAGCTGCGAGCGGGTGGGTTTCCTTTCCTACGCAGCGAGTCAAAACGCCGTGTGTGTATTTCCACTTGTCCGATAGGTAAGGTAGGCGTCGAACCCGTCGAGGTCGTCGCCGCCTCTATTTTGTTTTTTTATATATATTGTACACATATATACAAATATATGTATATATATTAATTAATATGCGCACATTTTTCTTTCACTTTTATATTTTGGTAGTACTACGTACTTGGTGAACTATACTAGACCGTAGAAAAAATATACTGTGGTTAATTCATAATTATTAACAGAAAATTAACAGACGTACGTACGTGCAGGTGCGGAGGCGATCGGTGTGTGCTACGGCATGAGCGCGAACAACCTTCCGTCGCCGAGCACGGTGGTGAGCATGTACAAGCAGTACGGCATCTCGTCGATGCGTCTGTACGCGCCGGACCAGGGCGCGCTTCAGGCGGTGGGCGGGACGGGGATCCGCGTGGCGGTGGGCGCGCCGAACGACGTGCTCTCCTCGCTGGCCGCCAGCCCGGCGGCGGCGGCGTCGTGGGTGCGGAACAACATCCAGGCGTACCCGTCCGTCTCGTTCCGGTACGTGTGCGTGGGCAACGAGGTGGCGGGCGGCGCGACGGCGAACCTGGCGCCGGCGATGGAGAACGTGCGCGCGGCGCTGGTGGCGGCGGGGCTGGGCCACGTGATGGTGACGACGTCGGTGTCGCAGGCCATCCTGGGGGTCTACAGCCCTCCCTCCGCCGCGGAGTTCACCGGCGACGCGCAGGGGTACATGGGCCCCGTGCTGCAGTTCCTGGCGCGCACCGGCGCGCCTCTCATGGCGAACATCTACCCGTACCTCGCGTGGGCGTACAACCCGAGCGCGATGGACGTGAAGTACGCGATGTTCACCGCGTCGGGCACCGTCGTCCAGGACGGCGCGTACGGGTACCAGAACCTCTTCGACACCACCGTCGACGCGTTCTACGTCGCGATGGCCAGGCACGGCGGGTCCGGCGTTCCGCTCGTCGTGTCCGAGAGCGGGTGGCCGTCCGGCGGCGGGGTGCAGGCCAACCCCGCCAACGCCAGGATCTACAACCAGTACCTCATCAACCACGTCGGGCAGGGCACCCCGCGCCACCCCGGCGCCATCGAGACCTACCTCTTCTCCATGTTCAACGAGAACCAGAAGGAGAGCGGCGTCGAGCAGAACTGGGGGCTATTCTACCCCAACATGCAGCGCGTCTACCCGATCAGCTTCAACTGATCGATTCACCGGACCCGCTGCGTGCCTACCTCTCCACAGTCACCGAGTGTCCATTCGTCCGACAGTACACGCGCGCGCGTACGTAGACATAGCTACGTACGTACGACGTGTACCTGTAGATTATGTATTGTACAGCTGGGATATATTGCTTGGCGACCGCTGGGGGTGGTAACAAAACGCTGCTGCCCCCGGACGCGTACGCCGCGCGTGAGTATACGTTACGATAGGGTGGTGGTGTACTCGTACGTACGTACGTAGGCATCACCATCGAAGAATAGAAGATTGGAATATGGTTTTTCTTATTGGTACTCTATACTGTAAGTGTGTAGAGAAGATGTTTGGTACAGAAATATAAAACGTACACTATTCACCGTAATACACGGTGGTTTGAGATCATATTTCTCGTCACTCTCATTTGCATCACTGAACGTTTAGATGTGACCCAGTGACCGATCGCCGCCGAGTCGAGCCGCTCCGCGCAACCGGCGAGGGATGAGCTAGCTAGAAGGGATAGGCTCGCGCGCGTGGTGCGGCGGCCGGGCGAAAGCGGCGTTTGGGTGGAAGGAAAGCAGGCGATCGATCCCGGTCCATTCGAAGGCGATAGAGCTGTTTGGGAGACTTGTTCCGCGCGCGTCATCCATCCGTTGCGGTCTTGTGGATATGCACGTCGCGTCCGATCCGGCGCGCGCGCCATCGATCTCTTGTGCACGGAACCTTGTTGCCATCTGTACGTGCAGGAATTCTGTACTCGTACGTGAACGAGTCTACCTTCCATACAGCACGCTGCCACTTTTACCCTACGTACATTACCAAGCCGGCCGGCCGGCTCTCATTAATTCACTTGGCGATCGAGACACACAGCTTTACTAGTAATTCCGATTTCCAAATAGGCTACCAAACGACGATTTGACATGCCGGGTTCGTTATGGAGGAACGGCTGCGACTGCCGGAGCCGGTAGTGCAATCTACTAGCTACCTAGCTGCTCCTGACGTTCTCAGCTCACCTAAACTAAAAGCGCGACGTACTCGCGGCTGACCCATCAAGGACCTGGAGCTAGAGGTCGATGCCACGGCACATGGAGTAGTGATCCACCGGTCGAAAATTCGAATCGGTTGCCATCGTCACGCGATGTGAAATTGCTGGTCGCCCTGCAGTACCAGGACGTACTCTCTCATCGTTAATTTTTAAATTCAATTTTGATTATTTGTTT
The DNA here is from genome assembly GCA_001602275.1 of Zoysia japonica. Taxonomy (NCBI): domain Eukaryota; kingdom Viridiplantae; phylum Streptophyta; class Magnoliopsida; order Poales; family Poaceae; genus Zoysia; species Zoysia japonica. Next base: position 838,177 of record BCLF01000111.1, on the reverse strand, counting down.
TATTTAAAAAAATTAATAAATTTTATATATTTTGATATAATTTAATTTATACATTCGAGCAAATTTTTTAAATAAAATAAATGATCCAAGTATCAATTAAAAAATCAACAATGACATTAATTAAAGAATAGAAGGAGTACTAATTTGTGTTGGCTCTTGACTTGGGGAAGAAAGCGCGAAAGCTCCGAGACTTTCTTTTCTTCCTTTCCTTCGTCCGTCGACTGTGCCCCGTTGCAATCTCATCGGTTGTGTGAGAACGACAACGCCACGAACCACTGAAAGTGTCGCGTCAGTCATCACCGATGGACGATGATGGTTGTAACTTATAAGCGCAGATTAAGGCCCTCTTGATTTGAGCTATAGATTTTGAGCTTTTAAAAAAACTGACTGATAGTTAGCTGAAAAACTGGCTGATAAAATGTTAGCTTTCATAATATAAATTTAGTTTTTCTGCACTCTAAAAGCTGAAAGAGCAGTTCTCAGTAAACTTTTCAGTTTTTAGTTTATTTTTATAAAAGCTAGCTTTTCAACATCTTAAAAATGTGTTTTTCAAAACTTTGTTTATTTCAACGTCTCAGTTTTCAGCTTTTCGATAAAAAAAACCAACCGCAAAGAGCTGAAAGAAAGAGGCCCCAAGCTAGCTTAAATTCACGCTTTGTTTGATGAATTATTGCCTTGTCTCAACGGCTGCGACAGGGACGGATTAGTGGCTTAGTTTGTTGGAACAAACTAAAGCTGTTTTCGGACCGGAATTTAGCTAATGTGACAATTTTCTGCGAGGTCTTGGGGGGTACAATAGTACGATTTATCTCTCTCTCCAAAATGAGAAGAATATATATAAAGAATGCAATCTACCTAACTACTGGCGTTGTCATCACCTTTGCGTGAAGGTTGGACTCGTTGCTGTCGTCTGCATCGAACAACTTGCAGAGATACTGTGCATCGAATTCGAATTTTACTCTCCAAATTAGTACAAAATATGATTCAACCAGAAATTAAAAGAAGCCCGTACTTGCTTTAGGTTGGTGTTGAGGCCAGTGCAATGGATATTCAGGGTGTGGTTAATTGGATACGTATATCATGACCAGCAAATAAAGAGAGGAGCAAGCTAATAAGCTTTTGTTCTCTATGTCGAATACTAATTAAAGCTCCTAAGCTGATAGTTCAGAGTTAGGCGAAAGATAGGCCAACAGTGCGTACCTGGCTCGGCTATTATGCACTATAGATATATATCTTCTGTTAGCTTGCTGTTTCTTGGCAAATTGGTGTTTGACAGATTCGCCATTATTAATATGTCGATTGGTTCAGTGATCAAAGCGTATGCATATCATCAGACATCAGTGCTTACTCCATCGTCATCATCGGCTGATGACGGCCAAACGGTCCAAGCTCCAAATCGATCTCACCATCAGTATCGGTGTGTCCGGATGGCCCCTGCAGGCCGGGGTGTCAAGAAAAAAGGCCTTCCACTCACCTATCAGCCGGCTCAGTCCAGAACTCGGCTATTCATGGTACGGTGTGTGGATCCAGCCCATGTTCAGGCTGATCACAACCCATGGGCCGCTAGATCTGCTTTAAACTCTAAAAATGGCCCATTGTGGCACGTGAAAATGGAGTACAATCTTTTGTAGTAGTCCAAATAGCACTGGGAGGGGGAATTCCAGCCTACGGCAACGCCGTGATATGCTGGACATTTCTAATTCAAAAATCGTAGATGTTAGCTCGGGAATCTTTTGCGACGCCTATGTCAGCGCACGGCCTCCTAACGCACAACCCTCCCCCTTCTCACTGGCAGGCGGGCCCGCCATCCTCCCTTCTTTCTCTTCCCGCTCTTCCTCCTCCCGCGCGCCATCATTGGAAAATTTTTTATTGCACGTGGATTTATACCTCAATCCCTCCTCTCCGCCACCCAAAATCGACGCGGGCGGAGGTGAATACTACTGCAAGTCTGCAACATTCAAATGTTGCTATTACAACAACAACAAAAAATAGCATACTGCAACATCAAATGAATCAAATCCAATAAAAAAACTCTCATGATCATATCACTTGACCTTTGATTCTGGCTGCAATTAGTTGTTGGGCACAGGTCAACCACTCATGATCATCATGGCCTTTATTCCGTAGGATCAATATGACCAATACTCGACACAATATCGATGGCCGTGCCAAACAAATAAGACTTCTTCATAATACTATTAATGAGCACAGTTTTTGTCACAACGTTATGCCAAGTGAATCAAGCTCTTGCCCTGTCAAGCTTGCGCGCCTGAGCACGCACGGCGCGCCAGAACGCGTCGAGCTCCTCCTTGTGCCTGTCTTGCACCCGCCTCAGCCGGTTCAACACGACGCCGAGCGCCATCAAGGCGTGGTCCTGGCACTCGATCTTCAGCGGTGCAAGCAAATGCTTGGGTATGTCGGCGTACGGATGCAGCTGGCTTTCCTCGGCCACGATGCGCGGCAGGAATGGCTCCGAGTGGCGGACGGCACCGAGCCAGTACTCGGACAGGCTACTCCAGTTCTTCACCTGCTCGACCATGTGCGCAGGCAACGCGAACGAATCGGTGCCTTTCAGCACTATGTGCCCGAGAAAGCCGGCCACGCTCCTGAATCTGATGGCCTCGCTGATCATCACCGTGATGACCATCAGCGACCTAGCCGTCTCCTTCTGGCAGCCGCCGGTGGCGGAGAGCTTCCGCACCGCATCATCGAGCTTATTTTTTCCCAGCGTGATTTCGCCCAGCTCTACCTTGGCCACTTGCTCCATGTCCCCGTAGCCGTCGGAGAACGCGAGCTGCGTCACGGAGGAGTCGACGACGACCGAGCCACCCTTGAACTCCCACCACCGCCCTTCCGAGCTTTGGTAAGCGGAGATGTAGAGGTTGTCCGCGCGTATACGGAGGAACACCGACTCCCCCGAGCCGCACCGCAGCGTGACGCCGAACCACAGCGGCTTCCTGGGGTCGTCTTCCTGCTTGCGAAGCAGGACGAGCTCCTGCTGCTCGCGCGTCGCGCCAGCGTGGAGCACGAGCTGGTCGCGCACGCCGGAGACGAACTTGCAGTAAGACGAGCCCCGGGAGACGTCGAGCTCCGTCGTGAACACCGGATTCTCCATGGCAGCCGCAGGTAAATGTTAGCTGACAACCGCGAGAGATCAACAAAGAAAAGATCCGACTATGCCTATTTGAGTGTTAAGAGACATTGGGTTCCTTTGCCAGAAAGCAAATGAAGAGGTCAACACGCAGATTTTGACAAGGCAGTTCAGTATGCAAATATCAAGTTGAAGGGATATGGTAGGTGACTTCTTAAAAAACTTGATAAATTCGGTGTGTATATGCGGTAAATAATGATGGGAAACGGTTCCCAAGAGCGGCGTGGCAAAAGTATAATTGGGCAGAAGAACAATTCAATGCCCTCCAACGGATCAATCAAGCCATTCCCAAAGGGGGAAAAAAAACCCCGATCAATCAGGCCGGCCGGCTTATGTTCAGTACGCCGGTTCGAAAAGGATATTGTTTTCGAAAAGTCAGTGTCTTCGTAACATAATTTTAACTTTTATTTTTTATTAAAAAAATAATTAATAAAAAAGCGACATAAATACTTCTATGAAAATATTTTAAGACAAATTTAATAAATTTTTTTTTCACATTTCTAAATTCAATAAGTTAAATTTATCTATAATTTATATTTTCTCACTCCATTTTTTAATTGATATCGCTGCTGACAACTTTGACTATTCGTCTTACGCATAACTACCTATTGAATACTCCTCCGTTCTAATAGAAATTTGTTTCTAAGTTTTGTTGATTATGACTTTAATAAATAATTTTAATAAATTTAATTAATTATAATAATATAAATTATATATGTTATGAAAGTATTTTTATAAATTTAAAAGTACAAATATTAGATTTTTAAATTTACCAAATGTACAAAAATTATTGATCAAAGTTGTAATCAACAAAAACTATAAATAAACTTCTATTAAGATGGAGGGACTACTTTTTTTTAACCTGGAACTCCTACGATTATAGGTGTAGTATCTGAACATACACGTAAACATACACCTACACACCTTATACTCATACAAGTCACACCCCTGTGCGTGCGTAGGTTAGACCTATAAATTATTTTCGAATTTTGCATCCCTTCATAGATCGATGATGATCCGTGAACTCCACCAGTGACAAGGAGTGTCGTAGTCCCTTTATATCCCCACACAATGTTCAGATAGCTGTGAAATTATTTTGAGAATAAATCCCGGTGAGACGCGTGGGCGTGCGAGTCGCAAGACTCAGAACCCGGGCGGGTTGCCCGAACAACGGCCAAGCTAACCTCCCGGACGTAGTCCGGGTCTCCGAAGGACTCCCTCCATCCGTTCTTTAATTCATATTGTCTTTGATTTTTAAATTCAATTTTGACCATTCGTTTTATTAATTTTT
>BCLF01000111.1:811600-825448 GCA_001602275.1 Zoysia japonica | reverse complement strand
CCACTGCGCCACGGACCGCCGCGCCGGCGCGCACCGCGGCGGGCGACGGGCGCCGCGCCACCTCCGCGCTGCGTGGTTCGCGCTGCTTTGTGTGGACTTCTGGTAGCCGTGGCGCGCCACCGCCGCGTGGTTCGTGCTGCTTCGTGTGGCCTTCTGGTCGCCGAGCGCCGCCATGTCTCGAACTCGATCGACACGATCTCGAAGCATTATTGCGCGAATAGTTGCAATACCTTGTTCTGCGTTGATAAATAAGGGATGCGATGGATTTGTAATGACACGGTAGGAATTGTATACCATATATATAGATAAATAGAGATAGATAGATAGATAGAGAGAGAGAGAGAGAGAGAGAGAGAGAGAGAGAGAGTCGGAAGCGTATTCAGATCACGCGGGTTCTTGGAGGATTCGGTTCCGATTACCCGGGCGCTGCCTTCGTAAGTTTCCGTCGTTCGTACGCCAGAAAGAAGGGATATGCAAGTCAGACTGCGCTGAAATTTGAGCCTTAAGCTCAAATTCTGATCAGCTCTAAGCCTCCAAGTGGCTAACACTAGCTAGATCTTGCCTTTTATGTACTCCCCAGTTCAAGAACTGTCGAGTTCCCCGAACGTCGGAGGGAGCAAGGGCGAAAAAAAAAATAAGCAGGGGCAACCAGAACGCGCATGAACTTCTAGGCTCTCTTTGTTGAGAGATGTTACCTGTTTGGGTATTGTAGTCTTTTAACACTGAGTATCATGAAACCATAATTTTAGAATCTTGACAAGCAAAACTGTGATTTAGAAAAAAAAGAGGTTACGAGTGAAGTTTTTCAGCCCCACAAAATAGCTGCCCTTTTAACAATACTATAATTTTGAAAACTATAAAATTTATTGCATTCAAACACCTTTACTTTCTAAAACCAATGTTTTTGACAAAACTCTAATATCTTTTCAAAATTCAAAAAAAATGTTTTACATCCAAATAGGGCCTTAATATGGAGGGCACGGTTAATATACATATTAATACCGTGTTGCTCTACCTTGTTCAGCAAAATTTGGAAGTTAGTAGTTCAGCAATTTTATAACCTGTACTCCCTCCGGTATAAAAAATGAAGTCGTTTTGGATAAGATTTCAGTCAAACATTGGGAACATAAATTACAAAATAATTTTAAATTTGTTAAATTTAAATGTGTAAAAATATATAATTAGATTTGTCTTAAAAAGAACTTTCATAAAAGTATACACAGGTCATTTTTTTCATAAATATTTTTATAAAAAATAAGAGTCAAAATTGTGTCTTAGAGAATGTGCCGTTGTCCAAAACGACTTTATTTTTGATATTGGATGCATTAATAATTTTTGAACTTGTAAAAAAAAGACTAGACCGGTAAGACAAAGGTCAAAGATTCGAGTTCTGATGGCTCTTGTAGAAATGCAGGTAGATACTACATAAAATAGACCTAGTGGTTAGATAACATTCAGGAATTACATTAAGAAGATCTCACGTATATTGAAAAAGCGTTGAATCCATTCTCCACCTTTACACAGTTGCACCGTAGCTGCTATGAGAATGATCAACAATCCAAGCTTGATCTTAGAGGTTTGTTTGGTGTGATGGGTTCTTTTTTTTTAATCCCAAGCTAAAATGTACTCCCACTGGGAGTCGAACCTAAGATCAGATGTGTTAATTAACTATCCAACTCAGCCATAGGCATGCTCACTGAACTTGTACAATGTTTTTCTGAATCCGATGAGGTGTGTTCAGAATCTAGTTTAACATGTTGTAATTACTTGTTAAAAAGTGTGATATCTTTCAATAAACTTTAGCAAATATGGTTAAAAGGAAGTACTAAATCTTTGAGTAGATAACAAAACTTATATAAAAGAGTAAAATCCACCAGAGGTCGTGAAACTTAGCTTGCGATGCGATCCAGGTCCGCGGATTTGCAACTCGATCATGGCATCGATGTCTAAATTGTCTTCATGATTTTGGTTTCGTCGTCCAGGCTTAATTTTTGGGTTTCAGAGTTCACTTACTTTTTGGATGTGGATGTACGCTACAGCAGATATAAAATGTTTAAACGGTTGTTTGGCAACTATAGCTAGCTAGTATATGTAACCATAGAGACCACGACTTTAAATGGTGCGCCACTCCATGTCAGTCGGTCTAAGATCTTCACGCTAGACGACCCTGTGTACTCGTACCCCCGACAAAGCAGTGGAGGGCGAGAGCTCGGGAGCTCCCATCGCCGCCTGGGGAATATATACGTCTGCGTCTCTTCGCCCCACCCCAGTTGTACCTAACTTTGATATTTGAGAAGTGTTTCAATGCTTAGAGTTAATTACATCCGATCATTTAATCAGATTTAATGATTAAAAATAAAAAATATTTAGTCTGTTTCAAAATAGTGAATTCGGTATCAAACTAGTGGGCTCGGTAGCAATTTTAAAAAATTGACGACTGAAATTAATTAAAGAGGTAAAGATATCTTCGATACCTTCAAGCAAGCACCGTAAGTGACTTATTGATATTTAGTTAAAAATCAATTATTCGATAAAACCGATCCGGTTTGGTGAACCCTGGGACGTACTCGTGAAATCTGCTTCGTCCTTTCACGAACGCTGCCGCCAATGCTGAACTGATGGCTGTTGTCGTTGTAGAAAGAATCCATCAAAATTCAAACCCCTTTTGGAATGGAGGAATTTGGGCCCCGGGAGGATTTGTTTCCTTTTCCTTCGTTTTTTTGTTTGAAATTAAACTAATTTATGTAAAAAATTTACAATATTCCTATGAAATTCTTGCGTTTCAAAGGAGCTCTTACAAAATTTGATTCCTATAGGAATTATTCCTATCAAGCCCTTTGGAACATAGGATTGCATGGGAACATTATTTCAATTCAATCCAATTCCGGGTAGCCAAACAAAGCCTAAGATTTATTCATTTCTTCCAATATTTGGAGGATTCTAAACATGAGCTCAAACCTCATGTTAGAATTCCTTTGAAAACTTGTGGGTATACCTCTCCTTTCTTCTAGTAAACTCTTCATGGTGATGCTTTCCTGTGCTTACGTCCAAACGACTGCTTTGAAGAAATTCTGCATTTTAGGAATTTCTATAGGATTTCATATAACGTCATATTACAATCCTATCCTATATTTTCCTATTTCTATGTTAGAATTCTGCGTTCCAAAAAATCCCTCAATATGCTCTTCCTTTTATACCTGCCAATGACCGCTTGCGCCTGCAGAGAAAACAGTCAGGTTCCCTTTGAGGAGAACCGTTCTAAACCGACCAATTTTCGCGGTTTCGATGAAACCGGTCTAGTCTGATTTTTGTGTGTTAAAGATTTAAAAAAAAATCAAAATACCCAAAACCGATAAAAAAAAAGATAAACTAATGAAACCGGTGGGTTTCAAATTTTGAAATCTAAAAACCGATGAAGCCAAAAAAAACCGATCAATTAACTAATAAAATCACTCAATAAAAAAAACCGACCAGTATTCAATCAAATTTCGTTTAATTTTTTATTTTTCAATTTGAATCTGTTTTTAACCGATTTTCATTAAACCAGTCTCAATCGGTTAAAACCTTGCTGACGAGACGAGGGCGTTCCCTCTTCTTCTCCCCTCCATCATTTTCTCGCTTTTTCCACTCCTTTTTTCCAAGGGGTTCCAAGAAGTAGAGGAAAACGCCACGCATAGCACTGACGAGATTCGTCGGGACAGACCACATATATACATTTAACATACCGACCGCTAGACATTTCATTATGTTGTTCCAACAAACAATAACTTGGTGCTGCTCAAAATACCCCTCTGATTGACGGGTGCGAACAGAAACCTTTTTTCTGAAATCAAGAATTAGTGTGGTGAAAAATTATCTATATACAGTGGACGTGGAAATTGGGCAGTTACAACATGTACCCCTGCCTACTGTTTTCCTTTTTCAGTTGCAGTACATCTCGATAATAATTTATAAACAAATCAACACAAAACCTGATTTAGCAGTGCATCCAGAAAAGGATGAATAACAATGCCCAGCACCGAACAAAAGAATGCCTAAGGAGAAATACATCTCTTTCCATGTTTCTAACCTTTGATGCTGCTGTTAGTATCCGGGAGGAGACCATCAAGGTATCCAGATGTCCCCACTCCCACAGCAGTTAGTGTTCAGACAGGAGACCATCATGCCCACCAAAGATAACTTGATGTTCAGCCTCCAAATCTTCTGCGCATGCACATGCCAAGCTACCCAAAACAACTGTGTCAAAAGCCATATCATAACCGAAGAGGTCTTGTATTTCCATCATCAGCCTTAATAGAAAGGTAGCCAGCAACGGATCCAGCATATGCAAGTACAGCCTAGTGAGTCAGCATTGGTACCTAGAACCCACCAGGAAGACGGGTGCCACCGATCTTGGTGCAAGCATGCCTAGCTCCGATCCAAAAGCAACAGGAAGCAAAGGTTGCTTCTCACATTAGAACCTAATGTAGCTTCCAATAAGTTCACCAGTAATCGTCCGAATATCTGTACCAACGGCGTGATGAACCTTTGCTTGACTGCCACTGGCGTGGATTAAAACCTCTGTTGCCATAGTTCTGTTCGGGGGACCTATGCATACTCCTACCTTTAGATGATCTTTTTCTAGCATTTCTTAGATCTTCCTCAGAGTCATATTCTTGGCGCTGCAAAGTTCAAACAGAAGGAAAAGCTTGAAAACAAATTCGCACATGTTGGCAGTGATAAAGCAGAGGGAGCTACACAAGCCTCAGAATGTATTTATAACAAAATGGAATAAATTCCATCAAAACTATGCAAATTCAAGCTTAAAAACATAAATCTGTAAGCTAGGACACGTAGAGCGCAAAACGGTGTAGCTATGGCCGTGAATTCAAGTACACATTATCCATAGAAAAATAGTTTCTACTCTTCAGTAAAAATATCACTGTTTTTGTTTTGTTTGCACAGTACCACGAGACCCAATAACTATCTGTTGGGTAGCCGATTGACCCACTTATCCTATTACTTGTACCAATTGGTTATAAGCTGATAAAAATGCAACTGAACTATCTATGCAAAATTCCAGTTTCCTCCAATCATTCAAATAACTAATTCCTTAGAAAGGAAAAAAACAATGAAGGGTGAGGGTTTTTTTTTTCTCTAATATACAGCGGAACTGTGTATCATTGCATTTAGAAGGAATGAAGGGAGAAGGTTCAAGTTAAGGCACAGTTTTGCATTTCACCTTGTCAGGGTCTGAAAGAACATTATATGCCTCCCCAATTGTTTTGAACAGATGATCCACATCTGCATAAACATCCTTAACAACATCCCTCCAAAATCCATCATCATTCTCATTCCTTCCAAGCAGCTGAGCAGCCTGAAAGCAAAAGCAGAGTTGAAGCAAGCTCTCTATGAAATCAATAAGATATAGTCTGGAGCATTGGGACCTTATCGGGGTGATGTTTTAACGCCGCTTTCCTGTATGCCTTCTTAATATCGGCAGGAGAGCAGGATGGCTCAAGTCCCCTGAAAGAATAATTAGTGCACTAAGTTATCTCTACATCATAAAGGTCCACCAGAAGTTAAAGAGCAGACTGGAATAGAAACGAAACAATAGCTCACAATGTGATATGACCTAATCACCAGAGAAGCTCAAAGTATGAAACATTTATAGTGCTCATAAATGTTTAAAACTTCTAAAAAATATTGAGAGATATTAGATGAAATAGCCTAGCATCATATGCAAACAACTATTATCGTTTCCGTTCTCATGAAGTTACTACTGTTTCCCCCTTTCCAGAACAGATGTCTTGGATAAGATGTTTCTAAAGGAAATGATACCCATGTTTGAGAAAACTGGGTCCACTTCAGCACTTTTTTGTTGAAAGTAGTGAACACAATTTCTATGCAATTAAAATAAATGCAATGTTGCTATCTCAGGATGGCACATTTCATGCATAATAGATAATCCAGAGTTAAAACCCAATACAATTTTGGCAGGCAATATCACTTTTTCTCAAACCCGTAGTTACTAAAGCGCATGAAGTGCTAGTTAGCAAATAATCAGCTAATTTCTTCCTCTGCATCAGTAATTATTTATCAAAGAATGCAAGCATAACTAAATGGGGCAACAAAAATCAATATCAGTAATGAAAAATGTAAACTCAATATGAACAACTTACAAGATCAAATACAAATTCAGGGGAGTATCCTTCTTTGCTTCATCCTCAAAAGATGAAAGCCGTGCGCGTGCTTGCTTCAGATCACTATACTTATTACTTGGTGATACTGTGGACTTGTTGACTTTCTTTTCAAGAAGTGAGATCAGCTTCCGTACATCATTAGCAGCTTGGCCATAATCCCTAATCATCTCATATAAGGTAGCTCGCCTAGAAATTGCCTGATATATAATAATATAAGGTATTACATGTAGCTCTTAAACAATTAAGACATATTGTTCAACATTAGTATTCTATGCAATGGAACTATGACAAGCTCAAAAAAAAAAAGAATGCAAGCTCACACCATATACCTTTGGATAATTTGTATCAAGAACCATGGCAAGCGAGCAATCTGCAATCGCATCAGTAACTTGACCAAGTGCTTGATATGCAGCTGCTCGATTGCAAAAACAGACAGCTGAAAAGGGGCGTGATTCACTATTACGTGCCAAAGCTGCAGAATACTGTTCCACAGCCTCTGAGTATCTACCAGCTTGAAATGATTCATTCCCCGAAGCCTATCGAATAAAAGGCAAAATAGATCAGTCATGCCAGCTGTCATACACATAAGTGAAAATATAAAGGTAAATTGATAATTTGATACTGCAGTGATCGGCAATTCTGGATGTCATTCTCACAGTTATGCAGATCAAGGAGCCACGCGTCAGTGAGTGGATATATGCCAGCTAATTTCAGGCTTAATTTTTTTTGCATGAACAGTAGAAATCAGGTGTTTTAATCACTGGTTTATTTGAAGGCTAGGTTTTTTCTTCACATCTATCATATGCGCTGGTATATAGTTCTGAATCCCCAATAGAAAATAGTTGGGAAACACATTGACATCAACAAGACACAGCAGAACAAATAATAGAATGGGGATCTACACATCACTGAATTCTTAAAGTGTTAGTCAGTCAGTTGATGCATAGAGATTGAGGCATACCTTAAGGGATAGTAGTTGTCTAATAGTTGTTGACAACGATGAGAAACGTTCTTGGTATGCACCTTCATCACTGCATGATTTGCAACATTAATATCACTGTTCACAAGAAAACCGAGGACCGAGAAAAAGGAGTGATTTTTTTGGAACAGGGCAAATTAACCTTTCTTTGACAGGTGTGTCATGCTCATGCTTCTTTAGCAAGTCAAGAGCCTCTTCAAGCTTGCCCGAAAGAAAATAAGACTTGCAAATGAGGTAGGACCGCCAAGTCTTTTCAGATCCTGTGGAATTTCTTTGTTGTCCATTAGCATTGAATAAACCAGAATTTCTTTCAGATGGATTTACAGGCACCTGACACACTTGAATTACTTCTTCATATCTCTGTAACTGTTAGGTTTAGCAATGGTATCAGTAATAAAAGAGTGAGTACGCGAGGACAACAAAAAAGTTAAAAGTAGTATTTGATAGCATAGACATATGTAACAAACTAATAATTCATGGAAAAAATGGAAGACGAGGAGAGGGGAGGAGGAGAGGGGGGCTGTGGGGTTAGAGACCATCAGCAGTGCCTCTGCTTTCATCTCCATCAGGCTATCTGAGTGTGGACTTATGTGCAATGCATTGGATATCAAATCCAAAGCTGCTCTTGCTTCAGGAGATGTTCTTTTCTTAAGAAGTTCCTTGGACTGAGATATCCAATCTGCAACTCTCTGCAGAAATGATAAAAAGGCACATGAATGATGTATAGTTTGTAAAGAATAAATTTGAATCCAAATGAACTAGAGATGCTTCCTAGGGCTAGGAGGATAGTAAAGGAACAGATCATAAATCTGAATTATTACTATAATCAAGAAAACATTGTACAAATTCAAGCACAAATAATTATTTATGCTAGGTGCAATCATGAACGACACCTTAGTTTAGGCAATAGCACAAAGTCAATAGGGGCTAAACTAAAAATTTGGGCAAGTCACAGCACAAGTTGTACAGCAGTAAGAATGAGTAGCTTATTAATGATGTACAACAATAATTAATTCTGTAGATCATAAGAAGGGAGCATACAGATGATATCATGGGCAATGTAGTGAGGATGTTTTTATATGACATAAAGGTCGAATGCATGCAAAGTACAATGGTAATCCAAGTGCAGCTAAACTAACGTGGCCTCTTATTGTACCATGATTTGATTGTCATTGTCTACAGTATATTCATGTTTCATGAATACAACAGAGCATAAAACGTATTTTCATCATGCTGATGAATCCAATCTGATTCATACTTCTATGCCATCCTTGTTTTTTGACGTAATGTAAGTCATCCTTGCTAGTTACTATATCCTCCACACTTACCACAAGGACTAGATATCATTTATAGTTACAAAAGCAGAATCATTGGGGTTTTGTTGTTCATTCATTTAATTTAAGTTACTTGTAAGGCATGTAATGTGTTACTGTAGAATCTTTTATCAGATCACCATAATCCTGGTGTACAAAGCCACATTATGAATTTTTTGGGTTTGAATACTGGCTTTTGTGAAAGAATCCAACAGAGTTGGAAATCACGCTGGCCAACATAATGCCAAGAGACGACTAATAACAGAACAGAAACAGAACTCATCGATGCGATTGAGTTTAACAGCTAGCATACTGTAGCATTTTTTGGACACAACAGATCGTCCTAAATTTCAGATTTCATTGGTAGATTATAACAAAATAATGTAAGCCATCAATCAATGACCAATTGTTGCAAACATTTTTCTAAGGGGCCCACTTTACCACTGATGCCAAGTTTATGTTTTTTCTTTTATCATGCATGTTTTTACTTGCACTTTATTATTAATGATAAAGTAGATTGGACGGTATACTGAAATGCTACGTGAAAAGCTGCAGGCAAGAAAAATATACAATGGAGCAAGGTATTTCTATGACAAACAGAGTTTTTTAGACTAACCAGTTTTGTTAAACAGGGCACTAGATTATCAACTAAAACTTTCCCAAAGAATCTATTAAGATTAGCATAACAAAGCAACCAGAAACTAGTCCTCCATCCTTCAAACCAACCAAGGAAGACATAAAGCGTGTATTGTTTTTTTAGGCATTACAATTCCAAGAATAGTGAATATTTCAATATGGAAAGTTAAAAAATAAGTAATATATCATTTTTAAGTTCCAGGGATAAGTAAATGTGCATTATGGTTTATAGATTCTAGAACACTGAAAACATCAAGTTATAAAACTATAGAATGATCTTGGCAAAACAGGACAAGATACCTTTACTCTTTCAAGACCAGCAGACGCCTCAGCAACAATTTTGAGATCAGAACCCGAAGAACTGTTGCTTAAACAGGATGAATAGTTCCTTGATGCATCTTCAAAATACCCTAATGCAAGCTGGCAACTGCATTTATACAGCAAAAGAAAATTAATCTGACAGTATTTCAAGGAGGAAAATAGGTGATAAAGAAATATCAGTAATCCCTGCCAAGTGCTCAAGCCTTAAGTACAACACAATTGGGAAGCATGAAGCCAGATATCCCCAATAGAAATATTCTTTCATTAGATAATATTTTTGTTCATTTTAAACGTACAGTGGTTATACTGATGAAAAGCCTAAGGGCATTGGTGCTGAAATATGAGCCCCCCAATATTTCAGATAAAGGTCTGGTTGAAAAAACTGATAATCTATCCGCACATAAAAACAACAGATTCATCTAGGGACAATTGCATCAGTGACCCAAGTTAACAAACTAATTGTATGTTTGACCCTAGTTTTTAGGGTTTGCACATTTGACCCTGATTTTTCAAAGTGAATCTGCCGTTTGACCCTGATTTCTAACACCGTTAGCAGCAAAAAATTTTAATGATTTAAAAAATTGGAAAAAAAAAATAGATAATGAAGACCGTGGGAAAAGGACAGAACTACCCTTGCTGTTGAAATTTTAAAAAATAAAGTATATTCGAAATGTTGTGAAAACATTCAAATTTTTACTTAAATTACATTCAAAATACATTTAATTATTTGCTGAATTTTTCTATATGCTATTAGATTTTTTTTCTACAAAACAAATCAATTGTGCAAAACAAATGAAGAATAAGATCAATAGTGGAAGGGCAATCATGTTTTTTTACATGAGACTTAACACCATCAGTGCACATGCCAGAATGGTCCCAGTCATAATAGTAGGTGCATGCAACCTTTTAAGTGGACGTACTTGTATGCAGAATACTACTCCCTCCGTCCCAAATTATAAGTCATTCTGGGTTCCTCAAGTTTTCCCAAATTATAAATCATTCTCACTTCCCGAGACATTTTTTTCTCTTCCCAATACATCTTTACCCTATCTCTTTCCTTCTCGTTTTCAAAACATCCCACCTTTTCCACTTTTCTTAATTCCTGTGCTCAGCTCCAAAACGACTTATAAAACAGGACGGAGGGAATAACATATACCAAGAATAGTAAGGGTTTCCCTTGCTGTACAGTATTAAAAAAAGGAATATTAAGGGTTGAGTTACAGATGACAAAAAACTTACTTTGCAGCTCTAACTTTAACTTTGGGAAAGCTGGGGTCAATTGATGTAGCAGTTAAACAATCCTGGAGAGCTTCATGCATCATGCCAAGTGACATCCTTGTAGCTGCACGGTTACTATAACACAACATCAGCGCACGGGAACATTGTTCAGATGCGCCATGATGAGAAATTGAATTTATTCCACGAGTATAATAATCCTCTGCTGTAGCAAAGTGGCCATTTGAATACGCTTGATTTCCACTGGAATAAAATAAAACAGAAAAAGGTAAGGCATATCAGATTTTGAGTAATCACGCGGGTTGGCACAAAAAATTAAGCATGTCATGGTAATATATATTCAGACAAAGTTGAAGTTCACACAAACCTGGTACGCCAGGTTTCACAAGTCTCCAAGGCAGCAGAAGCGTCTCTTGCTGGCTGGTCGTTCCCCGAGTCTCCATTTTTACTTGCTTCAGGGGAAAATCCCATCGCCTTTGTATATTGTGAAGATTTTGGCTGAACAAAAGCATGGGTAGTTGAAGGCTTGGATGCTGGCCCACCCTTTGTTCGTAACTTCCTTCTCGTGTTACATCTTTGTGCTGACAACAAGCTTTGAGAAGACGATGATGCACCAAAGCTGAAGTTCAGTCCGCCAAACTCATGTGGAGTTCTGTAAGTGCTACCATCATGGGATTGCCCATTAACATTGCACCCATCACCATCAGCACTGATTTCTGTTGTGCCGATGTTAAGTTCAACATTTGTTTTAATGTTCACACTAGTAAAAGATGCATTACTTAAACCTTCCTCGAAGCTAGAAAAACTGCTACCAAAATTTTCCTCAGATGCATCAACATTCGGAACTCTACCTTCAACTCTGGGCATTGGAATGTCTGCATCAATATCCAAGTGCTCAGTTGCAGAAGCTAGATCATCTTCAGCACAACTGGAGTTCTGCTTCGAGATATTACTATCAAATGCATGTGCCTCGGTTGGCGCATGTTCAGGTGCCGCTGGATAAGGAGAACAATCCATTGGTGAATACTCAGCTTCTAAATCCGATACTTCTCCATTAGAGCATGATTCCTGAGAAACAACCTGATGGATTTGAGTATGATGCTTCAACCTACTTGGCCTTTTATTTTTCCTTTTGTTTTTATGTACTTTTTTTTTGTCCCTGTATGCTGACTTTATACTCTCTAAACCAAATAAGGCCTCTCTTGAACACCCACGTAAATCTTGTTTGACTGCACATGAATCTAAAGGAACAGATTCTTTTTCTACATTCCTTGTTCCAGAACTGAAAAACGGCACTGCAATTGGACGAGTAGAGGATGTAGACAAATGATTCAAATTTGTAAACCTCAATGGCTCCTGATCTACGGGTTGGGGAATGGAACCATATCCAGAAGTATTCTCTGCTTTGCTTTTAAATAAAAATTCAGGAGTCGAAGAATCATTCACTCTGAACGAAGTATCTTCTCTGCTGATATTTAATTTCTTGATTTCCTCATTTATAGCATATTCTGTAGCTCCTTCAGAATGAGAAGTTCCATTGCCACTACCAAAAATAAAGGTATTTGGCCCATGTCCTTGTTCACTACTTGCTTCTGAATGCGTACAATTGCTTTTATACTCATTAGCAAAGTTCCCTCCCTTGTCTTTTGGTTGAGTGTATACATTTGCTTGAAAAGGTGTGAATGATCTCTGGGCAGCAGAAAAGCTAGGTACACTATTGCCAAATACAAAAACTTCTGGGGGCCGAGTAGCAGTTTCATCTAGACTGTTATCAGATGGGATACCACAACCTATATTTAACTTTGTCATTTTTTCTGGAAGTGCACTCTCTGCCGTACCCTGAACTGACTTGCAAGTGTTTGTATTTCCATTATTGACTAAATTGCCACCGTCCTCTGTGGCTATGCTTGCAGACAGCAAAATGGAGCTCCAGGTTTCATTTCCAAATGGAAATGCTGCTGATGGATAATTAGCATTATTGCTTTTCATGAACTGCGACAAGACTTCGTCTCCTGGATTTACAACAGATGTCTTCTCTGGAGATGAATTTTTCGCACAGCTAGCTGAACTAGAAGCTTTACTATTTGCAGTAGATAAAAATTCACTGCTCAAGCTAGAAGCGTTGCTTTTTGCAGAGAGAAAGTCACTGCTCCTTTCTGAGGTGTTGCTTGTTTCCTTGCCGGAACTGGGACCAGCAATTCCTCCGCTCCCAAATGTAAACACTTCAGGTTGATGACTAGCACCAAATTTCATACCATGCAAGGGTATGTTACTTCCTAGATTAAACTGTGTTATCTTTTCTGGGAGCACACTTGCATCATCAGATCCATTAATGTCACTCGATGAACTTATATTAGCACCAATAGAATCATTCTTAGTGCTACTCGTATTAAGATTTCCAGTGGTACCTCCAAATATGAACGCTGCCGGCACATCATCACTATAATCACTCCTGATTCCTCGAGAAGGTGCTTGATTTCCTACACTGAACTGCATCGGCGTCTCTGGAATAGTTTTTGCATCAGTACCTAGAACTGAGCTGGAGGCAGATAAATGGTCACCAACAGCAGTATTATTCCCAGTAGAAGCTGATTGCTCAGCCGCACTGCCTCCAAACACAAATGGTTCTTGCACCGCGTTAGCACTCTCACTCTGCAAGGGCACTCCAGTGCCCAAATTCAGCTGTGTAAGCTTCTCCGGAAGCACATTGACTTGGCTGTTAGGAACAGCAGCACCAAAAACAGAACTCCCATCCCTTTGATCCTTCCGCTGACCAAAAACAGCACCAGCTTCACCTGGCGTACCCAGGTTCAGGTTCCCCATCTTATCCGGCAGCCTTGATGAGGCCAACCATCCCTCCTCGAACCGAGGCAGGCTCTCCCTCACGCTCCCAAAGACGAAGGGCGCTTCACTGGGCGACACCCCTGCGGCAGGCTCCGGAGGCTGCTGGTTCACCACCGGCACCGCACCGAACATAAAGCGCCCAGTCTGAGCCCTTCCGAATCCGGCGCCGCCACCTTCCCCACTCAACGCCCCACCATCCGCGTCCTGCGCCGTACCATCCGATGATCCGCCACTGCCGCTGAATGGGTTCCACGTCCCGGCGGGGGGCCAGGGCGCACGGGAGCGTGGGGTGGCGGCCGCGTGTCGCCGCTTGGCCAGGCGCGGCGCGCGGCGGGAG
>BCLF01000111.1:787352-803405 GCA_001602275.1 Zoysia japonica | reverse complement strand
TTAAATTTTTTCACATTTAAACTAATATTTGAATAAGACGAATGGTCAAAGTTGAGACTAAAAGTCAACAGCGACATCAATTTAAGAACGGACTAAAATCTTTGTATAGATGTGCCATAAAATAGGTCAGATCGCAAAAATTTAAAATCTAGTCTATTTCCTTTATTTCTAAATTGTGTTAATGTTTAATTCTAATATCAATTTTAGTCATTCATCTTATTCAAAAAATTAATTCAAATTTATAAAACTTTTTTAAAATAAAATAAATAGTCAAAGTTGATGTTAAAAATTGACAGTAATAATAATTTAGAAACGAAGGAGATTTAAATTTAATCAGTTGTAGACCTATTTAGGTCCTCTTTGGTAAGGATTATGATTATTGAAAAATTCTCATATTTTAGATTATTGATGAAAATTACTTCAACTTCTCCATATAATCTATTTTTTATGTAAAGTTGTTTGGTAAAATAGCTTCTCTAATATGAATTATAGGTGTGGAACGGGAGAAGTGGTAAAAAGCTATTATTTGTAGTTTATAGGTTTTAATACAAAATATAAAAGTGATTATAGATTATTATTGATATAATCATTTATAAGTTTAAAGTGTTTAATAAAAATTATACATAAGCTGTGATAATCAATAATAAAAACTGCCCTGTAATCTTCACCAAACGCGGAGGGGGGTTTTAAATTCACCAGGTCTGACCCACACCGCTCCCCATGTGTGCGCCTGCCATGTGCGCGTAGCGGCCATGCGACTCCTCGGACAGCTTTGTCCTCTGCCGATTTCCCTTTTCGTTATGCCGAGACGATACCCAGCACGGCACGGCGCAAGAAGGGCCGCGTCCCGAGCAGGACGAGCGGAACGACACCTGGCGCGACCACGCTGTGCAGCGAACCAGCACGCAGCACCTGGACGCGGCGGACCGGAACGTTTCCGTGCCGAACCCGCGTGCCGTGTCTGTCGGCGCGGGTTTATGTTTTTTAGTATCAAATTAATCCTTTTTGTTTTCCGTGTCGCCGAACTGACCCGACGGGCCTACCCGGATATTTTCCCTTTTTCTTTCTCCACCTCCGGCCCCGCGCGCGGCCGTACGTCCGCCGAGTTTCATGGCTTGCGTTGCTTTGAGATTCCAACACACGTGTCCCGTTATCTCAAGTACTTTCAGCAAACTTTTTAGCTTTTATTTTATTTCTTCATAATGTACATTTTCATCATTTCAAAAATGAATTTTTCAAAAAATCATTTGTTTCAGCTTTTCCATTTATAACTTTTTAACTAGAAAGTTTAAACAAAAATACCTTAAATCCCGATACGAAATGAAACTACAGACAAGTGCAAATTAATTCGATGGCAAGCTCAATTGCTAAACTTCATCGACTGGTTCCTCAACTTTAGCTTGTGATCACAGAATGTTCTAGCTATAGGAGAATAGGACAAGCCTTCTCAAAGAAACATCAGACCATGACCTGCTTGAATCAAGAATCCAGATTATGGATTCTTTGATTCTGTAATCAGCATTTTAAAAATTCAAAATTTCAATCATTTAAATTACGAGATTTTATCCGAATTCTTGGATTCTAGACTTCAGATTTTAAAAATTCAAAATCTCGATTGTTTGAATTACAAGATTATATCATTTTAGGTATATTGGTGTGCATTGTGATATAGAATTTTAGATAATATTTAAATCTATAAAATTCTATATGATTTTATAATCTTCTGAAGACCCATCCTTTTGAATACCCATGAAATTTTTTTAATCTGTATTCCCACAATCCCTGGCATTCAAACGGTACCCATTAGATTTGACATAGGTGATTCATTTACACCCTGTTTTTATGCAACACGCAAAACAGGGCTGAGTAATATTGACACCGGAATAACAGTGTACTTATAAAAAGAATGAGCAAAATGCAAGGAGATAGATGTTGACTCGCCACCAATAAAGCACGAAATAAGAGCCATCTTTCACAAGACATTCCCCAGTCACAGCTACACGTTCGACCAACAAACATTTCAAACTAAACAGTGCTCTCTCCGTTTTGTAATTGATGTTGTCGTTGATTTTTAAATTTAACTCTAATCATTCGTTTTATTGAAAAAATTGCTCGAATATGTAAAATTTTAAGTTGTGATTCAAATAATTCTAATAATAAATCAGATTATATTAAAATATATGAAATTTATAAAAAAATTTAAATAAGACGAATGATAAAAGTTGAATTTAAAAAACAGCGAAAGTAACAAACATAGACACGGTAAACCTAACATCACGACACTACAGATAGGACGTCCAGTTTGCTAAGTTGTCAGCTCCATGATCGCAGAAACAATGTCCCCATTTTTATCCTTCAGCGCCTTCACCGCTTCGGCCCTCGACACAGAGGCCTGGGTCACACCAGCTCAATGTCCTTTGGCTCAACACCAGTCTCATCAACGGTCTCATCGTCGTCCTGGGCTGCAGTGGAGGCCTCAGGCTTTGGCATCATGTTGCTCAGGTCTGGCGCCTATACCTGAGCAAACGGACCGCCTGACCCGGCACGGGCACGGCCCACCTAACAGCACAGTCCGTTATGGCACGACGGGTCGTGCGGGCTGTGTCGAGGCAGGTCACAGGCTGAGGTGTCGGCCCACGGTACGGTCCGATTGAATCAATCGTGTCGAAACAGACCGTGCTGGCACGGCCAGCTCAGAAAAAAATCGGTACAAATCTGCTGTAATGTGAGAAAATGAGGCAAAATGTGCATTCTGGAGGGGTCGAACCCGCGACCAAATGTTTAGGAGGGAGGAGACTAAACACTGGACCTCATTGGCTGTTGTGTTTTTTAACAGAAACATAATTCTATTTAATATAAAATCATAAACGGGCCGTGCTATGCCGCCCGCCGTGCTTGACCTTCAGCTCGAGCACGGCCCATCGTACGGGCCCGTGCCGGCCCGAGCACGAACCGGACCGGGCCGTGTCGTGCTTGAGCCGTGCCAAATTGACCGGGCCTCAATGCGGCCCATTTGGCACGGCCTAAATGCCCAGATTTACTGGCGCCTTGACCCACTCAGCAGCCTGTGTCTGCAATTGTGAGCTGAGGTCTTCGATCTTCGGTTCCCCGAAGATCACGTAGGTGTCAGAAGCAGGGCTCTTGAAGACATCTGGCTTGGAGATGACAAAGAGTACATGGAAATGGAACAGAAGTTAGATATACCAACAAGAATGTAGGAGTAACAAACAATAGTGCATTAAAAGAAAATACAAGAGCAGTATGAAGCTTACATTCTTGCACTTATTCACAGTCACACGGCTCACGCCAGTAACAGCCTTCATGCCAAGCTTTAGCATGGCCTTCCTGCTCTTTTTCTCACTACGACTCTACTTAGACCTCCCACTGGCATCACCTTCTGGTCATTAAGAAAAGGAATAATTTTGCTTATGAAATCAAACAGATCATGAAATCTTGGAACATAGGGATTGGAATTATAAGTTTATAACTGAACCATTCCTCATAGTATAGAGATAGTATATTATGTTCACAACTGCACTATAATTATTTCATCTATAGGTTGCAAACAAACCATCCAAAATGGAGAAAAACCTGAGGGTTTATATGGCACAATCAGAAATCATATTCCATGCAAATTTTCAATCAGGTAGTGATTGGTAGCCAAGATTCAGTTTTTAACTATGTTTCATTTCATCAGATGTTTTAGGGAGACATATGGTCAAAAGAAAACTAATAATAGCAATTCAAAATAGTTAAAAAAAAGTAGTAATAAATTTGTAGCAAATAAATGAAAGGCAATGCTTAAAACTTAAGTGAAACCAATATGCAATTCAGTACACAGAAACAATGGAATTCAAGATTGACATTCATGTTGGATAACGCATGTGAATTCTTCGTACAGATACATCCAGTTCCATAATATCGCGAGTAGCTGGTACAAAATGCAAATGACCATGATATTCACATACCCTCAGCATCATCCTCATCTTTTCATTATCATCATCTTCATCTTCCTCATCATCATCATCATCCTCGACGATTGGATCATCTCCCTGGAAGTACAAAAGATTTCCAACAGGTCAACAATAGAAGCAAACATATGTCAGACCTATTTCAATACACACACAACAGGTATTGAATAGCAAAAGGATATAACTTAGTCGACAAAAGAACGATCTGTACCAATACATGCACATCATTCACATAGCAGCTAAAAGGCACATCATTCATATAACAGCTAAAACTACAGTTCAGTTAACATGCCTCAAAACAGCATGACCAATTGAACACCGTTGACTATTACTACTACCTGTTAAAACCACCAAGATTTTTGCATACTTCTACAAAGTTGTTCGAGGAATGAAGTCTACAGATGATCTAAGAGTAAACATGCATTGATCTCTGACACATCTGCTCCTCCATTTTCTTATTCTTGTCGTTAAGACAAGAGCAAATAGTTGTTTTTTAGTACATTGGTGCTGTCTGAAAAGATAAGAATTTGAGAATGAAGGAGTATAATTTCCCATAATACTACTAACTTGTTTACATTCTGATTCTGTTAGACAGAACTAGGACATGCCAATCATCTGTTTGAAGTAGGACAGAGAACCATCAGAATACTTATGAAATAACAAGCAAGACGGTAGCACATCGAAATAAGCTGCTAGCCGGACCATCACAAGAAGATTGGAGTAGACGATCCGCAAGACAAGTAACCCAAGGTATAAAACCAAAAGGCGCGCAGGGTACTAGCTCCTTCGCAGAAGCGTAGTAGGACAAACACTAAATCCCAAAGCACCTAACGGTCAACCCAGCCCAGCGACGCAAGCTACCGCCGCAGCCTAAAACACGCGAGATCTAGCAAAAACCTCCACGCCTAGAACCCAAACGCTGCATCACCATGCTGCCGGCCACGTGATCCAACCGCGCGAGAAATAGGCGCGGGCAGAGAAAGGCCGAGGCTGTTCGCTCACCTTGGCAATCTTTTGTTCCTCGAGCTGGGCGCGGAGCAGCTCCGCCTCCTTGGGCGTCAGGGTCTCAGCCGTCATGGCGGGCGGGGGAGCGAGTAGGTCCGACAGCCGGGGAGCCGGCGACGGAGACGAGGAGAAGGTTGGCGTAGCGCTGGAACCGAAGGAATTGGCGGCGCGGGCTCGTGGGTTTTATCGCGGGAGCTCAAATGGGGCGGTGCTCTGTTGTGCAGGAGCAATTTAGAATTATGCCCATGTTTACATAACTTTACCATGATGTGATAATGATCATCAAAATTCAAAACTCACCAAAATATCCGTCAGGACGTATAGTGTTCGCTACCGCCCCTGTCAAGCTGCACCCGACGCCGGCTCCAGCTTCACCTGGAATCGTCATACCTTGTATGGTGCCACCATCATCTATCATCCTTAGGCATTTTTTAGGCATTTTTTGTTGGAGCTAGAATTTTTGAGTTTTTATAAAACCTGATTGGTGGTTAGTTGAAAAGATCAGTAAAATTTAGATATTAGCTTTTGTAATATGTATTTAGCTTTTCTGCACACCAAATATTAAAAAAACAGCTTTCAGTGAGTTTTTTCAGCTTTTTAATTCATTTCTGCAAAAACTAGCTTTTTAGCATTCCAGAATTGAGTTTTCAGAACCTTGTTTGTTTCAGCTTCTCAGTTTTTAGCTTTTTAGCTAGAAAAGCTAACTGAGAAGCTGAAACAAAGATGCCCTTAGTTTTCTTTGTTTCAGCTTTTTAGCTGCTTTTTCTAGTTGAAAATTGAGAATTTGAAACAAACTTCCAAAAAGCTCATTTTTGGAACATTGAAAAGATAGTTTATAAAGAAATGAATTAAAAGTTAAAAAACTCACTAATAACTGTTTTTTTATCTGTGAAAAAAACTAAAAGTATATTATAAAAGTTAACATCTAAATTTAATCAGCGAGCTTTTCAACTAGCTATCAGTTAACTTTATCAAAAGCTCCAGCTAGAATCTAAAAATCCCAAGAGACAGCTCCACCAGCACTTGCAAGACACACTCATGCACATCATCCTTTTCAAATGCTTATGCCCTCTGCTCCTTATTCATGTGAGTCGCTGCTCTTTTTTTTTTTGTTGCATTTCCATGACTAAAGGGGTTGTTTTTTTTTCATGGAATGTTCATTCTAATGGTACTTTTGTCAATTGAATGTGTTTTTTTTACTGCTGCCGTAATAGCTTTGTTGACATTTCATCTCTCACTACCGATCAACTATTGTTCTTGCAAGTACAGGTGATGCTCCACGAAGGCATTCCTCGCAATGGGCTCTCGCAGTCGCAATCCTATTTTTTTTAAGTAACAAGTAGCTTTCACTAATTAACACCGTTCGTTACAGAGTTTTGACAAGATAAAATCAGGTGGTACATCAAACCAACTTGACTCATACAAGAGATCGGCGGACTTGGCCAAAACATGAGCTACCTCGTTACATTTTCTGTTTACATAGACAAAAGAAAAGACAATTGGTGAGACTCTCTTCATTTGTTTAATGTCTTCAACAATGATTCCCGTATGAGAGCGATCCACCATGCTTGATTGTAATTTGTTAACCAACGAAGGACAATCAGTGGCCACCCGCACTTGATTATATGAAAGTTGCGTGGCGAAGAGAATTGCTCTCCTGAAAGCAATTGTCTCCGCCATTTCAGGATCCGTAATCTCATCGATCCCCTGTCTGAGCGCAGCTAGGAAGTTACCATTATGATCTCGGATCACCAGAAGTAGGCCCATACGGTTTGCACCCTCAAATACCGCTGCATCTACATCGACTGTAACCCATCCCTCCGGTGGTGGAATCCACTGATTAGGCCTGACAGATTCACACCTATTGGAAGTTGTAGGTTGATAGCAGTGCAGCAAGACCATGTCAACATATGTGAGCACTTTTTCTGCAAGGTAGCGGGGGTGCAACTCATCATCGCCATTCTTCACAGCGTTTCTAGCCTCTCAGATATGCCAGAAGGAGATCGCTAGAATTGTAGCTCCTCTTTTTGTGCAGTTGAGAAAAATGTCAAATAGCCAGTTCTTTGCTGATCCTGTCCAGTTCTGGTTCATCTTGAAGCCACTTTCTTTTTTTTTAACTCCGTCCAAACTTCATTCACATACTGACAACCTATGAAAGTGTGGTACATATTTTCTTCTCTGCCACAATGACAACAAGTCACTGATATTGGAATATTCATGTTTCTCAATTGTTGTCCTGTAGGTAGGCAATCATGAGCAAATCTCCACAGCAAGATTATCATCTTTGGCGGAGCTTTAATACTCCACAACATCTTCCACTCTTTAGCAATTTGATATTGATTTGATGTTCTCCCTTGCCTTGAGCACTTGTTTTTAGGTGCACTTTCTCAGATTTTGCCCTATGTAAGCTGTTTTGACTGAAAAAATTTCATTCTTTGTCATGGGCCAAGAGACACAATCTGAGATCCGGTTGCAGCTCAGTGGGATATTTACAATTCTCTGTGAGTCTACAGGTGAAAAACAAGCTTCAATTAGTTCTTTGTTCCAATTACCTGTGTTTCTATCAATTAAAGCGCTCACTCTTAGATCATCTGGAATATAAACAGTGGGTTGTATTGGGTGGCAGGGTGCACCCAAGACCCATCTGTCTCTGGTAATTCTTACAGTTTCTCCATCTCCAATTCTCCATGTGATACCTCTTTGTAATAGGTCTTTTCCAAACATAGACGACTCCATGTGAAAGAAGATGACCTGGTTGTGCTAGAATCTAGAAAGGATCTTCCTGGATAGTATCTTCCTTTTAATACTCTTGCGCATAAAGAATCAGGTTCCAAAATTAACCTCGAGCATTGGCGAGCCAACATAGCTTGGTTAAATAATTTCATATCTCTGAAACCCGTTCCCCCCATGAACTTTGGAGTGGTTAGCCAATCCCATGATTTCCAGTGCATTTTCTTCTTCCCTCCTTCAAATCCCCACCAATAGCTGGAGACAGTGGCTTTCATTCGGTCACAAGTATTATCCGGGAGCTGAAAGCAACTCATTACATAGGTGAATTGCCTGAGCTACAGATTTTAACATTTTTTCCTTGCCACCTCTTGACATGGGTCGATCACTCCATCCCTGCACCCTTTTCCACATATTATCAGGTATGAATTTGAAAGCACAAGTCCTTGATTGGCCAACAAACATTGGCATACCAAGGTAATTAGAAAAGGCAGCTTCATTTTGTACCTCTAGGGAGTTCATTACCCACTGCTTGACATGACTTGGGCAATGGGAGCCGAAGAAGATACTAGACTTTTGTAGATTTACTTTTTGTCCTGATCCTTGGCTGTAGGTCGCAATCCTATTGTGGATGCTAATGGGTCCTAACGAGGAAGTTCCAAAGTTCCAAACTGAATATTATCCAGAACAATTTTGACGGCCGTGTAGGTGCAGAATAAAGCACTGAAACTGAAGGTGATTCCGTGTACTTAGAGCGTGTAGATATGGTTTGGAATATGAAGAAGCCGATGGGCATCACTGTGCATAGTGGTCAAAGCCAAATGCGGCAGGCCCTTGTGTCGCACAAGTGCTCTGTGTTTGCTGTCTAACGGTGCTCAAAATATAAAGCTGGTGGAAAATCCAGTATAGACGCTTATACTGTTTTACAAGTAGCCAACCGCAAGAATGGCAATTGGCCCTCAAAACTCTCCTTTCAAAAGCCGAGTCAGCAATTTAGCTAAACACCTCCATAAATATTTACAACTCAGCAGTAAAGCAGCTCCACCGTGAAGTTTTAAAGTGGAGCTACTATGTAGCGAAGCAGAACCGTAGCAAACGTGTACGATTCTTCATTGATGCTCAAGCACTAGCAGCTCAGAAAATAAGCTCTTCGATTTTGTACGAAACCATCTGAAGCAAGAATTTGTCTTATTGTTCCGAGTTAGGGACAGCAAATGAAACCATGGTTAACAAAACTGTTTCAAACTGGACCAGTTTTTAAAAAACTAGTGACACCAGTTGATTAGTTTTTGAAAAAAAACTTGAGAAATTAAAAAGCCGATCAAATAAATCGATAAACCAGTAAAACTGAAAGGTAAAATTTTGTTTTCAATTTAAAATTTCAAAACCAGTAAAATGGCTTAGTGAACCAACCAGTTTATTGTAGAATTTTGATAAAATTTCATTTAGATTTTGAATTTAAATTTGTAGGTTTTCAACAACTTTCACCATAAAACCGGCAGGTACGGTATCCCCGGCTCCATGACATGAACCTTGAATGAAACAGAACAGAAGCCATTCACGATTTGCTCTCCCTAGCAACATTGGTGCTTTAACTAAAATAAAAAATAGTGAAAGTAAAGAGAAATCAAATTTTCAGTTATAATAACAAGTGATCAGAAAATGGCATCCAGTTGCAACGTGGAACAGAAATGGTGCGCTAACAGTTAAACCAACCTGTGTTGGCAGAGTACCAAGCTTTCCTAGTTCCTTAAATCAGTTATCAGCGAAAGCAATGTGTCATTCATGAAAAAGAAATGGGCAACAGATAGAAGGCTGGAACACAAAGATAAATGAAAGCACAAAAAATAACACACTATTTACACATGAAATGATTCATGAGTGAGAATAATTGAATGAATTAATTTCTGATGTACAAGGAATCTGATGGTACAAATGCTACAACTATGCTGCCATGAAATACACAATGTGACAATTATCAAAAATGTGAATTGAACAAAGATACAAGAGCCACCACTAGCAACCGCATGGTGGAGACCAGCGGAAACAATGAAACCATCAACTGTGACACATATTTACCGATTTTTCTGAACATGTGAGCACATTACGGAATTGCTTTGTCAGAAAGGTTTACTGTGCTTGCTGTTGTCTCTCTTGAGTTGTACTTTCAATTTTTTACCACCTAATTGCATTCCATTCATCATGTTAATGGCTGCCTGTGCAGAAGATGGGGAGTCATAGCTTACAAAACCTGTTCAGAAAAGAGTTAGCAGTCATGTTTATAATATGACTCTCGCAGTTAATATTCAACCTAGGAAGAACTACTTACCAAAACATTTACTAGCACCGGTTGCCTTGTCAATAAAAACCTTAGCACTCAATACTCTACCAAAACTTTGAAATGCATTTGCCAGATCATGGTCACCAAATTCTTGTGGGATGTGATATATAAACAAATTGGCTCCAGGTGGACCTGCAAATGCAATAAATTTAGACACAATCACAACATACTGCCTCTATATACAAATTCAAAACTTCATTTGTAAGAAACAAAGTATGAGCTTCAATAACAAGTCTCAAAGAAGACAAACCCTCTCTCTGGGGACCAGGATTGCTGCTGGCACTTGAAGATGTTGGAGAATGAGCATTTGAATTTGCAACATTAACTGAATTGTGAGAATTCCCAAAAGGACGGTTGTTGAAAGGACCACCAGGATACGCTCCTGGATACTGCATACCAGGCAAAGGCGAATAGGGGCTTCCTAACTGTGCTGAATTGAAGGATCTAGGAACTGAATTAGGGGAAAGTTCAGAATTAGCTCCCCGAATTGAGTTTCCTTGATTGGCAGGCTGGATCATATTCTGGAATGGGGCTTGATTTTGCATAGGAGATAGAGGAGGATACTGCACAAGCCCGTAGATTCCTTGCGGCTGCATTAAGCAATATAAATTGAATTATTATCCACAGAGCAAAACAGGCTAAATTCAGTTGCCATTGCCAAAGCAGCACTCAATGTGCACCTAATTGTATTGTTGAGAAAAAAAAATCCAATTAAACACCCATAACATTCATTCTAACTGTTTTGGTCAAATCCTGTGAGTACATTAACGTAACAACATTATAAACTGAACAATAAAAAAGAATACTAATATTTGTTGAGAATGATAGGCTAGCACATGAACGGCTATCACATAACTCACTTTCCAGCATTTAGGATCACTACATTTCTACAGTTTGCTACTTTCTGTACGTTGTGCAAACCTTAAATTGTTTTAAAGCGTAACTTACCTGGTATCCAAATCCATTGTATTGAGGCATGTATCCCATCTGTAAAGCTCCATACAATGAAGTCTGCTGCATAGCATTTGCGTTCAACATGTTAGAAGACTGGAATTGAGCTTTTTGTGCTTTCCGCGCTTGCCTTTCCTTTTCCGTGTCAGCCCATTTGATCACCAAGGGCACGCTTGAACCCTAAAACAAGGACCAGGGCATGTTAGATTTCTGTAACTGCTCATGAAACATGAAATTTTAGAAGAACAGAACCATCAATAAACTAACATGCCAAAGTAATAACATTTCTGATATGTGTCAATATCAAGAAATCTAAGACAAAATGTCAGAGAAAAAATATTCTATTTTAGAGACAATAATGTGCAAGTAATAGTTACTTTAGAAGATTATGGCCCTGTTTGCATAATTTTAATTCACTTCAAACAGCAGCATATGTTCAGTTAGTGCAAAAAGCATATTCCAGCACTAGCTGCATCATGCCTTTGAGTGAGCATGTTTTATTTACTACTTTGCAAATGCAATGGCAGCCAGTGCAATATTCATTTAACATCAGTGCAAGAACTGGGTTAAATCTATTAGCGCATTATGGATCATGTTTGGAGCAGTTGCACTGCACAACCCTGTACGAGTAGGTGGCTGTATGTGATATGTTTTCGTTATAAGTAATATATCATCCCCAAAAGCAAAATAGAAGTGATTTTGGTAATTCTTAGTTTCCACGAACCTCTATTTTGTGCTTTCCATTTAGAGCTTCTATCGCAGCCATAGCTTGCTCTTTGGTTTCATATTTCACAAAAGCACAGCCAGCTGCAACATCACCAGTTGATAAGCAAGTTAAATGTGTAGGTAAGTTAGGAGAAAAGTGAATTTGCGCTGCTTCATTCCTATAAACTATATCCACAATAAAGTACCTTTACTTGTCTGTCGTGAACCTCTCAAAATTTGCAAATCCTTGATGTTTCCATACTTCGAAAATAGATCGGTCATTTCAGCATCTGTTACATTTTTTGGCAGCATTCCAACAAAGATCTTGTGCTCTAGAAGTAAGAGAGTAAGACAAGTCAGTGAAAATATTGATAAATGAGCCCAAAATCCAGCAATGAATGTATTAAAATGATGTAACTTTGGAGAGACTTATACCCAATCTTTCTAATTCTCCATCGGCATATTTTACTTGCAATGGACTTGAGGCCTGGTTTAAAACAGAAGGAAAGAAATGAGAAAAAGAGATCTCTTAGAGCCAGTCAGAGAGAACTAAAATGACCTTCAAAAATTCTTAACACATTAAATGATTACTAGCTCATGGATTTGCTGTTCTACATGGATACCTTTTGAAACATCACTCTATAGTCCACATATATTAACCTTTAGTTTGTCATTAGAATGCATAATAAAACACTGAGGATCAGGTAGCAAGGTAAATTTATTTTTTTCCCCAGATTCCAAATTGTGCATATTACATAAGCATGCCCATATGTTTCAGGATTTAGGCCCTATTAATAATCAAAGTACACACACACAATTGATCATATAGACATATACTAGTCGCTTACAATAACATGGCAACGCAGACAGTATCATATCTCAAAATACTAAGAAACATTCAAAATATAGCTACAATTCCTGATGGGATCAGTAACTATGTTGTGCGCGGAAATTTATGGGAAATAAGGAGGTTCTGTCAACATACCCCAGGTAGGGTGCACTTGTTGTGATATGCAGTCACTGCCTTATCAGCCTCCTCCCTTGATGGGCAAATCAGGAAGCAGCAGCCTGCAGTGTTCCAGACGTCCAGTACATTTACATCAGCAATCAGATTAAGGAATAAAATGGTATTAGCTAGCAGCATGTTCATTACAAATTTACTATACAATCCAGCCAGACAGAAACAACTTCAATAAAAGCAAAATGAAGAAGCTCCACTCCCCTGTGGTATGGAAAAGAATCACAATCATACTAAAACATGGCTAATAATGTTTGATGCTCCAATGCACGGTAAATTGGTGTGAGACAAATGAATTTTTTCCACATAAGCAGCAAACAGTTTTGCTGTCCCTAAAATCTAGCAAATTACATGTACAGAAAATGCATCTATAATCAGTAATCAGTTAGTCAGCACCTACACAGACAGCCTATATTCACCATTCAGGGTTCAAAGTGAGTAAACTTACACAGACAGCCTATATTCACTATTCAGGGTTCAAAATCAAATCAACCAGCTTCCCCAGCTCGCATCTATGCTCAAGGCCATCTAAGTCCAAACACTTCAACTGAATACCAAATACTTAAATGTGCACCATAGGATCAAAAACAGGAGAAGAAACAAAATCCAAAGTAAAACTTAAACCTTCCCGAAACAGCAAACTCATGATCGAACCAGCAAGTACATTGAACAACAGACCCAGAATAGCGCAACAGTGTACTGCAGCTTCGTATCAAGCCCCGGTAGGTGATCCAAATAGATGTTAGAGAGATGCATGCCAAGAGCTGTATAACCGGATAACCAGAGAATTTCAAGCAAACACTGCAACTCGCAGCATATTAACGACCCCCTAATCTTAATTTCTGGGGGTATCCTGGACTAAAATCCTGCAAAGTTCAAAGCTTGTCCTGGCGAAACGGAGCCAAACGCCCTGCAACGGAGCTTCCACGAACGCAGAAATCGCCAGTCGAGCAACCAAACACCCTGCAACGGACGGAACACCAAAGCGCGGGAACTCGAGCTCACGCGGCGGCATTGCCCCGGACGAAGCTCGGAACCCCACGAACTGGAGCCCCCCTCAGCCCGAGCGACGGACGGACGGAGCTGAGCGAGCTACGCGCGGCCCAGATCCGAGCGAAGCCAAGCCTCCCGCCCCGCGCGGGGCACCGCATTGCACCGCCCAGGCGGGCGAGATAACCCTGCCGGCGAAGCGAAGTAGGTGGGAAGATAGAGGGGAGGAAGGCGTGCGGATCCGGACCTCGCGAGGCCCGGGTGGCCCTGTCGCGGATGACGGTGACCTCGTCGACGAGCGCGACGCCGCTGAACATGGCGGCGAGCTCCGCCTCGGTCATCTGCTTCGGCACCTGCCCCACGAACAGCTTCACGCTCTCCCCGCCGCGACCCTCCGGCGCCGCGGCAGCTGCCACCGGCTGCTGCTGGTCCCGGTCGCCGCCGTCCTCCGCCATTGCGCTAGGGTTTGCGGCGGGGGCTCGGTCGTCGCCTCGGAGGAGAACGCGGAGGGAGAGGAATTAGTAGGGAGTTAAAAAATTTGGCGATTAAATTAGGAGGCGAGGTGGTGGGGGTGGTGACCGGGGAGGTGAGAAGGGAGAGGGGAGAAAGAACTCAAGACGGCAGGAGGACAAGCTGGTTTGGTTTTCCTTGTTCAGCCCCAACGGTTTTCTTGCATCCCTTTCGGTCCATGCTTTGTCTGCTTCTTCTGTCAGGAGTTGTCTCGGTCCTGGGGGCATGCATGTTTAAAAAAAAAAAACTCAAACGTTTCTCGATTTTAAGGAAATTAGTTAAATTTTCTATCGTTTTAACTTTGAATATGAGAATTTTAAAAAATAAAAAGATATATATGCGGAAGCGGGAAAGAGATACAGAGACATTGAAAATAGAGAAATTTGTTTCGAGAAGAAAATAATAATTTCCACTCTGTTCCAATAGAAGATTATATCTAGGATTCGTTGACCATCAAAATAATATTTTCTATTTCTAGATTTGCTTTCATAATATATAAATTATATATTAATAAAGTTAATTAAATTTATAAAAAAATATTGATCAAAGTCGTATTTAACGAATCCTGAAGATAAGGTTTTATTACGATAAAGGTAGTACATAGAAAGTAAAAATATTAAGTATTTTTTTTAAAAAAATTAAATCCTAAATAGTAAAAGCGAACGGAGGAAGGAGTAACAGAGATGAGCTTCTTACATCTCGTTTTGTGACATTGCAATACGTTTGACAAGCGAATTTTATGAAAACGAGTGAACAATTATTGGAGAGGATAATCAGAATTGACCAATTGGGATTCACCAAACTAAGAGAGATTAACACAACCGGTTTGTTCCGTGACTTGTTTATTCGAAGCAGCACATGCATGATTCTTCCGTTGGTTTGGCATGTGTTACGGAAAAGGAAAAGATACTGATGAAACCTGACGTGAAGGATCCAGCGCTGCCTCGATCGGAATGATTACGGGCACAGGTGCGCTGCCTTTGACGACTGTTCGATGAGACCTTGCACCCTTGGCTGGTACTAGGAGCACTCGTGTTTCTGCTTGGTGACCCGTCGCGGCTAAGTGAACGATGCCGACAACGACGATATCACCGTCGTGGCCGTCCGTCACTGCCAGGACGACGAGTCGTGCTTGAATTAAACCTTGTTTGGTCCGGTTCCTACGACGCGAGAACACGCTCACCTAAACTCGTTGGCTCACTCATGTTTCCTTGCATTCGGCTAACCCGGAGGGAGAGAGAGAGAGAGAGAGAGAGAGAGAGAGAGAGAGACGATGCGGCAAGTAGGAGCTGCTCCAGCCAAGTCCAGTTGTTGAAGAGGAGGACCAAAGGCAAACCCAGGCTGCTAACATAACATGCACAGGAACTTCTAGGCTGGCGTCCAGAGCGGCGGGCACATGCCCCGCTCTCTACTCCTCCCACTGCATGGACCATCACGGAGACGGATGGAGCTGAGCTGCCGGCCAACTCGTAACCACCGCCGAGGGGCAACCAAACAAAGGCTCCACCACCCCCACCGCACCAGGTAGTCTATTCCATTTGCAGGCTCGCTGTGATCTCAGGATTATTTTAATTTCTCTGGCAGGGAAACCTCAAGAATAGTTAAAAGGCATGGCGAACAGAGACTCGAACAACGTGCAGAACTGCAGCTTAATGGAGTACTAGAGTTTAGAGACTAGGTCAAATCTGAAGCTGGATTAAAGGTGACTGAGCAGGCGTGCCTGCCTTGAACACAGATAGGCCTAAGGCTCCGGTTGTTTCGTTTTTTCAGTCCGAAAATGAAACGAACAGGATTTCAAAAAGTTGAAAAGGAAGTTTATGATAAAATGAACTAAT
>BCLF01000111.1:753526-770212 GCA_001602275.1 Zoysia japonica | reverse complement strand
GAGCCATCCAGTTGAATCAAAGATGAAGTTATTCGATGCTTGAGGTAACATAGGAACTATTACTTGTACAACATATAAATATCAACAGGGCTTATCATGTAATCACACAATCCTAAAGTTTAAGGTGTCAAAGAATTATATGACATACTCCCTCAGTTACTAAATTGTCCTGTTGCCATTAATTTCTAACATCACCTTGTTTGTCTTATTAAAAGAAGTTCAAATATGTAAAACTATAAGTCATGTTTCATACACCTTCAATAAAACAAAATATAATAAAACATATAGTATTTATCATATTTTTGAATAAGATAAAAAAGCTAAAATAATGTTAGAAGTCAATGACACCAATAGTTTAAAAACATGGAGTACATTAATTAGACAAAGCACATCATGTCATTATCAAAAGACACATATCATTAGTCTCTTTAGATAAAGAGTAAAATACAAACACATTGTTCTTCACTCTACATTTGTTCCCTATTTTCCTTAATGAAATTAAATGAGTGTATAAATGGTAGACAATTGCCCTCATCTAGACCTAAATATTGTCTAGATGGAATCAAATAGCACTTAAACACTAAAAGATGGTTACCGTTTACTGTTGAGAAAAACAATTACATCCATTTGAAGCTGTAGATGACTTAATAAAGGCCACCACACACTATAAATAAGAACATACTGTGTAGGTGGCTCCAAGGAGTGGACCGAGCTCTATGGCAGTTACACAGTCGACTGACAAGAGACCTCATCCCTCAGGGACGCGGTGTGTTATGCGGACAATGGTGTCGCAATTCTTCCCAGAGCTCAATTTGAAGGCATCAAATAAGAGACAACCACTAACACCTACTACTTGTCGTGTGAGACAGGAACCAAACAAGCGCAAACGGGCAACCACGAAATGGTACTTAAGACAGCTACACAGGTGTGCAGATTCACATAGGGATTGCAGGCATCAGAACGCGGAGAATGTTTTCCCTTTCAGAGCCTGTCCAGTACCGTCAAACCCCCTCTCTACAAACCGAATAAATACTCGTCTAGCATCATAATCAGATAATAATCCTAAGTCCGAAGCACCTTCAGCAGCAGATCGCTACCAGGAAGTGTGTACGCAGGACCTGTAGGGCATAATGAAGAGATAACGTACAAAAAACTGAAACTCTGATAAAAGGAACAATCAAATGATCGGAACTTTATAAGAGTTCAAGGCATGGAGGCAGAAGACCCCACAGAACCACCTAACAATCTGGTAGTAGAATTTCAACTAGCATAACGATTGGAAGCAAGAAAAACAACAAATGAATCAACAATACAGGACCAAAAGAAGCAAGGGAATGCATGCAACGATGCTCAAACTTACCATCGATAAGTGTACACAACAGTCACACAGCATCCAAATGTTTAAGCCAAAATAACAAAATAGTACATAAACGACATTTGGGCACATTCTCAGAAGAGCATAACAGTTCGCGCAAAACTGCAATGGCCACAGACAAAAGTGATAGTAACGCACATTTTGGTATCCCAAAAGCCAGCACAGAATCAACCAGACACATCATTTCTTCTTAGCAGCAGCCTTGGTCACCTTGGCACCGGTTGGATCCTTCTTCTCCACGTTCTTGATGACTCCAACAGCAACCGTCTGCCTCATGTCACGGACAGCAAAGCGACCCAGAGGAGGGTACTCTGAGAAGGTCTCCACCACCATTGGCTTGGTGGGAATCATCTTCACCATACCAGCATCACCGTTCTTGAGGAACTTGGGCTCCTTCTCGAGCTCCTTGCCAGATCGTCTGTCAATCTTGGTGAGGAGCTCAGCAAATTTCACAGCAATGTGGGAGGTGTGGCAGTCCAGCACAGGGGCGTAGCCATTGCCGATCTGTCCAGGGTGGTTCATGATGATGACCTGGGAAGTGAAACTAGCAGCCTCCTTAGCAGGGTCATCCTTGGAGTTGGAGGCAACATATCCACGCTTGAGATCCTTCACAGCAACGTTCTTCACGTTGAAACCAACATTGTCACCAGGAAGGGCCTCCTGCAAGGCCTCATGGTGCATCTCCACGGACTTGACCTCAGTAGTCAGGCCGCTGGGACCAAAGGTCACAACCATACCAGGCTTGAGGACACCCGTCTCAACACGACCGACAGGGACAGTACCAATACCACCAATCTTGTACACATCCTGAAGGGGCAGGCGCAGGGGCTTGTCTGAGGGCCTCTTGGGCTCGTTGATCTGGTCAAGAGCCTCAAGCAGGGTAGGGCCCTTGTACCAGTCAAGGTTGGTGGACCTCTCAATCATATTGTCACCCTCAAAACCAGAGATGGGAACGAAAGGGATCTTGTCAGGGTTGTAGCCGACCTTCTTGAGGTAGGAAGAGACTTCCTTGACAATTTCATCGTAACGTGCCTTTGAGTACTTGGGAGTGGTGGCATCCATCTATATACAGAAGAGCAGAATTAGTTACATGATACAGGTAATGCACCTAACAGAATATATTAGGGTTACAGTAATAAATCAACCAGACAATTTTGCTTCTCTAAGGGAAAACAGACCAATTTGAACAGACACAGGCAGGATGAAAATATATGTGATAACCATGATCAGATATATCAAGGATGTATATGCAGGATGTAATATGAAGCAATTATACCAAACAAGGTATATCCAAGATTACTCACAATACAGGAAAGCAAGCATCTGACGAAAACATTACTCAAAAGTACCTGACATATCAAGAATGTATGTGCAGGATGTAATATGAAACAAGCATACTAGACCAGGTATATCTCAGGGCATCCACACTACTCAGAAGGAAAGGGAGAATCAAAACATTACTCAAAAGTACTTTACATATATAGACAATGAATGTATACATCACAATTAGTGACTTCCTAATCACATGAAAAACCATCACTCAAAATGTTTAGGAAACAAATATAAATTATACAAGCAATTGAAATTTACTGCAGATATACCGTACAGCTAAGAATGCCACTCAGATATTATAAGCTATAATAAGCAATATTATGGAAAACACATAAAGCTGGTCCTAGCTCATAAATAAAAGACTTTCTGGAACTATACCTTGTTGCAGCAGCAAATCATCTGCTTCACTCCAAGAGTGAAAGCAAGGAGAGCATGCTCACGGGTCTGGCCATCCTTGGAGATACCAGCCTCAAAACCACCAGTGGTAGAGTCAATGATAAGGACAGCACAGTCAGCCTGGGAGGTACCGGTGATCATGTTCTTGATGAAGTCACGGTGTCCAGGGGCATCAATGACAGTGCAGTAGTACTTGGTAGTCTCGAACTTCCACAGGGCAATATCGATGGTGATACCTCTCTCACGCTCAGCCTTAAGCTTGTCCAGCACCCATGCGTACTTGAAGGACCGCTTGTTCATTTCAGCAGCCTCCTTCTCGAACCTCTCGATGACACGCTTGTCGATACCTCCAAGCTTGTAGATCAGATGGCCAGTAGTGGTCGACTTTCCAGAGTCGACATGGCCAATAACCACAATGTTGATGTGACTCTTCTCCTTACCCATGGTTTAAGGGAAGTTTTAAACTGCAAGAAGGGTTAAATTAACAGTCAGAAACAGTATACGGGAAGAACCATGAAGCAAACAATCAGTTATTACTGTATGGGTAACAGATGAAACATATTACAAACTCAATCTATAGGGAACAACGCAGCATTTCCTATCTATACGCTGCCGACAATCAATATGAAGTTTAGTTACTTGTACAGTAAAAACAGGCAATAGTATACTAGAAGCTGCCAAGCTGGATCTATAGGAATGACCCACTAGTAGCTATATCCAAAGCTCAATAATCAAGCAATCAGCCATAAAAATAAGGTTAGTCCCGATCTTCCTTCCATCAGCACTCTAGTGGCAGGCATCACTACAACACCATCGGACAAAGACGTCACGGCAATTTCGCGACCAGTGATGAGTAGAGTGCTGCAAGAAATGGTACCACAAGATCCGAATTCCGACCAAACAGCAACGACGAAGGAGTAACAACCTATGAATCGATAAATAGTGGGAGTCGAACATAAACACGATGGAGAATGCTAGATCATCACTCAATAAGCACTCTAGTGCACGAATCAGCCTACTACCCCTTACAGATACCCCAAGCAATCTGGTAAATAATCTAACCGGAAAGCTAACAGCAAAAGTACAAGTCTAGCAGCAGATTGCGACGGGAAGAGAGTCTCGCAGCAGAACGATAAGGGATGGAGGAGCGCGGCGGAAGAGTACCTCGTCGGAAGGAGGTCAAGGCTCGGCGGAGTGGGACTGACGGCGGAGTGGGACGGGGTTGGAGCTAGGTTTTGAGGAGTATATATATATAGAGTACTCTGGTCGTGGGGATAGGCGAATGGGCTATTGGGCTACTAAAGCACGATGGACCTGAAATTGTCGGCCCTAATTAAACGAAGATAAGGCCACGAACTGGGCCGAGCCCGGCCAGACCTCAAGGCCTGGTCCCACCCTCCCGCTCCGTGTCCCACTCACACCGAGACCGCCGGCGCGTTGTTGCGGGCGGAGTGGGGTCCCCGTCCATCGCACTCACCTCCGCCGACCCACTCGCTTCCTTCGTCCACGGGCCACGGCGAAACCGTTACGCCGGGACCCCACGCGCGCAGGCGGCGGCGGCGGTTTCGACCCTTCGCCGGGCAGCGAGAAAGGCCGGTTGCCGCGGCGCAGCAGTAGCGGCGGCGGCGGCGGCGAATTCTCGCTCTCGTCGCGCACGCGGCCGGAGCCCGGAGAGAGATGGATGTGGCGGCGGCGGCGGGCGGCGAGGTCCATCTCGTCGAGATCCGTCCCAGCGAGCTCCGCTTCCTCTGTACGTCCTCCCTCGCTGCTGCTTCCGCCTAGTCGCTCTCCACTTTCCTGTCACCGCCTAATGGTAGTAGACTAGTAGCTCGAGGTGGCATAATCCATCTCGCGACAGGGTTTCTGATTAGATGGTGACGCAATTCGGTGGATCCATTTATGTCCTGCCCCTGGGGTAGGTCCGATTGGGGTTTTGACAGGCTGGGTGTGTTGGCACGAGGGTTTGGCCAATGCGTCAATTGCGATTTAGATTAGAATGTACGGTGAATTTTCTACAATGGCACGCGATCTGGCGAATTTACACTGTGCGCGCTTCATTTGAAGTTCGCTTGGCTGTTGTACCGTTATTACTACATCGTTTTTTTTGGGGTACGATTGTTGATTTTGCGGGGTTCAATCAGTACGGGCTGTTGATTCTGTGAAGCTTGCACAAGCAGTTTAAGGGCTTGTCGAGGCATAAACATTTTCATTTCATGATTAGTACCTGCTGGTGGGTTCATCTCATGGTAGTTTTAATTTGAAGTTCGAATGCATTCTGGCTGTGGCACTGCTCGTGGGAGTTGATATTTGTGAAGGGCTTTCTCATGTTCGTGACTGGCTGTATGACATCTGCTTGCCACATATGCTTGTTTGGTTCTAGACTTCTTGCTGTCTGCTTACCAGTCACCACTGTGGTAAACTTACTGGGCACTGGGGGAGCCAAGTAATCGGCCAGGCAGGGCCATGGCTCCACCTGGTCTGTGAAATTGTTTGAAGACTCATGAATCTAGCTAACAATCATGTGGGGCTTTAACAGTTGTACCACTTACAGTTTACTATTCCATTTTTCTCTCCAATTTATTACATATGAAATTTGGTGAATGCTCTCTGTATTCGTTTTCTCCATTTGTTATTGTGCCTTGCAATTGTACTGTTATGATATAGTTTTTAGTGTGATTGCTAGTTTTTTGGGTCCAACTCCCACAGACAATTTAGATGCTTTCCGAGGCCGAGCCATAAATATTTTCGTACCATGATCAGTACCTGCCAGAAAGTAATTTTAATTACGTCACTGAGTGAATTGAAGTTGATAATGGGTGGTTCTGAGTTGTGAAGAGCTTGCTACTTCGCTTCTTGTGAGTGTTTCTGATGTTTGGTGCCCAGCAATGTGACATCTGCTTGCCACGTATGTACAGCTGGTTCCATATTCCTTGGTTGTTTCCTCACCAGTCACCACTGTGGTAAAACAATGGAGTAGAATTAGACGAATATGCCGAGGCTGCAGAAAAGTTGTGACACAGGGGCGGTGTTGTTCTGTGTGATGAAAGGTTAGGACCAAGTGAGGCATAAAGGAAAAGGACCAAAATGAGCAACCCTGTATACTGGCTGTGGTAATTACATAGGTTTCTCAGATCCATTATCCAAGTTGAAACCAAAATGTTTATCAGGCTCATTGAAAACTGGAACCAGATAGGTGACTGTAGCATCTAGCTGAATCCTGGTTGTGGGATACGATTCAGACTGCAGGGAGGTACAAAAGCACGGTAATGTTGTGGGCTGTGGCAGGAACTCTAGCTGGCTTTTGAATCCAGTCACTCATACACTGTATTCAGTTACTAGGTAGGAAGTAGGAACCTGCCACAACTCTGTATCAGAGGTAGAAAAAGGTGAAATGTCACTTGTAGAAACCTGTGAAAGAAGCTCAACCAGGAAAAAGGTTTGATACAGCTAATGATTGAGAAATAATAAACAAAATTGTCCTTTTCATGTTAAATCGCACTGAGGCAACATGCTGGTGATAACAGAAATTAGATTTCTATGGTACCGGTCTTGGGTTTGCACTACGTATTGTTACTACATGGGTACAAAAGCAGGTTACACTATTTCTTTGTCCACACAATTAGGGGCACATAATTGTGAACGTAAGGGTACATTTTAACTTACTTTAATGCAAATCAACAACACTTTTTTTTTTTTCCAAATGGTGAGCTTAATTTGAAAAAAAAAACCCATGTTTGTTGAACTAAATCGGGTTGGAGGGTACCCTTAAGGGTCAAAGTTGTGCCTCCTACATACAATATACCAAGTATTTTATTTATTCAGGTGGTATTTGTTATATGCAGTTTGGAAGTTGTGATCCCATTTGCTTCTTTTTTTTTGGTATTATCAAGAAATTTAAAAATTGTTAAGAGCTGAAGACTTTAAAACTGCTTTTGCTTTATCCTTAGGAATTTTATGATTTATAGCTCTCATGTTTACAGAAGGGAAGCCCTGGCGCAGCTGTTGGCTTGTGACCATAAGGTCATGGTTTTGAGTCCTTAAAACAGCCTCTTGCAGAAATGCAGGAAAAGGCTATATACAAAAGACCCGAAGTGGTCAGACCTTTCCTCGGACCTTGTGCAAGTGGGAGCTACGTTGCACTAGGCTGCCATAACTCTCAGGTTTACAAAGATACTTGTTTTAATACTAAAAGAATATTGCCTGTCGGTCCACTGATTTGAATTATGCCAAATCCATATTTCAGTATCCATACATCAGATGTTGTTGGCTTGATGCAGTATCAATTTACACTTCTTTTAGTATCTAGTTTCTATTAATGTGTTTCTGTTACTGTTTTAGCATGCCATGCGGCAGTTGTTAGTAAATTTGAACTAAGATTTCGTTGTCTTACATCATGCTTTTAAAACTATGATGTAGCCCGCTGAGTTCAAATTTGCAGCATACCATATGATATTTTTTTAACTCCTGTTATCAGTCGAGGTGGAAAAGCAAAGTTCATGTTGTGTCCATCTAAAGAAGTTCGTACTTCCAACGTACCATATCTGATGTTTCTAACTCTTGTTATCAGTCGAGGTGGAGAAGCAAAGCTCATGTTCTATCCATCTAAAGAACAGATCAGATCATTATGTTGCATTTAAGGTTTGTCTGTAATTTTAACTTTCATTCATGTCTTTCCCTGTAAGCACAAGTAAGAAGCGTTGTTTTCATACTGGTCTGAGGTACTGATTGGTACTTACATTTATGAAACTTGTGCTGTCTTCCCCTTACACCTAGTAATTCTTTCAAAATTATAAAGCTGAAAATTTTATGCATTTTCAAGTATCATCTTTTTTTTATTTATATTGGTTTTTTGGTGAAAATGGGAACATACTTATGTACCACTGATCAAAGTGCAAACTCTAATCTTGTTACCAAAATTGTTCAGGTCAAAACAACTTCTCCAAAAAATTATTGTGTTCGGCCAAATGTAGGAGTTATTCTTCCAAGGTCATCACGTGATTTCACAGGTAATTATTGTTTTGCTGATGGTGATAATGGTATTTTGGAATGTTCAAAATTGATTGCAATAGACTGTTGGGAAAGCTAGGTGTTCTCATTTCCAAGCTGGCATACATTTTTTTTTGATATTGTTTATAAGAAATCAACTCATGCCAACCTTTTGTTTATGCAAAGCTAGCATTTTAGTTTGGCATGACAATGTTTCATTATCCAGTACCCAACTCTTATTATTATAAGTAATGCTCTGATTCCTTCTTGAGTGCTTGATGTAAATTTGAAAGAACATGGTGTGTTGTGCTTTTGATGAAGAGAAAATGATTTATGCTTGTTCCTTTTTTTCAGTTTATTTAGTTTTCGTTGTTGTAAATTTCATTGCCTTTTTTTTTTTGACTTTTTGTTTCATTGAATCTAGTTACTATGCAAAAACAGA
Organism: Zoysia japonica; assembly: GCA_001602275.1. NCBI lineage: Eukaryota > Viridiplantae > Streptophyta > Magnoliopsida > Poales > Poaceae > Zoysia > Zoysia japonica. The sequence goes on along the minus strand of BCLF01000111.1, from coordinate 761,681 downwards.
AGACTGCTCCACCAAACATGCAAATAAAAGACAAATTCCTTGTGCAGACCACAGTTGTTCCTTTAGGTACAGCTGACGAAGACATTGTTCCTGCTTTTGTAAGTATACAGGAATTTATGCTTTGGCTTTTGTAATGATTCTCAGCATCTTTGACACTACTTTTCTAATTTGGCTGAATCTTTGTAGTTCTCCAAAGATTCTGGCAGATATATTCAGGAGAATAAGCTAAGAGTTGTCCTTGTCAGTGCAACTCAGCTTCAACTAGAGCTACCCATCACAGGAGCTCCTGATGCCAAGGCAGTAGGTCAAGCTCATATGGAAGAAGAGATACTGGTTAATATGACTGAAGCACCTAATCTGGTGAATGAAGTTCGTCATCCCCTGAAAGCAAGCTGCCCCACTTTGCGAGAAACTCCAGCTATTTTGAATGAAATTCAATCCCCTGTAAAAGAAAATCATATTCTGCAAGATCTTCTTGTCCCATCAAAAGAAGCTCCATTTACTTCGACAGATTCTGCTCCAAGTCTGAAAGAATCTCCTGCTGTCTCTGTAGAGTCACATTTTTATTCAACAGAAACAAGTGCATTCTTAAAAGAATCTCTGCAACTGGAAGATATTCCTGCTCCAGAGGGACCTGGAATCTTAAGTGATAAAGGACATGCGAATTCTGAAAATCATTACTTATCCCATGTAGGGTTCTTTTCAACTATTATATTTGTTTGGTCAACTTTTTTTATCTTATCCTAGAATCAAAACCGCCATTTTAACCAATTATTTGAGTTGGAAAACATTATAATATGCACATAACAAGTGACATATTGGCACCAAATTGCATTAGGATATTTTATCTTGGTGATGATTGTTAAATCATCACCTGGTTATCAAATGGTAATTGATGAATTTACTTTGCACTCTGCTGTTTAACTCTGTTTATTACTCCTTAGCAGGTCGCTGAAGATGTTCAGGATTTACAGTCAAAGCTTAATAATCTTGAAGTAAAACTGGGAGAGGTTAGTTGCCAAAATTTTAAATTGACCCGATAGATTATTGGATCCTTTCTCAGGGCACTTCATGAACTGCTATGTTGTTGGATTGTCCTTTTCTGTAGGCTGAAACCTTGATTGTGAAATTGAGGGAAGAGACCAGAACTACCATTGAAGAGCGGGACAAATTACGGAAAGAGATGGTAACTTTTAGCTGCACGTTCATATACAAAGATACGCAGCTCTCCTGCGTATTCTAAAAAAAAAATTCTTTTCTCGCCCATATTCATGGTAACTGAAGCTTGGAAGAAACTCTAAGCTCTCCCTGTGTGCACGACTTTGGCAACTGTGTTGGCATGTTGACCTGTTCCCTTTCAGAGCATAAAACACCTCATATACCCTAAAACTCATGAAAATAACCAAAGCAGTTCTGTAGCTGACATCAAAGGGCTAATCTCAACAAGTTGGAATCAAGTTTTGTATTGACAGGTGACCCCAAGCATCTGGGCTGAATCGCAATTTGAAAGGGCGTAGTTTATTGATACTCAAATGTTTTTTTTAAGCTTAAATACAGCAAGGGAGGCCCCTACTGTGGTAGGAGTATAAATTAATAACAGAAAGAAACAACTGTACAAGGGGAGATTGATACCCAAATGTTAATATATACTTTCATTGTTGCAGTTAGGTTGTTCATTTTCTAGTTTCGCAACATTCAAGGACATCATGTAGGTACCAAATATTCCATAATTGCATGTTTCTTAAGCATCAGCAAGGTTATGAACATAGTTTTAGACAACAAACCAACACAAAGGCTTTTTTTATCCTAAGCAAGTTGGGTAGGCTGGAGATGAAAACCCAAGAAACAAACCAAAAGGATTTAAAAAATGAAAAGGAAGGGGAAAAAAAGATAAAAAATAGAAGAAAAGTGAAAACCAAATAAAAGGAAAAAGGGTAAACCAGCAATCAAGGTTATGGCACGTGAATGCTAGCCTTCACAATATCCTATCTAAGGCTAGCTCCAATCTTGGGTACACCTGGCCATGAAGTCTAATGTCTCTTGTGTGGTCGCACTGAAATTACACCTCTTATACTCTGTTTTAGTCCTACTAAGTCTAAAGCCTTTAGACCGCAAAGTACGTCTCCACCATTCTAACTTCTGGTTAACCCTCATCCTTCTCTCATCCACTAGCACCCATCATCCACAAACAACATACACCATGGAATATCTCCTTGTATGTCTCATGTGACCTCATCCATCACCAAAGTAAAAAGATAAAGGCTTAGAGCCGCCCCTTCGTGCTGTCCTGTATTAATTAAAAAATCTATCAGTGCCTCCATCACTTGTTCGGACACTTGTCACAACATTATTGTACATACACTTAATGAGGGTAATGTACTTCATTGAGACTTTCTGCCTTTGTAAGGCCCACCACATGACATTTCTTGGCACTTTGTCATAAGCCTTCTCTAGGTCAATGAAGACATAAACATATCTTCCTTCTAGTCCCTACATCTCTTCATAATTTGCCTTATTAGAGAAATTGTCTCCACAGTGGATCTCCTGGGTATGAAACCAAATTGATTTTGGGTGACTCTCGTCAATTTCCTTAAACAATGCCTAATGACTCTCCCATAGCTTCATTGTATGGCTCATTAGCTTGATCCTTTGATAATTAGTACAACATGAACACCCCCTTGTTCTTAAAAGGCGGCACTAAATATTTTGTCATCAACATCTTGTTTGATTGGTAGATAAGGTTGAATAACTTATTAACTTAGCGCACTAAACTATTGTTACATCCCCAAAACTTCTCTACACTTCAATGGGGACCCCATCCAATCCCATCATGTTGCCTACTTTCATCCTGTTCAATGCATCTTTTATCTCAGAAGATCCACAAAGTGCATGCTTAGGTCATCACAAGAGACATCTAAATCAATAGATGGGATCTCAGTATCTTCATTTTAGAGTCTATCAAAATACTACCGCCATCTATTCTTAATCTCTTTGTCATTTACAGGAGGTGCTCTGTGTCATCCTTAATGCATTTAACTTGGATGAGGTCCTAATCTTCCTCTCTCGGCTTTTGGTCAACTTATAAATATCCTTCTCTCTTCTTTCATTCTCAGTCGATGTTATAAGGCACCATATATCCGACCTTTACTTCACTCAACGCTCGCGTTGTGATCTTTTTTGCCATGTTCTATTGCTCTATGTTGTCCACGCTCCTATCAAAGTGTAAATGACTAACACACTCATTTCTGTTCTCTATAGTAGTCTTTTGGACCCTCATTTCACCACCGTTGTCTTTAGCATTGCGCCTACCTCGCCTAATCATGTTAAGCTCCTTTGAGGCTAATCTTCTAATGCATACGGGCATCTTCAACCACTTGTTGTGTACATCATTTCCTTCGTGCCAAGGGTCCTCTTTGATAACCCTTTCTAAAGTTCACGCTGACACTTCTTTGAGTTTTCACTGTTTCGTCCTTGCCACTTTAATGCATTTACTCCATTGAAAGCGTATCTGAAAGTATGCTACCACAAGCTTATGCTGAGGTACTACATACTCTTTGAGTATCAACTTACAGTCTAAGAAGGCATGCTTAACTTCTCTTCTTGCTAGGATGAAATTGATTTTGCTGCAGTGAGGACCACTCCTAAAAGTTACATTAAGCTTTTATGCTATTGAGATGTTCTGCATTTTCCAATTTGCGTATTTGAGCTATAAAGTTTCAAAGGCATTTTGCTAGGTTATTTTCTGTTACCGAGACATTTTTTACTTTCCAACCTGTGTACTGTAGTCACAATTGCCCATTTTTATGTACTTGCAAAGCTAATTATTAAGTGTTTTACTATAATTGGCAGTGTGCATGTTTATATGTTCACAAGTGTATGTACTCCTTTATCCCTTCCATTTCTAACAGCTTGCTTCTCTTGGATAGGTCTTCTTGAGAAGGACGGGCACTGCAAGGATCCAGGCCGGTTTTCCGATGCTGTTTGTCCTCTACATGGCATTTGTTGGCTTGTCACTTGGTTACCTGCTGCACCTATGAAAATTGGCGTATTGGAAAAGGAAGCACCTAATCAGAGAAGGGTTAAGGTCCAGATGGCCTTTTATATATACAGCGAGCTGAGGGTGCTAATTACTGGAATGTATAGAACAGCTTTATTTCAGACTTGGAGTGCATAGAAGAACTATTATACAAGTCTGCCTGAAGACTGGACAGTAGCGCATGTAATGCAGGCTTTTGAATATATTTTTGTCAGGAAATTTTCTAGAAACCAAACAAAATATCATGGAACTAGTCAACTAGGACATTCATGGGGAGATTGACAACAGATTGCAACTTTGTTTTGATGACGGGGTTATCTATTGTTTTGGTGATGGCGCTAGCCGCTAGGATCTTTGTGAACTGAAAAATGAGCTTCCAAGATCTGTTGCCGCATAGTGAGGCTGATGGGGCCGAACAACGGAACAATCCTCATCACCAGACGACGTGGTGCTGGTGCTGCAACAAAAAAAAGTCCGGCCGCCGGCGGACGGAGTCAGGGAGGCGGAGAAAATTGGATGGCCGGCAGGCACATCAATACATCATGCAACTCCGGGCTGCCAGGGCTGCAACATCCGTAGTTTGTCGAGATGGCATGTCGCGCCTGTTTGTCCACTCGACAGAGTTGACTTTTCCACACATGCAACAAGTGCACGCAGGCACGGGGGGACTAGACTAGAAAACCGCCGTGCCAGCGCTGCGTCCCTCTGCCTCCATTCCATCCTTCAAGCTGGACCGGCCCGACGATTCCTCTCCTCCGTTCCCTCACTCTCTTCGCCTCCGTCTATCTCGCCGGCGCCGGTCGGCCATGGGTTGCGGTGGCTCCAAGGAGGACGTGGCCACCGGCAACACCACCGGCAGCAAGCTCTTCCTCCGGAAGAAGTCCTCCGTCTCCACCAGCCACGCCGCCACCACCTCAACCGACACCTCGGCCGGCGTCGCCGTCAAGGACGTCGTGAAGGCCAACACGGACAACGGCGAAGCGGCCTCCACCGCCGCCAAGGACGTTGCCATCGAAGAGAAGAAAGAGGATGACGCGGCGAAGAAGGCTGCTCCTGCTGTTGATGCCAAGGTGACGGAGGCGTCGCCGGCGCCCGACGAGGGAGACCAAGCCGAGAAGCAGGCGGAGGAGGAAGAGCAGCTGCCGGAGTCCACCATGGCCGACGAGCCCAAAGAAGCAGCACACAACGTTGAGGAGAAGGTTAAGGAGAGCGAAACCATCGATACGGAGAAGGAGAAGGCGATGTCTCCTGCTCCGGCAAACGAGGACGGTAAGTACTCCACTGAGCACTTGTCCTAAATTTTATCTCAAAATTACTTTGGTCCTATTATCAATGTGGATCAAGCACACGCACGAATGGAAAGCACTGAGTCGATTTGAGAACAGTTCTGCAGCTCGACCTGACGCCCTTGGTTTCTGGACCTCCTGTGCAGGGGAATCAGCTGGGCAGCAGAAGACAACGGCGCCCGTCCGCGTGGAGGCCAAACCGGCCGTCGGCGAGAAGAAGGCGGAGGAGGTGGCCGACTCTGAAACGTCGGGGAAGAAGAACAGCGCCGACGACGAACAAGCTGCTGCCACCACCACCCCAAGCGAATCGGCGGTCAACTAAGTGATTAGCCGATGTCCAAGAGAAGCGCATCCATGCAAATATGCACACGAGAGTCATTCTTCCAGCCATATGTAATTGTTGATCTGATGCGTGCGGTGCTGAGGTTTATTTGAGGAATCAGTCATCAGTGTGCTTATCGACCCATCCCTGTGCGAAGTGAAGCGTGCATACTAAAAAAAATAAAATAAAAATTGCATGTCCCTGGCCATTTTTTTTCGTTCACATTGACCGGACGTGATTTGGGCCCATTCAAACAACGCCTAACGCAGCAGAAACCCCATGAGATCGCGGACCGTTGCAAATCACTTCTTTTACATCCATACATATCGTAAAATTACAATAGGTTTACGCGATCGTTAAACATTTTTTTAGAAACCAATTGCTGAACAGTTGTTAGCTAGAATTTTTTTTTGCTCTAGTCGATATTTTGGCCAACCAAATCTTGACACGTTAGCCTGTGTGATTCCCAGCTGTTTCCGCCAGCTTTGTGGGCCAAAACGTTTCTATCTTCTTTCGTAGTAACTAGAATATGTAGAACAAAATACTATGAATAGTCAAAATTGATGTTAGAAGTTAATGACGACATAAATTTAAGAACAGAGAGTACATATAACTATGAAAAAAAATATTGTACTTTGCATTCTTTCCACAGAAGTGGATAATGTCACATTAAGGAGATCACATATAATGGTCATACGTGTAAGATTTGAAGAGAAAATTTATTTTATCCAGCATAGAAATAAAATAAGTATACAACAGAAGGGAGAATCGATTACAGCAAAAGGAAAAATAAGGAACAATGCTTTATGTTATGGTATGAAGATGAATACTATACACATATCAATTAACAATATTCTATTGAACCAATTACAGCAAAAACTGTTGGCGTTTTCTCAATATACAGTGGAATCATCACCTATCTTTCCATGGAACACGCGGCTCAATGCTCTGGTCATCAATTCTGTATGGAAATCTTCAGCATTGCTGCTTGTTACATCTAGAAGCAAATGAATGGATTCATATTCGATTTCGTGGAAAGCTTCTTTGAGAAGTGACTATTGTTTTTAGGCTCATAGACTTTTCACTTTTAGATCCGAGCTGATAGACGTATAGCGTTTTTCTTTGCCCTCTTTTGGCTTCGCTTGAGCCACTCACTGTAATTATTTTCTGCCCTTTTAATAAAATAAAAATTCATCGTAGGGACCTCCCTTGAGGTGTTTTTTGCTTCAAAAAAATTAGCTTACTCTGTTTGTATATTTCTAATATTTGGGACATCTGATTGAATAATATCAAAATGTTAAGTACCGAATAGCACAAACTTAGAAATTAAGAATTCAAATCAGATTAAGCTAATACTAACATTATAGTGCATGGCCCTATATGACGAAAAACATATGAATAAATTGAGCAAGTTATTTGCGGTGTTTTTAAAACATTTAAACTACATATTATGTCATATACTAATATGCAAAAAATGATTATTTTGGAGGAAATATGGACATATGGCAACAATATAACTCAATGGGAAAAAAATAAGCGATACATCTTAAAAACCTAACTAACGACAATTTAAACCGAATAGAGTATATCAAATGCTTATGTGAGGCCAGTTACAGTGTGTTATCATTACAACACAGCTCTGTTGAATAGGAAAATCAATTGCAAAAGACTTGTAGTATAGTACCTTATCTCCTCTTCATGGTGTTTCCTGTCCAAAGATAAAGCATCTAGGAAGTGAAGTATTACCTTGAACAACCTGTGTGACACAACAAAAGACATCTATTGGCAGAGAAGGGTTACTTTTGATCAATTTGAAGGTGGTGACGGCTGTATCGGATGTTGGGCTGCTGGTCAAAGTGCCTGCAGACGCTGGAGCACACGCCGGACAACAGTGGCGCAGGTTGGGTCGGTCAGGAAAAAAAATTCTCTGTCCAATTATCAAGTTTTGAATTAGCCTACAATGGCTCTGCTTGTTCTTGAGGCATCATTTGATCAGGGTAACGATGTGAACGCACTGAGAGCACTATGTCGTGTGGGTCGCAACGGACCAGATCGACGAGGTCGTCTTCGATCGGTTCAGAAAGAGGTAAGTATCACGATTTTGCTGTGAAAGATGGCTAGGTTTACTGGCAAACTTGTAAAGTGATAAACAACGCGCTTTTGTGGCGAAGAACGACTAGTTTACGAGCAAACTAGCAAAGATCATCGAATCTCTTGTCTGAAAGGGACCCCGTCTGGGCGTGAGTCGCCGGACGTGCCCTAGGTCGATCGGCAGGCTTTAGGACGTCATCTATAGCCATGAATACCGGTGGATGAACAACATAGGGGTTTAGAAAAGGATTAGGATTTGAAGAGGTAAAAAGTAAATGGGCAATTGATAGAATCGATTGGGTTACATACTCAATCGGACTTAAGTCTCTTTATATAGAGGTGAGGTGGTCTTACCCCGTGGAGTCATTGATTTTTTTATTAAAAAACAAATTAGCTCCGATTTAGTGTAAAAATTACCAA
>BCLF01000111.1:728726-753521 GCA_001602275.1 Zoysia japonica | reverse complement strand
CCGGGGAGCGATAAAGAGTAGAGTGGAACACCACACCAAACACACCCCGATTTTCCCACACCCAGGGTCCTCCCGCGAAGAGAGGCCCCCGTCTTGTAACATTATCCTTGAGATAATCCGCTCTCTGGACGTAGGGTATTACACCATTCGGGTGGCCCGAACCAGGCAAAAAATCCCTTTGAGTCTACCTCAGATTAGGCCATATCGAATCCGAAGGCATACCATCCCTCACGACCGTATATTTACTGTGCCGGTGGTCAGAACGCCGACAGATTTTGCTGTGAAAGATGGCTAGGTTTACTGGCAAACTTGTAAAGTGATAAACAACGCGCTTTTGTGGCGAAGAACGACTAGTTTACGAGCAAACTAGCAAAGATCATCGAATCTCTTGTCTGAAAGAGACCCCGTCTGGGCGTGAGTCGCCGGACGTGCCCTAGGTCGATCGGCAGGCTTTAGGACGTCATCTATAGCCATGAATACCGGTGGATGAACAACATAGGGGTTTAGAAAAGGATTAGGATTTGAAGAGGTAAAAAGTAAATGGGCAATTGATAGAATCGATTGGGTTACATACTCAATCGGACTTAAGTCTCTTTATATAGAGGTGAGGTGGTCTTACCCCGTGGAGTCATTGATTTTTTTATTAAAAAACAAATTAGCTCCGATTTAGTGTAAAAATTACCAAAAACAGACTTCGAATACCAGACACTCCAGCATATTATTGGAGACTTCGGTGGGCAAAATCTCACATCCAGAGAGGGCTTATCGAACACTTCGATATTGTATCGAACACTCCGATATTGGATACTTCGACACTTTGTCGGACACTTCGGTAATGACTCGGACGTTTTTTTGTTAAATTCGTAATTTCCTCGTCTGGTCTGTAAATTAGACAATCTATATATCCGTTTTGATCGCCTCAACGAGAGCTACGTCATGGAGGATTCAAATTATGAATTTGGATTCATCTTCATGTCCTTTTATGCACTTTTTTTTTCTTCTTTAGTAGAATTTAGCCAAGCTCTTTGAAAATATCTTTTACGTCTTGAAAAACATGTTGAAAAATAAATCTTGAGAAATAATCATTATCGAACTAGATTTCGATATTTTCTACCGTATTCGATCTACTAAACTGAAGCGTTCGATTCGAAAAAACAGAACTTTCGGTCTTCTCAAGATGCAAATTTTGGATGTCAACGCCATGACCAATGTTTCAGTCCAGGGAATCAGAGATGAAGAAATTTTCTTTTATACAGTCTTTTATAAAAAGAGATGCAATGTATCAATCTGTCTTCATGATTCATTATTCAACAATACAGTAATCCAATTGCATTAAACAAGCTACTTATAAATATGCTGTGTCTAAAATCCGAATATAGAAATTCAGTTGGGTTAAAACATTGAGGTTAGATGCTATGGAAGATACTTCAATAGAATTTCGGTTGGGTTAAGTCATTGAGCTTAGCTGCTGTCTAAGAGACAACGAAGAGAATCATGGGAGGCGAGCTTGGAGCTATACAGCTGGCCACCGTCATCCACGGCTGTAGAACGCATGGCCCAGGCACAGAGACGTTGCCTGACATGCGTGAGCGGAGAGGCCTTGTTGCCGGGAGAAGACGCAAGCGACCTCCTGTCGTCGGAAGCGAGAGCCGAGCAGCAGTCGAGCTACAGGGTCTCCGCGTGGCTCTCAGGTGAGAAGCCCGGCGAGGCAGGCACATGGCAGCACGAAGAAGCGCCGCTCGAGGCGTCCTTATTGAAGGCGCACAGCTGCTGCGCATCCTGGAAGGCAGGTGGCGACGCAGCGATGTGGCGAAGACGATGGGGAATCGGAGATCCGTGGGGGGAGCGGCGGCGACAGAGAAGAAGGGTCTGGAGCTTTCTGCGGCAGACTCACTGGTTAATTGGACCGACAAGGTGACGAATCAGATGAAGTGCAGCGTCATTCGACGGTTGAGACTGCTAATACTGACGTGGACCGACCCACAGCGCGAGAACCCGCGCTGATTTAGATAAGTAAACATTGTTTGTTGGGTCGATCCCATTATATTAAATTAAAAAGAGCACTGTAGCTGGAGTTTAGACCCATTTCAACTGTTCAATCGGAAACCAACAAAATTTGTTGCTACAATACCGAGCGGATTTTAAAACTCGCACCACAGTCTACTGTAGCAATTATAAGAAGTTTAACGGTGAAGTCAGATTGATGATCAGATACACAGTTTGAAGATAAAATAATTTTAATCTAGCTAATTAAGAAATCTCGTAAGTTGTGCAGCCATTGTATATTTGACATGTTGCTCTAGCCACATCGCAGGCAGGGGACGCTCGCCCCGACTTGACGGCTGCGTCGGTAATGTTGTTTTGTGCGCAACCAAATTTTTATTGTCTTTCGGTAATTCAAACATACCCTTGTTTCTCACATCGTCACCATCACCTTGGACGTGTGAACTGGAGTAAAAAAAATTCAAAAGGAGCAATGTAGCTGGAATTTAGGCCAGAATTAGCCGTACAAATGCTCTTCGCTTCCCTTTCTCGGTGGGCGCAGGTCTACTACCCACTGTTTAAGCAGTAAAATATGTCTGATGTTACAGTACTTTTGCATTAGTTACCCTGCTTAACCGATGTAAGTACCTCTGTTTTAAAATATAAGCATTTTTAGGTTTAGATAAAGTCAAAATTTTTAACTTTGATTAATAATATCTAAAAAATTATATAATTTTTAATATAAAAATATACTTTTTATGAAAATTTATTTAATGATGAATTAAAATATATATAATTTTTATATGATAAAATATTATTCATTATACATTATTAATGGTTAAAGTGATAAAAATTTAAATTTGACTAAACTTAAAAATGTTTATATTTTGAAACGGAAGGAGTAGTAACTGTTCAAAAGGGTATTTTACAGTTTTTGGCTACTGTAGCATCAAATCTGATGCACCCATTTCTTATCCAACGGTTTAGATAAGTTTAAGTCAGTTGATCATTTTCCTTTCTCCGTGTTTCGCATCTTCCCTAGCCCGTGTTTTTTTACTTACAGCATCATTCCTGTTTTTTTTTCTTTTTGATGCAGTGGAAGCTCATGGAAATTTGAGTTTGCCTTGTTTATTTCAGTCATTTTTTATTGTGATTCCTAAGAAAATGATTGATAATTAGACTATCATATACTACCTCTGTCCAGTAGAAGTTTATCTCTAACTTTTATTGACAGACATTTTGATCAAAGATACGATTAAATTTAAAAACTTAGTATTTGTACTTTTAAATTTGTTAAAAAATACTTTCATTATTTATATATTTTATAGTATTAAAATTATTTAAATTTAGCAAAATTATCGATCAAAGTCGTAGTCAATTAAATCTAAAAATAAACTTCTATTAAAACAGAGGAAGTAGTTAGTGATGCAAATACATACACTTAATATGTAGGAGTAGTTGTGACTTGTGAGTTTATTTGGATGGAGTGAATTACTAAGTTTATTTAGGAGTTCTTTGAGTCGGGGCCAACCCACAAATTACAAAACATGCATTCACGATCTAGCTAAAAATAGGACAAGGATTGGTCTGGAAAAATCGGATGAAACCTTGTGAAAGGTGACGACAATATAACCTCGAAACATGGTGCTCTGTGCATGCAATCCACTCTTTTGATAACGACAGGGTGGCGGAGGAACCCTTCATAAATTCCTCAGTCATGAACCTGCAACCAACTCGACATTATTCAGTCGTTCACTTAAAAAAAGCGATTAAATAAGAGGAAATTCTTTATTCGTCATAAAATTTTTTACTTCTCCCTTATTCGTCACCGAAAATTTATTTTTCCCTTATTTTCCACTAACTTTAATTTTGCTTCCCTTTTATACCACGATCACCTTTTGCTGCCAGTCAAAAAATGCATTTTTAATTTGGATTTAAAAAATTATTAGACATATTACTTATACATTGCATGAATTTATATTTTTCATATGTTCATGATTAAAAAATTATAAATATTGGTCTAAAATACTCTATTTTTTGAATGTAATTGACAGCATTGAGTATTTTAATCATAAGATACATTTTTAATTATAAATATATGAAAAATATAAATTCCTGGTGTGAGGCCACCCATCAAGTTTCAAATCTTGGTGTGCACAAATTATGGAATAAAAAAAAACCCACTCGATGTGTTCTATTTACTCGATTGACTTGATCTGTGGTGAGCGGGTCCTTATGTATGAGGTAGGCTTAAAGCATAAGTTAAGATCCAAACTACAGAGGGAGGCTCTCTGAGTGTGGGATCAGAGTTCGTGGGTTTTTTTGACTGGTTCCGGTTGATTTTTTTCTTAATAAAAAGCCGTGAGGATGGTCTTACCTTCGTCGGACGAGTTTTTTTTTTAATATTCATTTTTAACTAGAAGCAAGTGATAATCATGATATAAAAGGAAAGTAAAATTAATTCTAGTGGCGAATAAAGAAAAAATAATTTTTTGATGGCAAATAAAAAAATAGTATAATTTTTGATGGTAAATAAGAAATTTGCTTAACAAATAAACTCGGGACGAAGAAGGCACTCGTGAATAAATAAACTCGAGAATGAACGGATCCAACCAAGAAACGTGACGAGACCGGCGTCGGCAGGTTACTTGACCCATCGCAGTATCATCGCCGTCTGTGGCGCCTGGGGATCCAAATTCTCTCAATTGCAAGTCTAAATTCAGGTGCCGTAGCACTTGTATAGTAAACCGAGAGAGGCGCTACATCAACCTGAATTACTGCTGCACCACGGATTATTTTACGTTGGTACTGCAACAGAATACAATGTGCGTCGACACTGTTCACTGTGGCAGTAAATCTTGATGGCTCATCTTGAATCGAACTGTAGCCGTAATGCTAGCGGTGACGTGATCGTTGACGTTACGTCAAAAGATCCCGGTCTGAAAGCAGGCCAGATAAGTAGGAGTAGCCATCAAATCTGAATTTTCACCACCTGGCCGGGGCAGGTTACAAACAAGAGATCGATACAGTGTGGTCTTCTTTTATTTTTTTCATCCGTATCACCACGAATAGATCCCGTGGTTTTCACGGCGGTCGCCGTGGAAGGCACAGGCGGAGCGAGCATGTTGGACGGGTGGGCCCCGGTCACTCTGAAATTCAAGAAAAACATCATTTTTAGTTTTAGCAGGTGCTGTAGCAATCTATATAACATTCGTGCTTCATTATTTTTCTTTTGCGGCCCACCGTGACTTTGGATTCTAGCTCCGGCGCTGGTGCAAGGTGCGCGAAGATGAAGAAGAGCCGCCACAGAACGTTCCACACCGACAGAAACAGGGACCCATCTCCCTCACCATCTCGTGGGAACAGAGAGGAGGTCCGGAGGTAGACCTCGTGGCGTCATCGTCGACGACCTGACAGCGACGCCTCAACCACGACCTGCTTTTCTGCGCGAGAGAGGCCTCCAAAGGCAACGATCGTTCACTGCAGCGAAAGTTGGAGCGGAGTGACCGGTACACCACACTAGTAGCAACGAAGAAGCGACACCCATCTCGCTTCCAAGTTCCAACCACCGCCCACCCATCTCCTGCGCGATTCAATCAGTCGAGCTCGTCTTCGTCGTGGACGGCATTGAGGGTGTCTCGCCATGGGCAAGGTGTGCTGCAGCCAGGAGGCCGAGGAGGAGGCCGGGTTCAACCTGCTGGGTCTGCTGGTCGCCTTCGTCATCGCCCTGGTCTTCATGCTCATCTGCACGCCGCCACGGCGCCGCTGCGTCGCCGTCTACCCGTGCTGCTGATCTTCGGCGCAGAGGACCTTCCACAAGCTCTGCAGTGAGAGGGGAAGGTTCCTGGAGAACAGAGCAGAGCAGGCCAGGCATTTGGTTGTTCTTGACTTTTTTTTTTTTTGCTTGAGAAATAATTAATTTATAATCCGAGTTTTAATGTTCTTCCTGCTGCGAAGTCTTGTTACCGAGAACCAACTACTCCGTGTTAGGCAGTTCATCATCTGGAGCCTGAACTGGTGTTAGATTTTCAAGGAAATGTAGATATATATCATCAAACTTGCAAAGTCTCTGTGTGTTTATCACTGTCCAAGTTCTCTTTTTCTTTTCTTTTTTGTGCTTTTTGGTATTTTGATCCGATCAGAATTGAGAACAGAGTAAGCATGTGAACTGGTTTATCTTTTAACACAGTTTGAATGCAGCCAGGCAATCGAAAGGATTAGTACTGATCTGGATCAGTGGGTTTCCGCGTGGAATGCGCTGAAAAAGTTACAAAGGCACTAGTAGATCTGGCCAAAGATCATCAACTTTTTTGGGAGATAAAAATAAATAAAAACGACTCACCAGTCACCACTACGCAGGGCCTTTGTGCTCTTTCTTTCTTCCCGTTCTAAACCATACAAAAACTCTCATCAGCTGGATCTGGGCTATGCAAATATCAACTCCTCCGGTTTCGATCCCGTAGCTTTGCTTTTTCGTTTTTGGTATACTTTACCCGGAGACTGCTCACTTTAGATCAGGAAGCTTGACCAAAACAATCCAGTGAAGGCCCCATAAAATCCTAACTTATTGTTGAAATACATAGGCTAAGCAATTTTTCTAGGTAACTGAATGCCAAATTTCTTCGTCAACCTGTAGCACTCATACAGCACATTTCATTTGTACTCTTGTCGAGATTATGTACACCGGATATTTTTGAGCCCGGAGTGAGTACGAAGGCACAGCGGTAGGCTACGGCCCACGGTTCAACTCGTGGCCCACGGAGGACCGCGTCGCGTCAAAAACGTCCCGACCCTATAGTACGGAACCGTTCGAACACTACAACCCGACAACCGAAGGGTCAGAGCCGCATGACGACAAGACTCAACCGACTAACGGCTAGAAGCCAACGCCTCTACTTGACCCTCGAGGGTCGGCCACCTCCTTAGCCATCGGCACCTGTCAAGCACAGAGATTCCTGATAACGTACAGCATAAAGTAAAGCAACTTTGCCAGAGAAAAAGCGTTTCAGAAGGCGGTAAAGCAATCAGACGATCGGTAAAGTATCCTCGCGGACGGTAAAGCGAAACAAAAACGTGTTGTTTGTCCCCTACAACTGGATAAAAAACGTACGAAGAACACTGATAATCTGCTCCGGCGCTTTGCCACGGGCGTAAGTAGAGACCAAATACTTGAACCATCTAATTGATCATACTAACTGATATAAGTAAATATAGTGAATAAAAAACAAATACTTAGCACTGAGGTAATTGCAATGATGCAGATTAAATGATAAAATGTCATCAATATAACTTGGTTAGTGGAAGACACAAACTTTGCAATAAATCGTTTCACTCAAAAACTATCAAATGTATCGAACTAAGGAACCTGTATAGACATGATGTCTAAAACTCTTCGTTTCCCATGACTGTGGTTCTCAATCTGGAAAAAGGACATGCTTACTATTAAAATAAAATCAAAAGTGAGCTAAGTAGAATGCTAGGGGGCCAATAAAATCTATCTCCATGCAGCACTGTCATTAGATATTGAATGTTATTTTGGTAATGAAACTAAAAGGATGATTTAGAGTATTATTTTCGACATGAAGGTAAACCATTATTTTCGATGTGTTAGACGTAGGAATTTTCAGCTTACAAAATTAAATAGGTTTTGATTATACATGAGTTTGGGTTTTACTGTATGAAAGTAGCACTACCTGTGTGAAACATGGGGAAGCTTCGAACTTCACTGAACCTGTATGAGTGCAGACTAAAATGCAGTTCACTTAAAAAGAACAAAGTGCAGACCATGCAACGAAAGGCAATACGTTGAGCAAGGAAGCTGTACATGTTTAATTCAAATGACTTCAAAATATTATGATGCCACAAGCATGAAGTAAGGATATATAAGGGTTGGAACAACAAACATTTATTTTTAGTTGCTTTTGAAACATGAATGTCAAGTACTTCACAAAAATCAAGCAAAAAAAGGCAATCCACACTTCAAATATTCAAAGAACTTGGAATACAACATTATAATGCTTGTATGCAATGTAATACAAAGTAGAAAGTTAAAGGAAAGAAAAGGGACAGAGCAGTCCATACCTTTTTTGTTCTTCAACATTATCTTTGTTGCTAACCACAACAAATCTGTCACGCTGAGATAAATGAAAAGAACTGAGGTTGAACAATGTTGGGAGAGGGGAGCAAATACCTGCGTGCAAAGGAAGGCTCAGAGAATAGGATTGTGCTGTGCAAAGGGTAAGGATAAATTTGTTGCTGATAACTGGCAGTAAAAAGTATATCAAACTAAGATGTTATGGAAGTGTTGGACCATTTTGCAGTATGGAAGAAAACCCATATAGAATATTTAACAGATCTATCTGCAAAAAAATATAGAGAGGAGTTGTTCATGTAAATTGTTTAAAAGCATAGAGTGAGCACTCAAAAGTGTTGCTTTGCTGATATAGCACCAGCAACTGCATACAGAACATAAGTAGCAGTAATTCAGGTTGCAAAATGCTCAGTGGAAAATTTAAGATGATGATCCCCTAGCCGCAACAGTCAAACAGTTTTTCTGTGGGTAACATGTAAATCTCATGGCTAATGACAAATATATAACACATTCATTTATAGCAGGAAATGTGATATTAACTGGATAAAAAATCACCGCAGAGAGTACCCAGATTACCAATGGGATTAACATCTGTTAGAAAATACACTGGAGAATAGTCTTTATTTGTTACTAACACATTCATCTTAGCCATTATCGGAAGGAATAATGTATTAGTTGCTGCCAACAGCTTGTTTAATGAGAACTGAACTTGCAGCTGATAAAAGTAACCATAGGCAGCACCAACAAACTACAATTAGTATAACAGTAAGCAATTAAAGGTAGTGCTAAAGAGAGAGAAGAGCAGATTGAGAGACTGCATCAGTACTAATTTTTTTAATAAAAAAAGCAGAGTATGAACTGTTCTGTGTAAGTGCAATGAATCTATTTTAGTTTGAAGAAAAAAAACATCAGTTCTACTTAAAAAAAAGTAATGTCAATAGAGATGAAGCAAGGTGGGCAGATAAAAGGATAGAGCAATTCAAAAATTCAGCTTAACAATTGAAACTGAAGATAAATAAAAGCTTTTTTTCTCTGCCATCCAAGAAACTTTTGAGCCACTGCGCCGGGGGGGGGGGGGGGGTGCATAAATAATTTGCCAGGATGACCAACTAGTATGAATGGTTAATTGGTTAAAAAAAGCCATGTGTGGCATCAACTAATGTAGCATAAATAACTTGCCAAGATGGTAAATTCAAAGTGACTCATGGCAAAACTGTTGTTGTAGGATGTTTACATGTGGAACAAATATTTATTTACAGATATAGATACAGTAATAATAAAAAAATTAGAAATGGTAAAGATATGTAAGTAAGCATGTTGACATACAAAGTTCACCACATATAAATGATGTGCTCATACTGCTCTAGCTATCAAACATGTCAAGAATGATGCTATGAAGGACATGAGCGCTGCTCTCTGGAGATTACCAGTACTGCTATCCGAAGAGTTATTTGTCTAGATAAAAAAAGAGCACAACAATTTGAATATATGTCCCATATGGTGGATACCTGCAACATGAATAATTTGAAGTTTCAGTGAGATATTTCAAGAAACAATAATTCCAACATGTACAAATGATTTGTTTCTGTGCATTGGCCACATGATCAGAATTTATTTTTTTGCATATGGACATTGGCCCTAATATATGACAGCATGAGCATCAATTAACTGGGACTCA
Source organism: Zoysia japonica (assembly GCA_001602275.1). Taxonomy (NCBI): domain Eukaryota; kingdom Viridiplantae; phylum Streptophyta; class Magnoliopsida; order Poales; family Poaceae; genus Zoysia; species Zoysia japonica. The sequence goes on along the minus strand of BCLF01000111.1, from coordinate 743,769 downwards.
CAAACATAATAAAAGAATCAAAACAGACCTCCCTATATGTGATGAAAGTGCTGGATCATTTTGCAGCAGGAACAACAATCCATATAGAAAGGTGTAAATAGATTTATCTATAAAAAATCCATATAGAATCCTAATACCTTTTTCTCGAACGCGCAGGAGAACTGCGCATCATTATATTAAGAAGAAGGAGGACAAGATCCAAAGTGGATCAGTACAAACAAGTTTACATCATAACACTTGGGATAACCACACACTCAACCACTAACGACCACACACTCGACAACTAAGTCTAAGGCAAAAAACTGACCAGCCCTTTTGCACCAGCTAAACACCACAATCGTACCTCATCCTCAATTTCTTGGAGAATCACTGCTGTACTAGGAGAGGCCCCCTCAAACACACATGCATTACGGTGCTCCCATAACAACCAGGCGACTAGGATCACAAGAGAATTATACCCTTTCCTCTGCTCTTTAGACACTCTCATAAGTGACCGACGCCACCAGTCTTGGAACACAAGATCACCCTGTCCCGGTGTGAGCTGCGGCATGCCTACTGAAGTTAGTATTCTGCACCAAACATCTTTGAAAAAAACACAGCTGGTCAATATCCTAGTACCTTAAACTAATAGGCTGCAATTATCTGCAGCAGCTGGCCATGAAACTTTAAGAATATATTCAGTCACAAAAGATGTCATTAGCTGGACATTTAAGTACGCATTCAAACCAGTGTTTACTGGAGTTAGAACTAACGAAGCAGGACCTGAGAGAAAAAAAAAGCATTTCCATCAATTTGAGTACAACCGGTTTAACTCACAATTGAATAGTCTACTTTACAATAGAAATAGTTACTGACCTCTAAAAATCTAATTCATGTATCCTTCAAATCACTACCTTATGTCAAAAACTAGTAGATGCTGCAATAAAAAAAACTAATAGATGGACCATATGTCAAAAACTAATAGATGGTGCAATTAAAAAAACTAATAGATGGATTTTATAATACTGGGAAAACATGCAGCAATCCTACTATCCTAAACTAAGAGGCTGCAGACATTTAGCTAGCCCCCTCATTCTAATAGTATGTTTGCATTCTGATTGCCCATTTTCAGAACATTGCTCTACAGGTGATGGTGTGCCGGCTAGGAGGAAATCAGATTGTTTGACGGACTTCCCTATAGATCCTGGTTTTCATCTGATCGACCTGCGTGATGGCGTTTAATTGTTGCTCCTCCCAGTATACTATCAATTAAACTAATGTAACAGACTATATGTAGTAAGTTCAGTAATAAAACCTATCAATTAAACCAATATAACATATATTAGCCAGCTCAGTATTTGTATCGATCACAATGAAAGCAGCCACAAACACTGTGCTTGATCAATGAAACTAAGCCATGTATGAAGGGAATCAAGCACTAAGCTAAACGATCAATCAACAATAAAAAACCAAACCATCCATACATATTCCTGTCAAGAAAGGAGATGCAAGGAGAGAGAGTAGAAGTATCTGACCTCAAGAAACTCCTGAGCACAAGCCAGCACAAGAAACCAATCTATAGGAAAACTCAAGTCTAATCGCGACCTCCTCATTTGTCTGCACGTCGGTGCCTGCACGCACAGAGAGAAAACTCAAGTTCATGGAAATGAAAAACTGAATCAACTCGCTAGGGTTAGGGTTTGGGGGGTGTGGAGGTAGGGGTCAGCAGATAGCGGCAGCGCTAACTATTGCTAACATTTGGAAGGACATATATGATCAATCAGAGTAGGGATAAAACAGCATTCTTTTGTATGAATAGTAAATTTTCTATAACCGCTACAAAAATCAGCCTCTCTGCAATTTATTGCAGGGGCAAGGTTTGCCACTTATAATCCTTCCCCAAACCCCCTACCTTGTGTGGGAGCTTTTTGCACTGGGTCTATTTTTTTTAGTTATGAAAATAAAATTCTACAAAGACAGCAATAAAAACAGCTCTGACTTTCTTTAGCAACAAAATTACAAAGTACTGTGAAGTTCTTGGCGCACGAAAGAGCTTTTAGCCATTGAAGAAGCACATAAAAAGCATAAAAAACATAACTCACCAGCACATGCAAAGACAAAATCGAGTAGAGCAAATCAATACGGTTTATAATTGCATTGTGATTCCTTGAAAATAAGAAAAACTGGACATCACGAAAACCTATATCAGTCATCATAGCTAAATGAGCTATGGCTTTCATATAATATTCAGCTTCGAGCCACCCATTATGCTAAATGCTCTCCATAAATTCAAGCACATTAGAGATTGCAATGGTCATTCTTTTGTGTTGGTTGATGTAGAGTGCTTTCCATCCCTGCAGTATAATTCAAAATGCAACTGTAAGCTTCGGTTCTGGTAGGTAACATAGGAAGATATGAATTAGTAAGCAGGGAGAACTCAACTGTGAGGTCAGTTAGTCAGTCCACATTTCACTTTTAAATTTTAACTTTAGAAAAAGATCGCTGAACCTACAAAAATCCAACATGCTCCCTGAAAAGGGAAAATTATGCCCACACAATGGGCAAAGCATCATGATTCAAAAAAGGGAAACAATCTGACCATTATAAGAGGAGCTAGGTTCTGGTAGCACCCAGAATTGGAGTGGAAGAGCTCAGCTCAATTCCTACAACTGCAATGATATATGACCCTTAAATTAGCTTCCAACCAGATCCAATTATCGTTTAGGTCTTCTTTGGAATGCAGAATTTTCATAGGAGTTGTACAAGAATTTCACAGGAACCAATTCAATTTGACAGAAAAAAAATATAGGAAACAGGAAATGAATAATACAAAAGTTGTAACAGCAATTGTGTCCATTAGAAGTTCAAGCCATATATGGACTAGAAGCCTAATTCAAGGGCCATACATTGTGCTTGGTCACAAAGCTAATAATTTGTGGAAAAGAAAAGTTGAATGCTCAGTTATATCTATGCCCGTGGTGCCACCAAAATGGATGTGTGTTAGTTTGAACATGAAACCAGGTAGGATGCAGTGCTGTAGATCATTGTGAAACAAGTTCGATGAGCTCTGGTCTGGTCATATTCCTTGTTCTGTGGCAGTGGTGAAGCTAGAGCAAATACATTAGGGGTGCACAACTTCAAAAATGTATAGAATTTGTCTCATTTAGCTGTCCGAGGGTGCCTAAATTTTGATTTTACGGGTGCACATATGGTGAAAATTAAGCAATTGTTAGTAATTTTCAAAAATTTGTGGGTGCATTTGCACCCACCACTCTACATGTACTTCACCAGTGTACGGTTCACATGTTCTGGTGTTTCCTGGATCTTTGATCTCATATTTTTTTTTGAATAATACAAATAGTAAAACTTGATTTTAGAAGTCAACAGTGTCAATATTTTAAAACCGGAGGGTATAGATAGGATTGAGAGAGATCAAGAAAAATGCGGTTCTGACCTCGATCAAGATAGTAGCTAGAGAGAGAAGCTTCTCTTGCAGTCAATAAGACAATAATGTTAGTGAATACTGCAACTAATGCAGTCAATAATGTTATGGCTGCTATACCAATAGTAGCCATAATAAGTAGTCCTAGTTAATAATTGTTCAAATAATTATCTGTGGCTCACGAGTAGCCATGGATTTGCAACAAGAAAAGGTTAATTAAATGGCACTTCTCTTGCTGAAATGAGAAGAAAACAATGAGCCCCACCATTTCACAAAGTTTAAACTATACCTTTGTTCTAAATGACACAGCGAATACTTGATGACAAAATAAATGATGACCTTACCATGTCCATTTGTACTTGGAACGATGACATTATCACAACCAGAGCCCAACCGGTCCAACAAATAAGCTCTTCCTTGTCCATTTCAAATTTCAATGCAAGATTATATACCTTGTCTCTTTTGAGACATGGATCGGGATCCCTGACTTTAGGATTTTTACTATTGAAGATGTCGGTGAACTACCTGCCACTACCACTAGAGAGCAACAACCAGAATTATCAGTGGCGGGCATTACTGACATCAATGATCAACCACAACATCAGCGGCTCACCATTGGTGTTTTTTTTACCAATCCTAGGGAGAAAGATGGAAGCTAGTTAGCTAGTAATGTGCTTTGTGTTAACTGAAAATGTAAAGTAACTCCCGCCTTTCCCCCCTTTTTAAATTGAAATTTTTGTAAGGGCACTCTGAATAGGCAGTTTCTATATAGGTAGTTTCCAAAGGAAAGAGAAAGCAATAAATAATCCTTTAGACCTAATTGCTTTCAATGCAAAATTTAATGTTATCTTGCATGATCTATGAAAAGAGGTTTATTAAGCTGTAGGATGCTATATGGGTTGCAAGGGCGCGGCGGTCTTGTGCCTCAAGCCGGTCCACCTGCGCTGGTGGCGACAACTGCTCTGGGGGAGAGGTGGGGCATGGTGGGGAGGGATAGGAGGGTCTTAGTGAGGTAGAGGAGGGGCGCGGCGGTGGGGGAGCAGGGGCTGGCGGTGGGGAAGAAGAAGTGCCGCCGGTGGGAGATAGGAGCGGCCAGCGGGGGAGAACTGGCTTGGAGGCGGGGGAGAAGAAAATGGCGTGAGTGGCTGCAGCGTTTCGAGCGCGGCAGCGTTCTCGATCCAGAGTACCGGCCATGGAAACGACCGAAGTCTTCCCAACGCAATTTTTCCTGGTTTCTTCGAGTTTCGATGATCTGTCATGGTCATTTAAGAGATATGGAAACCACTATTAATTACCATCGGGAGTGCCCTAACCTTATGTACTTTTGTCCTGGGCCCTGTTGTGCCACCTCGGTCTTTCCCTTAATGAGAAAAATCAGGTAGAGACACCCCCCATCCCGGCCGACCATGAAAGAACATAAGGGACCAGTGTGCTGCTTTTTCCATCCAAAAATGCCAAAATCACTGTGGAGTTCTGATATAAATTTGATTTATGTAGTGAAGGAGAGCACATATTATTCAAATTTTAGATGTGGCTGTGGAGCTACATAACAAATTAACAATTCTCTATAGATTCTGATATAATTCAGTTTAACAATTCTTTCAGTTAAACTTTTAGTATATTCTGCTCAAGAGATCAACAGAATTCCAATGCTTTGAAATTTAAAAAATTGTCCAAGTCTTGACCGAAAACATAAGTTATGAAAAATGTCTAATGGTCAGAAATATAAATTATTAGTTTAGCTTGATCGACGCATACAATGTAAGCCGCACTAAATGGGTGACAGTGAACCAAACCATAACAAAAAAGTTGTCTTTTGTGAAAATAAAAACTACTTTGCGATCAAGCACCCATATGAGAACACCCATCCCATGTAGTGCACCCAATCAGTGAGGATGTCACTTGCTAGTCTTCTTCGCTGGCTGCCATGCTGACACCGCGAAAATAGATATCTTGAGAGAGTAGAGGAGGAGGCATCCCTTGTCAATCTTATGTGCCTCTAACGTCCATTTGCTGCCATCTCCTGACATTTGGTGTGCCAGGCTTGCGACTTCCTTACCAGCAACTTCTAGCGTGAGTTGTTTAGTCTAGCTGGTGTTAAACTTCACATGAGCCCGGCCTTTCATCCGTAGATGGCTGGTGAATTGGAGGTAGTTAACCATGTCATCACAATGTAGCTCCGGAGGCTTGCAGGTAACCGCCAATGATCTTGGCTCCAATGGCTGCCATGGCTGCGTTTTGCTACAACTAAGTATATCAAACAGCAATATGATGCTCACTCAGTGGCAGAGGACGGTGAAAATTCAAGGTGTGGCGAAGTTTGTGCATCACAACAACTAAAATAATTATCAGAGCAGGTTACTTTTGCATTTTCTTGTAGAGCAAACCTTAATTAAATGACAAATTATATCTCACTTATTTTTGCTGTAGGATGCTAATCCATTGAAAAATATAGATATTTGCTTGTTGATTATGATGGAAAAATGGGTGTAGATGATTATGGCAGCCAAATCAAGGTATGGCGTGAGCCATACTTGGCCACCATGGTCCTCCACCACTGTGCTCACCGTTCCGTGTGGTTTATGGATGTGATCCGCCAACTCTGCTGTCTTACCAGCCAGGGGCAGCAAAGGGTGGCAGCAGTAGACAGGCAGCTGATGCACCAAGATGAATTCCTCTCTGAAATCAAGGACAGATTGCAGCAGGCACAAAATACCATGAAAGAGTATCGTGACCAATCTTGAAGGGAAGTGGAATTTGAAGTTGATTCTTGGGTGTGGTTGTGTTTGCATCACTGAACAGCTACTGGTATCATTATTACAGCTTCCTCAAAGCTTGGTCCATGCTTCTATGGACCATATCAGATTGTGGAAAAAGTGGGTGCAGTGTCATATCATCATAGGCTTCCACCAAAGGCACATATTCATTATGTTTTTCGTATTTATCTGCTCAAGACGTATCATGGGGAAGACCCCACAACCATACTCCACTACCAGAACTACTTCATGGGAGAGTAGTTCCTATGCCGGAAAATGTCATCCGGGCCAGACTGAACAGGGGATCTCGAGAGCTACTGGTCCAGTGGGTTGGCCGTTCGGCTTCAGATGCTTCTTGAAAGAAGATGGATGAATTCAGAAGTACTTATCCAACGATACAGCTCGAGGATGAGCTGTTTGTTGGGGAGGGGAAAATGTTGTGGACTCCTTTACAGGAGTAACCTATCAGAGGCACAAGAAAGACCGTAACAAACCTCCTGCGCCAAGTGGCTAGAAAACTGGACCCAGGAGAATTAATCCGGATGGGACGGAGGTTAGTTTCAGGTAGTTTTGATTTTCCAGATAAGTAGTAGATGATAATTTGTAAGGTTTCCCTAAAGGTAGGGCGCCTAGATTATAAAGGCGCTACTAGGATCATTGTGAGAATCAAGCAAGAAATAGAATTACCTTCGGGTGCTCTATTTCTGCACCGTGGTTGAGAATTCCTGTCAGCCCGGCGGCCAGAGCAGATTGCCGCCACCCCGTTACCCACTGCGTTCTGATCCCTTGTCACACCTTGCATTGCATCCTCCACTTAACACACCAACCAGGCCATGCTTCCACAACAGCTGGGCATTGCAGACGTCAAGGACTGGTGTTTTTTCCCTTACTAGTGGCCAGCATCGCTTATGCCAGCAGCCCACCATTGATTTTATTTTTTACTATCCCTAGGGAGAAAGCTGAAATTGTTAGTGCATGGTGCTCTGTGTTTAGTCTAAATGTAAAGTAATTCCCCCCCTCCCCCCTCCCCCTCGAAATTGAAACCTTTGTAATCTTATGTACTTATGTATGGGGGCCCTTAACGGTCTTTCCCGCAATATGAAAAAATCAGGCTGGGACATGAAACCCCCCTTTGATATATGCATTGAAAGAGAGCACATATTCAATTTTAGATGTGGCTGCATGTCGACATAACAAATTAACAATTCTCTGTGGATTCTAAAACTATAATTCAGTTCAACTTTTCCTTTGGTTAAAATTGTATTGTATTCTGCTCAAGAGACAACAAGAAATCTAGTTCTCAGAAATTTAAAAAATTGTCTAAGTCTTGACCAATACATCAGAAGTTATGGAAAATGTCTAGTGCTCAGATATAGAAACTAATTTAGCTTCATCGATGCATACAATGTAATTAGCTTGATCGATCGATGCATACAATGTAAACAACAGTAAATGGGCAACAGTGAACCAAACCATAACATGAAAAGTTGTCTTTTGCGAAATAAAAACTACTTTTGCGATCAAGCACCCATATGAGAACACCCATCCTATGCAGTGCACCCAACCAGTAAGGGCATCACTTGCTAGTCTTCTTTGCTGGCTGCCATGCTGACACCGCGAAAATAGATATCTTGCGAGAGTAGAGGAGGAGGCATCCCTTGTCAATCTTATGTGCCCCTAATGTCCACTTGATGCCATCACCTGACAGTTGGTGTGCCAGGCTTGCGATATCCTTGAACGCGTCATCGCTCACAGCTGCAAGCTCAAACCCAGCCACCTTCATCCGTGGGAACCAGTACTCTAACTTCTCATGGCGCTCCCGGCGTAGCGCACCCTCACAAGAGATGATGTTCTTCATCTCTTCCTTGAGAAGCATATGCTCCACAAACTCCCTCGTCATCGGATCACCGCCAGCAGCCTCCAGATCACGGAACAATACCTCATAATAGTCGAAGGCGTTCCGCACGCGGTTCGATAGGACTTGGTCGTTGTGGTTAGCATCCTGCTCCGTCAGCACCATCAGCTTTGGCGTCAAGTCACAGAGAACACGGAGGAGCGCGTCTGCTTTTGTTATCTCATGTGAGGTTGTGGCGGTAGTGGTATCCACATTCTTCCTCTTCTTGTTGCGAGATTCAGCCGGCAGATCTTCGGTGACCTTGTCAGCGATCAAGCGGTGGAACTGCAATGTCGACGTGATTACCAGGGCCTCGCCCCGTCCTTGGGCGACACCAAGGGCAGCAACACTAGCCGGTGTGAAACGATCAATGTGATCTTGGACAGGGTTAAACACGAATGGAACGTGCAGACGCACGGCCTCCTGGGTGAGCACTCCGGCAGCTTGTGAGAGGAAAGACTGGTCCTCGTTGACGATGGTGAGGCGCAGGAATGGAGGTCCCCCAGAACGCGCGGCGAAGAGGCGGATCAGGGCGAGCCACTGGTTCGGGTTGGCTCTGCCGAGGTCGACGACGTGGACACGGCGCTCGGCCGCTGTCGCCTCCTTGATGGCGTTATTGGCCGCCGTGGCGGCGACGCGGATGAGCGGGAACAGCATGGCGAGGCTCCATTGCGCGCTGTTGATGTACGCCGGAGTTGGTGGCGGCAGCAGGACCTTGAGCTGCAGCGACCAGGCCAGGCCAGGCAGCAGCTGCATCGCGCGACGCCCCAGCACCTCGGCGAACGCCAGCACCACGCGCTGCAAGGCGACGTCGCCGGCAAAGGACACGACGGAGGATAGGTACTGTAACGCCGCGCTAGCTGCCACGGCGTTCCCCATCTCCAAACAAGCGACGCACTGGAGGATGATGTCGTAGAAGAAGATGCTAAGGTTGCCACCATGCGGCTGGGGTCCGGGGACGTTCGCGTCTGGCACAGGCACAGCCTCCACCGGCGCTTTCGCCCCCTGGTTGGCAGCTGGTTGGGCGGGCGCCGACAACGACGATGATTCCTCCCCGGCGCATGACGGGCCGCCGCCTTGGTGATGAACTTTCTTCCTCACCAGCCAGATCTCCTGCTCAGCATCTTCCTCCTTGGCCACCACAGCCTTGCCATTGCCTCTGGACTGGTTCGAACTCATGGCTACATAAGGTTTAAACAAACAGTTGGTGAAACTGCTAAAATACAATAAACATGGAAAATGAAACAGGTATGGTGGTGCATCTATTAACGAGATACCAAACAAATACAAATACAAATAAAATCACAGATTTATTTTTCATATTTAGATCAATGCCCTTCTCCATTCTCATTACTACCAAGTTCGTGCTGTTTAGTTAAGAAGTGAAAGCAAGCGATAACAGCAGAGCCATTTCACAAGCCTAGACAACCAAGTTAAGACGCTACATAAAACGCTGTTTCGAACAGCGAGCTGCATGCGATGGCGATGGCTATCTACAGCCTTTTGAAAAACATGCTACGTAATACGATCGGATTTGCTTGAAGAGTAAGTAAATGGATTTCATGTCATAACGCACGACATGGATAGATGGATACAACTATACAAAATCTATCGATCGGGAAGATGGACAGATGGATACAACTATACAAAATCTATCGATCGGGAAGTTGAGGCACATTCGCTCAAAAAAAAAAAGAGTTGAAAGCACGCAAAACAGCTACAGAAACGAGCCTTGCTATGGTCTTTGGGGATCTACAGCTACACTGACATCCGAGGGGATCTACAACTAAGAGGAACAAATATGCACATCTGACGGATGAAGAACCTATATAGTTACCGAGAACATATGTGGCTAAGCAAGGAACTGGAAAACTAAAAATAAACGCTACTTGTTACTATTCAGATCTACAGAGCAAACATAGAATCGAAAGAACAGTAGCTAGAAAGACAAGGTGCTGACAGAAATGAGTTTCTACTTTCCAGCATTATCCTATCGACAGTGTAACTGTGTAATAGGACATACTTGACATCAATTGATGGCCTCTCTCAAAGCATGGTAACAAGAAGAAAAAAAAAGTATTTAATAAAGATTCTCTAATTCCAATAAACAGGGAGGATTATCAGCACTGAACAGCAAGGCCCAACAACACTACTCATCATCCTAGCTTTGAGGCTCTCTCGATGCAATGGGGAAAGCTATGGACACAACATCTACTACTATGCAATAGCTATAATTATGAAGCTCGATCTCGATCTGCCAGAAATTAACAATCACATATGTATCAGACCAGTATGCAACGCGATTCCATGAATCGTGATCCACTTATGCGTCTACAAGACTGGAACTGATGCAAGTCACAACAAACCAGTGAATTTCCAAGCAAAAAGCTTCAGAACACGAGATGCGTGGGGTAATCTACGGACACAGCAAGATCTATCAAGAAAGTCGAGAGGGAAAAAAACAGCAATTCGATCTGCCGAAGCAGACAGGCCTTTTCTTGTAGTGTGTTTGGGGATCTATCTGCGTCTACCCTGACTTCGAAAGGAACGGATTTCATGGAAATCACGAAGCTCAGAGAGGGACGAACAAAGATCTGTAGATCTAATGGATAAAGCTACTAGTAATTCTCGCTACAGCAACACGAAGAATTACTTGAAATCAACAGAGGAGAAGAAAGAGACAGGCTTTGACGTGTTGTACCTACGAATCGATCGAAGAGTTTCGATCTTGCTGCGGCTAGAAAATGGGGGCTGGAATGGTGTAGGTGTGAGAGGGCCCCGACCGCGGGGGGGGGGGGGGGGGGGGGGGGGGGGGGGGGGGGGGGGGGGGGGGGGGGGGGGGGGGGGGGGGGGGGGGGGGGGGGGGGGGGAGAGAGAGAGAGAGAGAGAGAACCGCGGCGGCGAGCAAAACTGGCAACGCGGGAATAAGCAGGACTTGATGACGCCATTAGGTGCTGCTAAAGATTGCACAGCCTGTCAACACCAGAGACATGACCCGTTCGATGCCCTTACCTAGAAAACGACAGCTGTTGGCCCCCTGCAGGGCGGGCCCCATGCGCCACACGGCATGCTGCTGGCCCCTCTGAACTGCGGCTGCCTAGCTACAGTGTTCGAGCAACAAGGTCATTCAAATAAGCGTTAGATAGGTCCCAACGGACATAGAGAGGGCTAGATGGTCGAACGGGCCCTGCTTAATTAGCAGGCTCGTCCGAAACATGGGCTTTTTTTTGGCATGGCCTAGAGGCCCTAGATAGACATGCATGGCACGCGTTATATTTCATGCGTAGGTCAGCACGGTCCATACTCCCTAATGACTGCTAGTGCTATGCTTCGGATGGAGGTGCGACCCAATACACGACGTGACATTATCTCCATCTCTACTCTTTAAAAATGCTACGTGCACACGATAAAATATCTTCAAAAAAGATAGATTAGACTATGTATGTCGGCGTTCTGACTACCGGCACAGTAATTATACGATCGTGGGGTGGTGTGCATTCGGATTCGATGTGGCCTAGTCTAAGGAAGACTCAAGGAGATTTTTAACTGGTTCGGACCACCTCGAGCAGTGTAATACCCTACGTCCAGAGGGCGGATTATCTCGATGATAATATTACAAAGGCGGGATCCTCTCTTCGCGGGAGGATCCAGAATGCGGACGAGTGGGGGTGCTTGCTCGGAAGGGTGCAAGGACCCTGAGCTTTAATGGAGCTCGTGGATTTGTCTTTCGTGTATTCGTGATTGTTTTCGTTATTGTCTCTTGGTCGCCTCTTGTTCCTATCGCTCCCCGGGCCTCCCTTTATATAGGAGGGGGCCCTGGGGTCACAAGTGGTGGGCCCTACGCGACCCTGTCGAGACGACAGGTGGGCCCCTTTGTCGTTGTCGCCATCATTTCGCTTCGTCCAGGCGTGGTTGTGACCCGTCGCATTGTGCGCAGCGGCGGGTACTGTGATGCTCGTCCGACGCTGCTGTGCCGGCTACAGTGCTGTCACGTCCTGTCCAGCAGCCGTCGCAACTTTCTGCTGGAGTGTCGCCGTGGTGAATCTCGTCCCGTCCCGTCAGGACGGACGACAGTTGGCCATCAGAGTAAATGTACCATAATGCGGTACCTACCCCTCAGGGGTTGCTCCCCGGGGGTCGGCCTTCGGAGGCCGGAGCCTCCTCGTGCCCGCGCGGCTAAGGCGTGACTGCCGTAGGTTGTCGCTGGGGGTCGGATCCCATGGTCGCCCGACCCCTGACTCTGGGCCTCGTGCGTTCGAGCACGATCTATCCGATACCCGGAGTACGTAATCCCGACAGTAGCCTCCGAGCCTGGCGCCGTTTGTGACCTCTGGTGGAGGCGGCGTCGGGCTGGTCGTTCCCGAGGTTCGTTGTGCTCCTACGGGGGCGCGCGAGCGCGTGCGTAGGGCGTAGCCCCCGAGCCCTCTAGCGATCCGAAGGGTCGGTCGTGGGCTGAAACGTTGCGCGGACCATCATTCGCCGATGGTTAATCGTATCGGGATTGTTCCGCTAGGTTAGCCCCCGAGCCTAGAGGCGATCCGGGGAGCCGGCTGGGCATCATGCCGACGGTCGAGGTCGGACTGAGGTTGGTCTCGGTTTTTATACTCGGTAAGACGCCTGGGAAGGGCCGGTTTCGACGCGGTCCTTGTCCGTGATCGGCGTTACGCCTAGGCCAAGGCCATGATCAGCGTCCGATCGTGTGGATTTGCCTGACGGCCTCGGCTGTCGGTCAGCCGATCGTTAGGGGTTTCGTTCTGCGTGCACGCATCGTTCCGACCATCGGGGTCGAGCCGAGGTCGTTCTCGGTCTTTGGTTCGGTGAGACGCCTAGGTCGGATCGGTTCGATGCGGTTCCTGCCCATGATCAGCGTCGCGTCTAGGCTTAGCCATGATCAGCGCCCGAACGTTCGGATTGGCCCGGTGGCCCCGGCTGTCGGTCAGCCGGTCGTGGGGGGCTTCGTTCGGTTGCCTCCCCTCATTCGAATCCGCCGCTACGGTTACGGGGATCAGACGGCTTCCATGCCTCCACGTGGAGGGCAATCGGACCGTTCGGGAATTTGAACCGCCGGTCGATCCGAGCGGTTGATTTGAACCCGATCAGACGGTGCCGAGGACGCGGCGGTTCGCGCGTCCACGTCACGTCGCCTGCCAGATCGTCAGCGAGCCAGGTGCGGACTGCTAGGGTGCGCTTCGGGGCGGGACCCTACGATCGAGCAGTTACTCCTCGGCGGATCGTGGGGCCCGGGCCCTTTAAAAAAAGAGGGGTGCAGTAACTTCGCATTTTCACAAGGCTTCCTTGCTTCGTCTTCGACCTTTCCGTCGCGCGCGAGAGCTCGTTAGCTCTGCTTTTCGCTGTAGCGTCGTTAGGTCCGGCAATCGCCGTAGCTTTCATTCGCGTTTCCGTTACGCCCGCCGCCACCTGCAAAATGTCCGAGTGGGAGCCCTCGTGTGTCGACGACGCTCTGCTCGAGAGGTGGAGCGTCGTTGGGATGGTCCCGCCGACTCCTTCGGCGGGCTGGGTGCCCGGCTTCGGCCACGTCGCGCCCGCGCCGCCGCCAGGGAAGATCGTCAGCTTCCTGGCGTTCCGCGAGCGCGGGCTGGGGCTGCCGGTCTGCAGTTTCTTCCGGGGGGTGCTTAATCAATACGGCGCGCGGCTTCATCAGCTGGCGCCGAACGGGATCCTCCACGCCGCCGTCTTCGTCACACTTTGCGAAGCGTACTTGGGGATTCGGCCGAGCCTCCTGCTGTGGAGGTACTTCTTCCTCGTCAGTCTCCAGACGTCGAAGGAGACTGGGGTTGGCCTACGCGTCGGCGGCGTCAGCATCATGCTCCGAACTCGGGAGTCCCAGAAGTACATCAAGGTCGACATGAAGACAACGCCGACCCTCAGCTCCCGCCCTTCGAAGACCTAGTGCCCCGAGCGACGGGGTCTGGAAGTCGAAGCTCTCGGCGGCCGAGGTCGAGACGATTCGGCCTTACCTGGAGGCGATTCGGCGCCTCCGGGAGCAGGGGTTGACCGGAACAACGGTCTTCGGCGTCGCCATGCGTCGTCGAATCATGCCGCTGCGTCGTCGAGTGCACGGCATCGGCGAGTACGAGGGGCCGGACGATGAGATCTGCTAGGTCCGCGGCCGGCCTCTCTCCGACAAGGGCGTCCTCGCCCGGACCTCGACGGTCTTTAAGGACGCCGAGGGCGGCCTCAATCGGGGGTCACGTCCCCTCGACAGGGACCATCGCCAGCTGGTAAGCATGATTTTTTTGTTTTGGTCGTAGTGGTTCGTCGTTGTGAGACTAATCTTGATGTTTTCCAGGGTCTGTCGGCGGCTGTGACCGCCACCGAGGCCGCGACCAGCTCTGCCGCGGTGCCGACCCGTCGGAGAGTCGAGTCCGGTCCTGCGGCGACGCCGAGGCCGAGGAGGACCGGCAGAAAGCGAAAGGCGAGGGCAGGGTTCCTGGACTACTTGTCCAGTGGCGCGGGTCCCCCAGCCTCGCCCGCGAAGCCGACGGCGAGGTCGCCCAGCGGCTTGAAGGCCGAGGTCGGATCATCGGCGAGCCGGAGCTCAGCCGCCCTGGCGGAGGCTGCTGCCGCCATCGCCGCTGAGGAATCGGACCCTTTCGAGGGTCTGAGCTCCTCCTCTGAGGAGCAGCAGGAGCAGGGGTCGGCCGTGAAGAGGGCGAGGGTCGACCCCTTGGTGGCGGTGGCCGTCAGCTCCGGGAGTCCCGTGGACTCCCCACCTCGCGTGGCCGAGGAGGCCGCGGTGGCGCCGGCTCGAGCCACAGTCGCCTCTCCATCTGGGGCCCAGACCCCACGCCGCCCAACCATCCGGATCCGTCGTCGGTCGGCGAGGTGAGGCTTTCGCTGTTTTATTGTCGTATCCCGGTCGTGGGCTCATTGTTTTGTGAATAGAGGTTCGACGACGCTCGGGGAGCCACAGGGAGCCGACACTCGGGCGCCAACGAGCGGCCCGTCGGG
>BCLF01000111.1:629602-727607 GCA_001602275.1 Zoysia japonica | reverse complement strand
CGGCTCGCGTCGCCCTTGAGGAGGCGAACAAGGCGCGCGCCGAGGCGGCGGCGTCCGACGCTAGGGCCACTCGGACCGCGGCGGCCCTCGAGCAGGCCACCCGCACGGTCGTCGGTAAGTCGCCGTGTGCTCTTCCGACCCTTGGGGTCAGGTTCTGACTCGCTATGATGCAGGGCTTCGTCGCCAAGCAGCGGAGCACAAGACCGAGATGCGACGCCTCGGGCTCCTCCACCAGCAAGCCGAGGGGGCCCGCTTGACCCTAGAGCAAACGCTGCGCATGACGAAGGAGGAGCGTGACCGTGCCTTCGAGCAGGTCGACCTTCTGAAGTCGGAGCGGGTGGTGCTCCAGTCCGAAGTTGAGCAGGCGGCGGCGGACCTCGGCCAGACGCGTGAAGAGGCCGCTAAGGTCCAGGAGGAGCTCTCGGTAGCCTAAATCTAGAACGAGCGCCTTCGAAAGAGCCTCGACCGGGCGAGGCAGGCTGCCGAGGGTGCCGCAAAAGAGCGGGACGGTAAGGGTCGGCCCCTCCTTACTTGCTCTAGCTGTCTCCGGTTTCTGTTGACGTTTTGGACTGCAGGATTGGCGGGCAAGGTTCAGACCCTGAGGTCAGCGGGTCTGAACCTCATTGGGAAGTTGTACTCCGGAGTGCCTGACTCCGTCCCGACGGGGGTCGTCGCGCACGCCCTGCAGCAGCTCCCGAAGGAGGTTTCTAGCGTCGTGATGAGGGCGCTGGACGACGGGTCCTCGACGGCCTTGGCGCTGGTCCGCTCCCATTGCTCGGATGCGGACTTCGGCAGGGTCGTTGAAAGCTTCGCGTCGGGCTACTCAGACGAGCAGCTGGAGGCGATCTCGGTGGAGACGCTGGAGCCGGGGGCGAAGGCCGTTGCCGACTTCAAGACGGAGAACTTCCTGCCCGAGCGATTCGACCCATTTCCCTATGTATAGGTCCGAATACGTAAAAAGTGTTACTGTGTTGATAAAGAATATCGTTCAAAGAATATTGTTCGGGAAACTTTAGCGAGTTTGAATGTGAATTTTCGACCCTCCTTCGCATGCTGCGTCTGTTTTTCGCGCCCCCTTCGGCGTCAATCAAGCGAATGGGCCGAGTATAGCTCGTAGGGTCGGGTGTCGAGCCCGATACAGCCGTAGAGCGTCATCAGCTCCCGATTCGTAGATAGTATAGCCACGGGAAGGCCTCGAACAAAAAAAGCATGCGAAGTGTCGTTTGAGAGTCACCCGCGAGCTCGGCGCGGGTCGAGGATCCGACCCCGAGGAAACAAAAAGATGAAAAGACGTAACGAGTTAGCGGGGAGCGGCACCCCGTCGCAAAAAAATCGATAAATGACGAGCGAAAAACGAGGTCGATCGTTTCGACACTGGCGAGGGTGGAGGTAAGTAGCCCCCGGGTGCGGGGGGGGGGTGGCCGGGACGGCCAGGGCTCGCAGCCCAAGATGAAAAAATGAGAGCAAGGTCACAAGAACTTAGCTATTTTTATTAAGTGTAGAACCGTCAGAGGTTCTCGATATTCCATGCGTTCGCGAGTTCCCGACCGTCCTCGGTTGCTAGCTTGTAAGCACCGGGCCTTAGGACGTGGTTGATTACAAAGGGTCCCTCCCAAGAAGGCGACAAGTTGTGCTGCTCGGCTTTCGTTTGCACCCTTCTCAGCACAATGTCTCCGACGTTGAGCACCCGACCTCTGACGCGCCGAGCGTGCAGTCGCCGTAGACTCTGCTGGTACTTGGCGGAGCGCAGGAGAGTTGTAGTCGAGGTCGGTCGGCAGCATCGCTTCTGCTCTGAACGTCATGAAGAACGGCGTGAACCTGGTGGTTCTGTTGGGGGTCGTTCGCAGACCCCAGAGGACCGACGGGAGTTCGCTCACCTATCGTCCAGCTGCCTGCCTGACGGAATCTTAAATCCGTGGCTTCAGGCCATGGAGTATCATCTCGTTGGCCCGTTCGACTTGCCCATTCGTCCTTGAGTGCACCACGGAGACGAAGTTCAGGTGAATGTGATACTCATCGCAGAATTCTCGGAATTGCCGATCGGTGAACTGCGCTCCGTTGTCGGTGATTATGGTGTTCGGGACCTCAAACCGACAGATGATGTTACGGATGAACCCGACCGCCCAGGTTGAAGTGATGTTGGGCACCGGCTCGGCCTCGATCCACTTGGTGAACTTGTCAACGGCGATGAAGAGATGGGTGAAGCCGCCGGATGCTCTCTTGAATGGTCTGAGGATGTCGAGTCCCCAGATGGCGAAGGGCCAGGCAATCGGGATCGTCTGGAGCTCTTGTGCCGGCAGGTGTGTCTGCCGGGCGTAGAACGGGCAGCCTTAGCAGGCTCGGACGAGCTTTTGGGCGTCGGCCACGGCCGTCGGCCAGTAGAAGCCTTATCGAAAGGCTTTGCTGACGAGAGTTCTGGGTCCGGCATGATGACCACAGATGCCTGAGTGGATGTCGTCGAGCAGGTGCATGCCCTGGTCCTGAGGGATGCAGCGCTGCAGTATACCACTCGTGCTTTGCTTGTAGAGCTCACCGTCCAAAATAACGTATGCTTTGGCCTGTCGCATGACCTTCCTGGCTCCGTCGGGGTCGGCCGGGACAGTGCCGTCCTGAAGATAAACGAAGATATCATGGGACCAGTTGGGGGCGAGTGCCATGATCTCTGCCCCTGGTCCAGGGTTCGGCTCGCCGCTCGTTCCCTCGACGGGCGGCCCTTCCGCGACCCTGACGGAGGGTTTGGTAAGGACCTCGAGGAAGACGCCGTGGGGGATCGGCCCGCGCTCCGAGCCCATCTTGGCGAGGGCATCGGCGGCTTCGTTGTCCCGTCGTAGAACGTGATGGAGTTCGAGTCCATCGAACTTGTCTTCGAGCTTGCGGACCCCTTGACAGTAGGCTTCCATCTTCGGGTCTGGGCAGCTGGAAGTCTTCATGACTTGACTGACGACCAGCTCGAAGTCGCCCTTGACGTAGAGGCGCTGAACGTCGAGGGTGGCGGCCATTCGCAGGCCGTGGAGGAGCGCCTCGTATTCGGCCGCGTTATTGGAGGCGCGAAATTGCAACTGCAGTACGTAGCAAAACTTGTCTCCCTTATGGGAGATCAGGACGACCCCAGCCCCCGCACCCTTGAGCATGCAGGATCCGTCGAAGTACATGGTCCAGTACTCGCCCTTGCCGGGGCCGGCGGTTCCAGAGCCTCGGTCCATTCGGCGACGAAGTCGGCCAGGGCCTGGGACTTGATGGCCTGCCGAGGGACGAAAGCGACGTCGAGCCCCAGGAGTTCCATGGCCCACGCAGCGACGCGCCCGACCGTGTCCTTGCCGCCGACGATCTCCCCGAGCGGGAAGCTAGTGACGACGCAGACGGAGTGGCTCGTGAAGTAGTGTCGCAACTTGCGGCTTGTAATGAGAACGGCGTAGATCAGCTTCTCCACCTGGGTGTACTGGGTCTTGGCATCGGCCAACACCTCGCTGACGAAGTAGACAGGCCACTGAACAGAGAGAGCCCGACCCTCCTCACTTCGCTCGACGACGAGGACAGTGCTGACGACTTTCGAGGTCGCCGCAATATAGAGGAGGAGGGTCTCTCCTAGGGTCAGGGATGTGAGGACTGGCGGTGATGAGAGCAGGGCCTTGAGCCGATCGAAGGCCCCCTGGGCCTCGGTGGTCCTTGTGAACCACTCTGCTTTTCGTAGCAGCCGGTAGAAGGGCATCGCCTTTTCGCCAAGCCTGGAGATAAAACGGCTAAGGGCCGCCAAGCATCCGGTCAGCTTCTGGATGCCTTTGACGTTGCTGATAGGCCCGAGCTTGAGGATCGCGGAGTTCTTCTCGGGGTTTGCTTCAATTCCACGCTCGGAGATGACGAAGCCGAGCAGCTTGCCCGAGGGGACCCTGAAAACGCATTTTTCGGGGTTCAGCTTGATTCGATAGCGCCGGAGGTTTGCGAATGTCTCCTCCAGATCCTGGACGAGGTCGGAGGTCCGTCGAGTCTTGATAACGATGTCGTCGACGTAGACCTCCAGATTCCGACCCAGCTGGTCGTGGAAGCATTTCTGCATGCAGCGCTGATACGTGGCGCCGGCGTTCTTAAGCCTGAATGGCATTGTGACGTAGCAGAAGGATCCGAAGGGCGTGATGAAGGATGGAGGGCGTGATACCCAGAGTATGCGTCGAGGAAGCTCAGGGTTTCGCACCCGGCGGTCGAGTCCACCACTTGGTCAATGCGCGGGAGAGAGAAGGAGTCATTCGGGCAGGCCTTGTTGAGACTCGTGTAGTCAACACACATCCTCTATTTCTCGGTCTTCTTTTTCACCATTACAGGGTTGGCTAACCACTCGGGGTGGTAGACCTCTTGAATAAACTTAGCTTCTAGGAGCTTCGTCAATTCTTCCCCAATGGCTCGGCGCTTCTCGTCGTCGAAACACCGGAGTCGCAGCTTGACGGGCCGAGAGCCCGCGATGATGTCGAGGGAGTGCTCGGCGACTTCTCTCGAGACGTCGGGCAGGTCCGATGGTGCCCAGGCGAAGACGTCCCGATTCCGGGTGAGGAAGTCGACGAGCGCGCTTTCCTATTCGCTGGAAAGCGATGTCTCGACCCTGGCCTGCTTGGAGGGGTCGGCGGGATCGAGAGTCACTTCCTTGGAGTCGTCAGCGGGTTTGAAGGATGTCGACGACGCGGGCCTGGAGTGGAGAGCTGTGTTCGACCCTTCTGCTTTGTAGATTGCGTCAAGCCGGGCCGGGCCCGATTTGGCGGCGGCCAGCTCGAAGCTTTCCTGCTCACACGCCAGAGCGTGTTGGAAGCATGACGAGATCGTGATGATGCCCTTCGGCCCGGGCATCTTCAGCTTCAGGTAGACGTAGTTAGGGATGGCCATGAACTTCGCGTAGCAGGGCCGGCCTAGAATGGCGTGGTAGGCGCCGGTGAAGTCGACCACCTCGAAGGTGAGGGACTCGGTCCGGAAATTGCTTCGGTCACCGAATGTGACTGGGAGCGTGATCTGACCGAGGGGCGTCGCGTAGCCCCCGGGGACGACTCCGTGGAACGGAGTGTAGGTCAGGCGAAGGTTGGCCTCCGTCAGCTTCATCGCCCGAAAGGCGTCGGCATAAAGGATGTTGAGGGCGCTCCCTCCATCCATGAACACCTTCGATAGGCGCACAGAGCCGACGATGGGGTCGAGCACCAACGGGAGGCGCCCGGGCTGCGGGACGTGGTCCGGGTGATCGGCCCGATCGAAGGTGATCGGGGCCTCGGACCACTTGAGATAGCGGGGAACCGCAGGGTTGGCAGCGTTAACCTCGCGCCAGGTCCTCTTCCGGCGGCCGCGGGATTCGCAGTAGGCCGCGGAGCCGCCAAAGATCATGAGGCAGTCCTCCGGCTCGGGGAAGGCTACGCCGACGTCTTCCTCGGCACCCTTAGTCTGGGGGTTGGTCTTGGCCGCCGAGGAGTCGGGCTGGAGTCCTCTCCTGAAGAACCTCCTTGCCAGGTGGCAATTCCGGAGGGTGTGCTTGACCGGCATAGAATGGTTGGGGCAGGGCCGGTCAAGCATCTTATCGAGGTGGCCGTCGTGGTTGGCTGGCTTCTTGGTCGGGGGTCGGGCTGGATGGTCCGCGGCGGCTACGAAGTCGTCATCGTGGCGCCGACCCTTGCCCTTCTTGCGGCTCGAGCTGCCGCCACCCCACTCGTTGCGGCGGTCCGCGGACCGGTCAGAGGGGCGGTCCCCGACCTCTCGTCCTTCGCCCGACCTCGGTCGAAGTTGGCCTGCACGGCCTCTTCTCCGGTGGCGAAGGTTGTGGCGACGTCGAGGAGGTCTCGGGTCGTCCGAGGGTTCCTTCGGCCCAACTTGTGGACGAGCGCCTCGGACGTCGTTCCGCAGGTGAAGGCGTTGATGACGTCGGCGTCGCTGACTTTGGGGAGCTCGTTGCGCTTTCGTGAAAAGCGCTGGATGCAGTCCCGGAGCAACTCGCCGGGCCCCTGCTTGCAATTCTTGAGGTCCCAGGAGTTACCTGGACGCGTGTAAGTCCCTTGAAAATTGCCGACGAAGATTCGACTCAGGTCGCTCCAATCTTGGATGTAGCCCTCGGGGAGGTGTTCGAGCCACCCTCGGGCTGAGTCGGTGAGGAAGAGCGGTAAGTACTGGATGGCGAACAGGTCGTCGGCCCCTCCGGTCCTGCAGGCGAGGCGGTAGTCCTCGAGTCAGCGGACGGGGTTCGTCTCCCCGTTGTAGCGGCCGATGGTGGTCGAGGCGCGAAATCTCTGCGGGAATTTCGCGTGCCAGATAAGCGATCCGAACGCTCTGGGTCCGACCCCATCAGGACTCGGGCTCCTAGAGTCGAGGGAGCCGCGCCGATAGTAGCGGTCGTGGGAGCGTCTCCGCCGGGACTCGGAGCGGAGCTCACTCCTCGCTTGGCGTCTGGCGTCGATGGTGCCGCGGGCGTCATGGTCGTGGATGCTGCTTGAGAGGATCGACCCTGCATGGCGTCGAGGGTTTCGTTCCTCGACTTGGTTGTCGCGCGCCAAGCTCCGCCGATCCTGGGACCGGCAATTGCTTCTCGTCTCCAACTGCTGAGGCCGGAGGGACGCTTCTGGTCATTGAAGCGCGCTGCCGAGGTAGAAGCGTACGCAGTCGTACACTTCCCTCAGTGCTGGGTCCTCGGGAGCAGCAGTCTCGTTGAGGATGCACGCTGCCGCCGCGACGTTCTCGAGCGGGGTGTCGAAGGTCGGCGGCTCTCCAGCCGCGAGCTGCTGGTAGGTGGACTGTCCTCGGGCCCGTGCCGCATCGCTGGGCCCGGCTGCAGCCTCGCCCCTAGGCTCGGGGCTGCCGGTGCGTCCCGAGGACGGCCAGACTTGGCCGACGGTGTCCACCTTGGGGCGCAGGGACAGGTTGGCACCCGGTGGCGTATTGCTAGGGGTCGCCGGTTCCGCGCCCTTCGGGGCGTGGAGAGTGAGGCACTCCCTCGACGGGTCGTGCCCCAGAGTGAGATGGCTCCGGCGCCACCAAGTAGGACGCCTCTTGCACGGGGCCTGGAGGCGCAGCTTGCCACCTTTGTTTGCGACGAAGTTCAGGCTCTCGAAGCGAAAAGCCTGCCCAGAGGCGAAGGTGGGGACTTCCCACGACCGGCCTTCCTCAGCGGCCGTGAAGTCCCCAAAGCGGTGGGAGACCGAACTTTCTCCCACGACAGCGGAGTAGGAAGCCATCGAAAAACCGAAGCGAGAGCACACCAAAGGAGAATGCCCCCTACCTGGCACGCCAACTGTCCGTCGGCACAGTAAATATACGATCGTGGGGGTGGTGTGCCTTCGGATTCGATGTGGCCTAGTCTAAGTAAGACTCAAGGAGATTTTTACCTGGTTCGGGCCACCTCGAGCGGTGTAATACCCTACGTCCAGGGGGCGTATTATCTCGATGAAAATATTACAAAGGCGAGATCCTCTCTTCGCGGGAAAATCCGAAATGCGGACGAGTGGGGGTGCCTGCTCGGAAGGGTGCAAGGACCCTGGGCTCTAATGGAGCTTGTGGATTTGTCTTTCGTGTGTTCGTGGCTGTTTTCGTTATTGTCTCTTGGTCGCCTCTTGTTCCTATCGCTCCCCGGGCCTCCCTTTATATCGGAGGGGGCCCTAGGGTTACAAGTGGTGGACCCTACGCGACCCTGTCGTCTCGCCGACAGGTGGGCCCCTCCGCCGTTGTCGCCATCATTTCGCTTCGTCCAGGCGTGGTCGTGACCCGTCGCATCGTGCGCAGCGGCGGGTACTGTGATGCTCGTCCGGTGCTGCTGTGCCGGCTACAGTGCTGTCACGTCCTGTCCAGCAGCCGTCGCAGCTTTCTGCTGGAGTGTCGCCGTGGTGAATCTCGTCCCGTCCCGTCAGGACGGACAACAGTTGGCCATCAGATTAAATGTACCATAACGTGGTACCTACCCCTCAGGGGTTGCTCCCCGGGGGTCGACCTTCGGAAGCTGGAGCCTCCTCGTGCCCTCGCGGCTAAGGCGTGACTGCCGTAGGTCGTCGCTGGGGGTCGGATCCCATGGTCGCCTGACCCCTGACTTTGGGCCTCGTGCGTTCGAGCACGATCTGTCCGATACCCGGAGTACGTAATCCCGACAACGTACACATGAAAAAATACATCCAAAGTTCTCAATTTTTACAAATCATCTGACGGATGAAATATATCTCTCCACATATACCTCTTACAAATCTAATATACCTTTTACAAATCTAATGTACGAGCTTTTTCGGATCTCTCAAATCTTAGACCCACAAAACCTATTGTTAGTTAACAAGATGCAATTACCAGAAACAAATCTCTAATATTCTAAATCGGCGCGGTTTCTCTGTAAAATAGCCTATCCACATCATCTGCAAATTGTCAGCAGTTGGATTGCTCCATTGAGTAATACGAGTCGTTAGATGCCCAATTCAAACAACTTTCATCTAGACCCTTCTCAAAAAATCAAATAACGCACTGTAACAGTCAGACCCTTCTGCGTTGACCCCGTGCACCGGCCGCCGGCCTACAGTGGTCCCCCCCCCCATCGCCGCGAGGGGCGGAGGGGCGTAGGAGACTCCTCAGCACGAGCAACGCTCCATCTACCTGACGTCTACCCGCCGCCGCGGCGACCTGGGATGTGCTGACCCCCTCGGGGGAGCTTCTCGCCACCAGCGGCCTCCAGCGCCCCACGCAGCCGGAAGAGGGGCGGAGGGGCGGAGGAGCCTCCTCTGCATGGGCACATGCCATCCACCCCCGATGTCGAGGGATTTCCACTACCGTTTTCATTGTTTCCACTCTCTAGTCTCCTATGTGTCAAATCATTATATATTAAAGCCTAAACGTTCTCTCAACTCTCGTTGCGTCACATCACCCTAAAAAATATTAACCGTCGGATAGATATTAGGAAAGAAAAAAAATACTTTGCCCGATCAACGTAGAAGCGTGATTCTACTCGACGGGAGCAACATAAACGGCCGTGCCATCGCCTTAGCTTTTCAAGGTCCACACGCTATCCTATCACAGTCCTTTGCATGGATAGTAAAATAATAAAAATCAACGGTAAACAATAATTTAAGAATGGTAAAAATCAACCATAAACAATAATTTAAGAATGAAGGGAGTATATGGTAGTACACATGCACAATGGCATAGATATAAAAAATTAACTAGAACTGTTTTGTTAAATCAAATTTACTTTTGCAATAGATTCAATAGAACTATTCCAAAAGATATAAGAGAAGTTCTTATAAATTTATTCTACTTCTATTGTCTTGCAAGTATATGATACAATTAAAGACCTTTATATGTTATAAAAATGTATATTTAGATAATTTAAATTGTTTTATCTCCTAAAAATGCTCCTTGATTACTATGAGAACAAAGATTCAATATTTTTCCCGCTTACAACTCCGGTTAAAAAAAAGTAGCTTTGGACGCAATGTTTTAATCAAACATTGCCAATATAAATTAGTAATAATTTTAAATTTATTAAGTTACAAAATTAGAAATAATTTGTTTTAAAAATACTTTCTTCAAAGTGTACCGATGCTACTTTTTTTTAAATATTTTATAGATAACAAGAGTCACTCTTATACTTTAAAGACCATATCGATAACTTGTTTTTGAGAGCAGAGTATATGAGTATGGAATTTTGTCATCCATGTCAAGGCAAGTATACTTCTATTTGTTAAATAATAAATTTAAAATATACTGCTTCAACTAGAGGTGAACAACAAAAATACACGAAAAACGCAGCAATTGCCCCGCAGATTTTCTAGTTCATACATCTAAAACTGTTGAGATATGGAGGCGCTTCATCCTCCTCGCCGAGTTGGACCTCCACTTCTTCCATCGCTTCGCCGGGGAGTGCGTCACCAGCACGCTCAACACTCGCGCCCAGTCTGTCGACATCGCGCGAGAGTTCGAGACAAAGACCAAGGTCCGTTCATTTCATTATGTTCTAGCTTCCCCCTTGATCATGTCCCTTGCCACTAGATACGGTTGCTCATCTAATCTATCGGTTTTCTGTGTCAGATTAATCTGGTATGGGGCTTTTCTGCCTTAGATTGTTTCGGTGTAGGGGTTTAGTCCTGCAATCAACCTGTGCTTGTTGATGGATATTTTTGTCTTGGGGGGGGGGGGGGGTCATAAGACAGACATTGCATCATTTCCATATTGAATTTTGGCTTCAGTATTTAGGAATACATCTAGCACCTATCTGTAAGTTTTGTCACAGAAATTCAGGGAGTGGAATTAAAATTATTGACATGAGTTGTGTGGGGAGCATTAACATGTTAGGTTAGCGTGGGGTATTTTGGAAGGATGTTCATATTATCCAACCCTGAACTCTGCATAGAAATTATTGTCTAAAATTGGGTTCAAATAGCTATGAACCTTTAGTCATCAAAATCAGAGGCTTCGCCATAACGACATTATACTATTGCCAGTTAACTCTGTTATGCGCATTATATGATTTGTTGTTAGCAGCTTGTTTCCTATCAAAACAATCAGTGACATCTTTTTCCCCTTTAGTATAATGTCTTTATCCAGCTGATCCGCACAATCCAGTATCGAGTTGTCGAGGCAAATGCTGATTGTGCATTCTTTGAGTTGCAGAAACCCCAACAGCAAATTCATGCATGTCTTTGATCGTACATCAATATTCAATATAATAATAATAAATTTATACTATCCCTTCATGTTGTGACAGCAAAATCAATTTGAGCACTGTTTTTTTCTTGATATTAGTGGTTTGTGCTCTGATTGAACAAATCTGGATGATCTTTTAACAAAAAGAATAATGTTGCTGAATCTGTTCTTTAAGAGCTTGAAAAGGTATCTGATTCTTCTGTGGTATGGAATTGATGTGATTATTGGTTCAACCTGAATGTAATTGCTTTATAACTGATCCATGCTTTTGTTTTGCATGCTCAAATCTATTGCACACCTTTAGTCAAAAAATTGCTTGTGTGAAGAAATTGTAAATATGCACTTGGTTTTAGTATGCTATATATTTTTAATCGTTTAATGGGCTTAAAGAAAGTGTTTTGTGTGTGGACCAAAGTGATATTGTTTTGTTATCTCATTTTTTGTATAATGCTCATCCACGTAGTAAACAAACAAGGTCTCTCTATGCTGTAACAACCACGTCCCCTACTGAATTCGATGCTTTATAGGTGCCTTCGAAGCATGTTGGTGTTCCAAGTACAGGTGATGGCTGCAAACTCGATCCAAAAAAGAAAAAAGGCGGAATTCAGTTGTTGATTGCTTGTATAATAATTCTACTAATATAATTACGTTATTTCAGTGTTCCATTTCAATGTATAAATTGATATATTAGTTCCATGGAATTACTAAATATGTAATAATTAAATAAAAAAATTTATCACCGAGGGTTATAAAGCGCAGCAATTGCCGCCTTATCTTTCTAAGTATATGAGATCTAAAGAAAGTTGTTAAAAAACAAAAACAAATTCTTCACGCTCAGCTACCACGACGTTAGGACGTGGTACCTGCGGCACTTCTGCGTCGACCTTATCACCGGATAGAAGTTGCCCGACATGGCGGTGGCAACACATTGATTCATGCATGCCTGCATCGATATAAGCTTTTAGAATTCGAATAAATGAATTAAAATATAAAGGGTACAAGAACAATCACACTACTCTGTCTGAGCTATATGTATACCATCTACACATAAGTTCACTCACGCGTGATTTGCTTCTATACGTTTCATCTGCACGGACATACAAACTAATTTTTGTCTCAAACAAAAATAGTTTTGCCTTTTGCTATACATACAATCCGGACAAAAGGACAGATTATTTTTCTATGGCAGAAAAAGAACAAATGATTTTGTAAATTAATGGTTTCTTGCTTTGTGCATCAATTATTTATTTTAGTTTTTTTGCATAGGTCCAAGTTGGCTTCAATCTTACCACACACGTACACAAACAAACATACTTCCTCCAGTGTAAAAAAGAAAGTCATTTTAGATAAGGTTTTAGTCAACATTGAGAATATAAATTATAAATAATTATAATTTGTTATGTTTAGATATGTAAAATTATACAATCAGATTTGTCTTGAAATTGTTTTCATAAAGTATCCACATGTCATGTTTTCATAAATATTTTTATAGAAAATAGGAGTCAAAGTTGTGTTTTGGACCGTGATGTTGTCTAAAAGGACTCTTTTTTATACCGGAGGGAGTACACAGATAATCCAGGTTTACAGAATTAGTGATGAGTGGGACCTGATCTAATTTTTTAATGTTCAAGAATCAATATGTACAATAAGTATCAACCTATTATATATAGATTTGCATACTCTATATCAGCATATAACAGTTTTATATGTGCAAACTTTGAATAGTTTGTAGTTAATCTGTTATGGTTAAGAATGAGAAACTTCAAATTTTAATATTAATATATTATTTTTAAGTTAATATTTTTCTTACACCATAGCGTTTGCACGGGTATCGGAACTAGTGTGATTAAAATTTACTCCCTCCGTCCCAAAATTAATAAGTGTCTTTTTAGATTTTTAACATTTTACTTTTGACCATTTGTCTTATTCAAAAAATTTGTAAAAATATTATTTATTTTATTGTGAAATGATTTATTATTAAAAGTACTTTAAGCATTAATTATTTAAAATTGTATTTTTATAAATTTTTGAATAAGACGAATGGTCAAACGTTAATTTGAAAAGGTCAAAAACATCACTTATGTTGGGATGGAGGAAGTATTAAATATGTATTTACATATACTAGTAAAACAAGATGTTCTATTCTAACGGTAATATGGGAGTTTAAATGCCCTTAGATCTTGAATTGAACTTCTACTTCCTACCCAACATGGCCTGATTAAGTACTACTTCCGTCCCAATAGAAATTTATTTTTAGTTTTTGTTGACTGCAACTTTGATCAATGATTACTATGGACTCGATTAATTTTAAAAACCTAGTATTTGTACTTTTAAATAAATTAATGAATACTTTATATTATATATTATTTATATTATGAAAATTAATTAAAGTTATCGAAATCATCGGTCAAAGTAGTAGTCAACGAAAGCTAGAAATATGCTTCTATTGCTCAACCTAAGGCTAGGCACGCACGATTACGGTTAATCAAGCTAGCCTGATTAAATAGAGGTCGTGAGGTTTGCGATTGGCTGTGCGTATGGGTGAAAGCGGCGTGGGCCACGCCGCTAACCCACTGGGTTAGACCGCACCACTAGCCGGCAAATGACCACATTTTGACCCCCCCCCCTTTGATTTAGCGGCTGTACGTGCGCAGCTGCTCTAACCCAACGGCTCCGCTAGATCCCACACAACAGCGAGCTCACCATCACCATGACGCTCCTCGCCCTGACCAGCGTCCTGCTATTCTTGAGCTCCATGAGGGACAGTGATTGCGGCGGCAGAGCCCTATGAGGTGGAGTCAGAGATGGTGTGGCGGCGATGGACGACGCGCGGTGCTCTGAGTCTCCGAGATGGGCGTTGCGGTGCTGCGCCCATGGACACCGCTGTCGCAGCCCCGCTCTACCTCAAAGTGGTGCTGGTGCACATGTCGAGCAGCGGCGGCGCCTTCATCAGTGTGAGGTGACACGGCCTCTGGCCAGGCCGTCGTATTCGATGCAAGAGTTGTACAGTATAATTTTGTTGATTTTTGCAGAGTTTTGTGAGAGTTTGAAATGGACTTGGCTGAATTTTCTAATCGGAATCCATGGTTTTTGTGTTTTCCTTGTTAATTGATCGGCGTCCATTATCCATGAATTTTTAGAAAGCATGGCCGGAGGTTGCCAAGCGCTCATCATGCTCCGTCGTAGGCTTCTAGCAAGCCTAGTTGAGCAGCCTGAAGTGGGCTAGCGGCCGCCGCGCTATGCCGTGAATTAGCGGTGGTGATTAGTGGTTCGCCGCAGCGGCCCGCCTCGGCCTCATGGCGCTTGCGGCGGTGGGGCGGGCAACCGCAGCCCGTCCCACTTTCATGTATAGCTGTGCGGGTGGAGTCTTGGATCGCTGACATATGGAAGAGAGAAGTGGTTAGGCCTGCAAGCGGCGCAGGCCTGGCTGCAAAGCTGTTGGGTTCGGCCCGCGCCGCAGCCCACTTAGTGCCCCCGCTGCAGCCTGCTACACCTAGCGGCTCCAGGCGGCCATCCCCGCTGCGCCACACCCTAGCCGCCAGAGCCGCTCGCGCCCGCGCCGCCCAGCCATGGCGACGGCTGTCACCAACGCGCTAGCCGTCCGCGCTGCCTGGACCACACCCTAGCCGCCCGCGTCGTCCCTGCCACCCGCGCGGCACCCTAGCCGTCCACGCCACCCGCGCCGCACCCTAGCCGTCCGCGCTGCCTGCTCCGCCCAGCCATGGCAACGGCGAAGCCAACTCTAGCGTCGCCGGGACGAGATGCGTCGGCAACACTTCCGCCACCTCACCCTCCACTGTCAAGGACGCGCCCACCAACGCCACGCACAATGACCTCGACCGCTCCAGCGTCAACGCGGAGCACCATTACCTCGACTCCTCCTGCTTCGACGCCACGCGTGGCGACCTCGACGTCTCCTGCTTCGACGGCACGTGTGACAAGCTCGACCCCTCCTGCTTCGACCCCGCAGCTTCTTGCTTCGACGCCGCAGCCTCCTGCTTCGATGGTAATCCCGCAGCCTCCTGTTTTAGTTAAATCACCGATGACTAGGGTCTAACAGATTGTTAGGCACCTTGTATTTTCCATTTGTGCAGATTGTTAGGCAAGCAAATTTATGCTTCAACTGATTATGTTAACAGAACTGATTATGCACTGTCTATTTTCCATTTGTTTCAACTGATTATACTAGAAAGAAGCTCTTGAATTTGTGATGTCAGATTCAATCTCTTGAATCTTTTTAGTGCAATATCATATACAATTTGAAAACAGGCTAATGCAATTTATTTAAAATTTTCAGACTCTTGAAATTTTTAGAATATTTTTCAGCATTAAATGCTTCCTTTGTATGATCTAGATGGCCAGTGATATCATTTTGATTATGTTGTACATTGAATGGTTTATGCAGACCCAACGAGCAAAAATACAAGGTGCAAAGAAATTTAAATCACCGATGGCGACATCAGTAGGGGTGAAATCACCTAGAATAAGACTTATGTTATCACCAAGAATTGCATCCCCATCTACAGCTCCATTGCAGAAATCTCCCTCTCAAGGTAACATAGTGTCATGTTTAGCTGTTGTTTACTCCTGTTCAAAATTTGTTTATGTTGTTTACTCTGTTCAAAATATGTTTACCGTTGTTTGCTCTGTTCAAATTATGTTTACTATTGTTTACTCTGTTCAAAATATGTTTAGCTGTTATTTACAAAACACTTCCTATTAATATGTCTATTTTAGGATTTTCTCATCGAAGCGGAAAAAGAAAACTTAGGTCCAAAATATAGAAAGATTTTGAACATGTTTACAATGGGCAGACACTCATAGAAGCTAGATGCATTCACTGTCACAAATTATTTAAAGCAAATCGAGGTTTTGGTACAAGTGGGTGTATTAGGCACTTAAAAACTTGTGATGGAAGAGTAAAATTAGATAACATGATTGTCCAAATGAGTGTTGACAGCCTGTCATCAATTGAGGATTCTTTAAAAAGCTAGAAATTTGATCAAGAAAAATCCGAAGATGAGATTGTTAAGTTGATTGTCGTTCATGAGCTTTCATTCAGCTTGGTTGAATACCCTAGGTTCAAAAGCTTTGTTTCTACGTTGAACCCCTGGTTTAAACATGTGTCCAGAACTACTATTATGAAATATTGTGTTAGCACATATGAGCAAGGGATGGCAGCCCTAAGAAATATCATAGACAGATTGAATTGTAGATTTTCTCTAATGGCTGATCTGTGGACTTCCAACCAAAATCTTGGATACTTGTGTGTCACTTGTCACTTCATTGATGCAAGTTGGAGAATTCACAAAAAGATCATTAAGTTCACATCAGTAGAAACACCACATAATGGGATAAATTTTTTTTTTGCGAAGGGGAAATAACTTGTCCTCGAGTTTGCGAACATTCTGACAATAAGCCTCCATCTTGGGGTCTTGACAACTTGAGATCTTCATAACTTGGTTGACGATGAGCTCGGAGTCGCCCTTGACGTAGAGCCGTCGGACGCCGAGGGTGATGGCCATCCAGAGGCCATGCAGCAATGCTTTCTACTCTACAACGTTGTTGGAGGCCGGGAAGTGAATCTCCAGTACGTACTAAAAGTTGTCTCCCATGGGAGAGACGAGAACGACACCAGCCCCCGAGCCCTTCTGTCAGGAAGAGCCGTCGAAGAACATAGTCCAGTGCTCAAGGTCGACGGGATCTGATGGTTCTAGTGCCTCGGTCCACTCAGCGATGAAGTCAGTGAGGGTTTGAGACTTGATGGCTTGCCGCGGCAAGTAGGTGATGTCGTGGACCATGAGCTCCATAGCCCACGTGGCAATGCGCCCAACAACGTCTTTGCCGTTGATGATCTCCCCGAGAGGGAAGCTCGTCACCACTCGAATAGAGTGGCTATCAAAGTAGTGGCGAAGCTTGCAGCTGGTGATGAGGATCGCGTAGAGTAGCTTCTCCACTTGGGTATACCGGGTCTTGGCATTGGCGAGCACCTCGCTGATGAAATAGACGTGCTGCTGGACCTTCAAGGCCCGACCCTCCTTCGGTCGCTTGACGACGAGGACAATGCTGACGACCTTAGTGGTTGCAGAAATGTAGAGGAGCAGTGGCTCACCAGGGGTCGGCGAGGTTAAGACTGGCGGAGAAGACAGCATAGTCTTCAGTTGCTCAAAGGCTTCCTGAGCCCCGGCGGTCCAGGTGAAGCAGTCGGACATTCGAAAGAGTCCGTAAAAAGGCATGGCCTTCAAACCCAGTCAGGAGATGAAACAGTTGAGGGCCGCCAGGTACTCAGTGAGCTTCTGGACACCTTTAACGTTGTTTATGGGCCCGAGGTTGCGGTTGGCGGCGATCGTCTTGGGATTGGTTTCGATCCCGCGCTCGAGGATGACGAACCCGAGGAGTTTGCTGGTGGGGACGCCAAAGACGCACTTCTTGGTGTTGAGCTTGATGCGGAACTTTTGGAGGTTGGCGAAGTTTTCCTCCAGGTACTTTTAGAGGTTGGCGAAGTTTTCCTCCAAATCTTCAATGCGGCTGGTCGCTTGCCAAATCTTGAGGACAATGTCGTCGACGTAGACCTCCAGGTTCTGACCCAGCTGGTTGTGGAAGCACTTCTGCATGCAGCGCTGATACGTGGCGTCGGCATTCTTGAGGTCGAAGGGCATGTTGACGTAGCAGAACGAGCCGAGGGGTCTAATGAACGACGTAGCCGGCTGGTCAGAGCCGCGCATGGATATCTGATGGTACCCGAAGTACGCATCAAGGAAGCTAAGGGTTTCGCAACCGGCGGTGAAATTGACCACCTGATCTATGCGCGGCAAAGGAAACAAATCTTTTGGGCATGCTTTGTTGAGACTTGTATAGTCAATGCACATCCTCCATTTCCATTCTTCTTCTTAACCATTACAGGGTTGGCCAGCCACTCTGGGTGGTAGACCTCTTTGATGAACTTAGCATCAAGCAACTTGGCGATCTCTTCCCCAATGGCGCAGCGCTTCTCGTCGTCGAAGCGTCGGAGTCGTTGCTTCACCAGTCGAGAGCCGGGAATGATGTTTAGAGAGTGCTCGGTGACCTCCTTCGGGATGCCTGGCATATCAGACGGTGCCCAGGCGAAGACATTCTGATTCCGAACGAGGAAGTCGACGAGCGCTTCCTATTCATGGGAAATCGCTGTCCTGATCTTGGCCTTCTTGGTCGGGTCGGTGCTGTCGAGGAGAATCTCCTTGGAGTCGTCGACCGGCTCAAAGGACATAGAGGTAGAAGGCTTGGAGTCGAGAGTTGCAGTCAGCACCTGAGACTTGCGAATCTCTTCCAGTTGGGCTGACCCTGCGAGGGCGACGGCCAGCTCGTAGCTTTCCTACTCGCAGGCGAGAGTGTGCTTGAAGCGGGACGTCACGGTGATGACGCCTTTGGGCCTTGGCATCTTGAGCTTGAGGTAGACGTATTTGGGGACGGCCATGAACTAGGCATAGGCGGGTCGGGCGAGGATGGCGTGGTAGACACCGAAAAAGTTGACCACTTCGAAGGTAAGCTTCTCCGTCCTGAAGCTATCGCGGTCGCCGAAAGTGACCGACAAGGTGATCCGACCCAGGGGCACCGCACTACCCTCAGAGATGATGCCATGAAATGGAACGTTACTCGGACAGAGGTCAGACTCCAAGAGCTTCATGGCCTTCAAGGTGTCGATGTAGAGGATGTTGAGGACGCTGCCTCCGTCTATGAAGACCTTGGTCAGACCCGTGGTGCCGATTATCGGATCGAGCACTAGGGGCAGGCGCCCCGACTGAGGCACGTAGTCGGGATGATCAGATCTGTCGAAGGTGATCGGGGCCTCCGACCACTTGAGGTAAGTGGGCACAGCGGGGTCGGTGAGATTGACCTCCCGCCACGTCTGCTTCTGATGGCACCGTGACTCGTAAGCCACCGTCCCACCGAAGATCATCAGGCAGTCCTCTAGCTCGGGAAAGGCGTCGTCGGTGTTACCCTTGGCCTCCTTCGTAGGAGGGTTGGGATTTTGAGGCTGACGGGAGTCGGGTCGAAAGTGACCCCTGTAGAAGGCTCGCATGAGATGGCAATCCCGCAAGGTGTGCTTGACGGGGGTCACGTGGTTGGTACAGATCTTGTCGAGCATCTTTTCGAAGCGGTTGTTGTGGTCGACCGGCTTCTTTGCTTGGGGTCGAGGCAGCCGCTCTGTGACGCCCACGAACTCCTCATCGTGCTGGCGGTTCATCTGCTTCTTGCTGCTCGAGTCGTCCCCATCCCGACCGTCTTTACGGTCGGAGCGTCGGTCGGAGCGGCTGTCGTTCTTGTGGTCGGCCTTGGACTTCTCCTTGCCCTTGGTCCGATCTCGGTCGAAGTTGGCTTGGATAGCCTCCCCCCCAGTGGCGAAGGTGGTGGCGATGTCGAGAAGGACACGCGCCGTTCGAGGGTTTTTACACCCTAGCTTGTGGACGAGCGCCTTGGATGTCGTACCGCAAGTGAAGGCGTTGATGACATCGGCGTCGCTTACGTCGGGTAGCTCGTTTCGCTTGCGCGAAAAGCGCTGGATATAGTCACAGAGCGATTCGCTGAGGTTCTGCTTGCAATTGTTCAGATCCTAGGAGTTACCCGAGAGGGTGTAGGTCCCCTGAAAGTTGCCGACGAAGGCGTGACGGACGTCAGACCAGTCGTGGATGCCGTCCCTCGGAAGGTGCTCGAGCCACCCCTGGCCGAATCGGACAGGAAGAGTGGCAGGTATTGGATGGCGAATAGGTCGTCAGCACCACCGGCTCTACACCCAAGACGATAATCCTCGAGCCAGTGGGCAGGGTTGGTCTCACCAGTGTATCAGACGATGTTGGTCAGAGCACGAGATCTCTAAGGAAAAGGTGCTCTCCGGATGTGGGACCCGAACGCTCGGGGCCCGACCTCATCAGGACTGAGGCTCCGGACATAGTCGTAGCTGCGCCGACGGTAGCGATGGTCGGGAGAGTGCTCCCACCTGGACTCGACATAGCGATCGTTCCTGGCTTGCTTCCGCGCGTTGATCGTGTGACGGGCGTCACGGTGCTCCCCAAGGCGCTGGCGAACATTGCCAACCGCAGGGTTAGGATTGCACGCCTCAGTCCGACCGCGGCGACTATCGCAGGCCGGACTCCGACGGTCGGCGCTCGGCCGTGGGAGCTGTGCGCCTTGGAGTGCTGACGAAGCGAGGGTTAAGGTTGTTGAAGCGCACCATCGAGGTAAACGCGCAGGCGGTCATTGGTTTCCTTGAGCATGGGGTTGTCTGGTGTGGCGGACTCGTGGAGGACGTAAGCCGTCGTCGCTAGATTCTCGTACGCCGTGTCAAAGGTAGGCGTGCTGCTGTCCATTATCTGCTGATAAGTGGACCGGGCCCGGGCTCGGGCACCACCGCTCGTCGCAGCGGCACCCCTGCCCTGACATATGTCCACAGTTGTCGAGTGTGTGTGTGCAGGCGTGAAACAGGGGACGAACTTCGTGGTGATGTTGTCAGCTGGTCTGTGACCGAAAACTGGCAAAGGTTGCATGGACATATGGCTCGGCCTGTGTCCACGGCCTCTAGACACCTGCATGTCCAGAATAGAGAAAAAATCATGTGGACACGTGGTTCGGCCTGTGTCCACGGCCCCTGGGCACACGGGTGTCCAGAATCGAGAATTTCTCCGTGGACACAGAGTTCTATGACGTGTTCGTGGACACGTGAACATGTGAGCTGTGATCGTGCCTGTGGACACGTGGACTGTGACGTGTCCGTGGACACGTGAAAGTGGAAGATCGGGGTTTTGTGAAAGTTTGGGGATTCGTGGACACGTGAGAGTGGAAGTTCGGGGTTTTGTGAAAGTTCGGGGTTTCCGTGGACACGGGGAAAGTTCGGGGTTTCCGTGGACACGGGAAAGTTCGGGGTTTCCGTGGACACGGGAAAGTTCGGGGTTTTCATGGACACGGGAAAGTTCGGGATTTCCGTGGACACGGGAAAGTTCGGGGTTTCCGTGGACACGGGAAGGTTCGGGGTTTGCGTGGACACGGGAAAGTTCGGGGTTTGCGTGGACACGGGAAAGTTCGGGGTTTCCGTGGACGCGGGAAAGTTCGGGGTTTCCGTGGACGCGGGAAAGTTCGGGGTTTCCGTGGACCCGGGAAAGTTCGGGGTTTTCATGGACCCGGGAAAGTTCGGGATTTTCATGGACAGGGGAAAGTTCGGGGTTTCCGTGGACACGGGAAAGTTCGGGGTTTTCGTGGACACGGGAAAGTTCGGGGTTTCCGTGGACGCGGGAAAGTTCGGGGTTTCTGTGGACGCGGGAAAGTTCGGGGTTTCCGTGGACACAGAAAAGTTCGGGGTTTTCGTGGATCGGGAAAGTTCGGGGTTTTCGTGGACATGGGAAAGTTCGGGGTTTTCATGGACACGGGAAAGTTCGGGGTTTTCGTGGATACGTGAAAATTGTGATGTGTCCGTGGACACGAGAACTGTGATCGTGTCCGTGGACACAGGGACACAGGAACTGTGATCGTGTCCGTGGACACGTAGACACGGGAACTGTGATCGTGTCCGTGGACACGTGAAAACTGTGACGTGTCCGCGGACACGGGAAAACTGTGACGTGTCCGTGGACACGTGGACACGAGAAAACTGTGATCGTGTCCGTGGACACGTGGACACGTGAAAACTGTGACGTGTCCGTGGACACATGGACACAGGAACTGTGATCGTGTCCGTGGACACGTAGACACGGGAACTGTGATCGTGTCTGTGGACACGGGAAAACTGTGACCGTGTTCAGGGACACGGAGCTGTGACCG
Organism: Zoysia japonica; assembly: GCA_001602275.1. Taxonomy (NCBI): domain Eukaryota; kingdom Viridiplantae; phylum Streptophyta; class Magnoliopsida; order Poales; family Poaceae; genus Zoysia; species Zoysia japonica. Next base: position 706,190 of record BCLF01000111.1, on the reverse strand, counting down.
TGTCCTCGTCCTAGGACACATGCGAGCGGGTCAGGTGGCAATCGTGTGTCCAAGACTCGTGCTTGTTCCGTGTCCAAACCTCGGTGCGGGTGTGCTAGGGTGGCCGACACGCGAGGTTGCCAAGGACCAATTTACAATTACCAAAAAGCCAACTAAGACCTGTATGAAAACATGGAAAAGATCAAGGTGCTGTAGGTTAAAGTGCAGGGGCTAATTCATTCGATTTTAAGGGCAGTGGGGTTTTCTGTAAATGTAGGGGACCTAGGATTCTATGTAGAAGAGTTAGGGGGCTTCTTTGCAAAATAACCTTTTTAGCCTCGGCTCCCTTGTCCAGAACATGATGGACCGCAGCAGGGGGCCGGTCCATGTTGTCGCCTCGCCGGAGCTAGGGCGGCTCGCCGGCCGGAGAGGTTGGGGCGTCGACCGGAGGAAGGGCAGGATGGCGCGCCGAAGCTAGCCGTGTCCTCAGTTGTGTTGGGGAGTCATCGCGAGGGGCCGGCACTAGAGAGCTCGCAGGCTCGACGGCGGCTCATGACGCCGGGGCGCGAGAGAGGCGGAGGGACTCAGAGCTCCGGCAGAAGCGCAAGTGGGCGACGTGGTGGTGCTCATGACGGGCTCGGACGAGACGAGGAGGCTCTGCAGCGCGCCATCGACGAGCAGAGGGTGGCACGCCATGGGGATGCACGGCGGCAGGGAGCACGGCGGCCGAAGGAGCTCGGGCTTCTGGCCGGGAAGCACGAGGGCAGTGACGAAGAGCTCCCTGCGGGGTCGGATGTGCCAGAGAGGGGCTAGGGGTAGACAGTGTCGGAGAGGGGGCGTCCGGCATGGCGGCGCACGGCGGGGTTCGGCTCTGAGAGCAGGACGACCGAATAGGGATGGGGCGAGGTTGCTTCGACTCGAAGGTGTTGCGGCGCGTGGAGGAGCACGTGGCAAGGCGTGGGTCGCAGGTGCCGCGCATGGATGGGCGCGTGGCGCTGCTCGCGCCGATGTCTTGGCTAAACGGTGCGAGGAAGAAGACAACGCTGACGAGTGGGGCCCGCGACTTTTTCCATTTTCCAGATTTTCCGGAATTTCAGCAGCAGCCTTTGTTTTTCCTTCAAAAGGTCAACTTGCCGAGCTCCGATAAACGTGAAATTTTGCAGGGTTGAAGAACTTTTCAGGATGAACAACTTTAGTTTTGGGATCATCTTCAAATTCTGAATAGATTTTATTCTATGGAATTCGGGGTTTAAATGGCTATTTGAAAAGAGTAACTTAATTCGAACAGGGTCAAAAACTTCAAAAGAATTGGATGTGTTTGGAATTCAAGGAATTCGATGGGCTCAAAAAATGATTGAGTTCGAAGGAACTGAGCGAACTTGAATTTCAGGATAATTGATTAGATTTAGGCGTTAGGGAATTGGAAACAAAAACGCTGGAAACGAACGGAAAGAAAAGAAGGCAAACGGAGTCATTCACTTGTCACACTTCAAATTTTAATATTTGTGAAATTTTCAATTTAGATAAGTTTTAATTTAGTGGATTTTTCACCTTTTGAAATGGGAAAGAAAAGAAAAGGTGAGAAGTGAAAAGAAAATTGTTAAGGTGAAAGTTAGAAAAATTTTGAATTACGTATTTTTAGACTTTTCCTAAAATTCGAGATGTCACAATCCTGTTGTCATGTAGCTTCAACCTTCCGTCGGTCGGGCTTGGACGCTTGCGTGGTTTCGACCCCTGGGGTCGGGACGTACTTGGCGGGATGTGGTCCTTCGTGGGCCATAGACGGATCGTGGGCCGTAGTTTGTAGATGGGCCATCATGTAGAGACTGGGTCCGTAAGTACCCGGTGTATACTATCTCGACAAAAATGTTGTCTTTTACGAAAATAGAAACTACTTTTGCAATCAAGCATCCATATGAGACCCATGCAGTGCACCCAACCAGTAAGCATATCACTTGCTAGTTGTTGACACCAAAAATTTGCATCTTGGGAAGACCAAAAGTTCTGGTTTCCCGAATCGGATTCTCCAGTTTGGTAGACCGAATACATTTGATAATGATTGTTTTGCAAGAATTGTTTTCTAACGTGTTTTTCAGGACATGGAAGATATTTTCGAAGAGTTTGGCTAAATTCCACCAAAAAAGGAAAGAAGTGCTTAAAAGACATGAAGATGAATCCAAATCCATGAGACGATAATTCCATAACCTAGCCCTCGCCGAGACGATCGAAACGGATATATGGATCGCCTAATTTGGAAACCGGACGAGGAAATTACGGACTTAACAAAAAACGTCCGAGTCTCCACCGGAGTGTTCGGTAAAGTGCCAGAGTATCCGGTACTAGAGTGTCTGGTACAGTACCAAAGTGTCCGGTAAGCCCTCTCTGGACGCGAGAGTTTGCCCACCGGAGTCTCCGGCAAAGTGCCGAAGCGTTCGGTACCCGAAGTCTGTTTTTGGTAGTTTTTACACCAAATCAGAGCTAATTTGTTTCTTAATCAAGGAGATCCGTGGCTCTATGGGGTAAGACCACCCCACCTCTATATAAACAGGCCTAAGGCCGATTGAGGAGGTAACCCAATCGATTCTACCAATTGTCCATTTACTTTTTACCTCTCAAAACCCTAATTCTATGTTGTTCATCCACCGGTCTTCACAGCCATAGATGACGTCCTAGGGCCTGCCGACTGACTAGGGCACGTCCAACGAAGCTCACGCCCAGACAGGGTGTAACGATCGGGTTTTTCCTTACGTTTTGATAAGACCCGATCTTCCGTGACTTTGCCAATCCCAGGAGTTTGGCAAGCACGACATCACAAGCGATCAATCAAGAAACCATAACAGAAATATTAAACAAGAAACAAGAATAGAAAATAGCATGACAAAGTGAATTATTAGAATAATATCCTCCAAAGGGGTCCATCGGCACGCAGGCCGGAAATATCTCAGAGCAGATAAATCACTATCGTGAATCCAACAAAAACAACAGCGGAAGCATCAACATGGCAGCAGTAGCGAACCTCCTTCACACAGGCTAGCTTGAGCGCAGGAGCGAACGTCACGGACCGTCAGAGACGTAGTCGAAGTCGAAGCTGAGAGTATCCTCTGAAAACAATAAATTAGAAAGCCGTGAGTACGAATACTCAGCAAACCGCGTACTACCTAACAACAATGTATGCATGCAAATGGTTTCAAGGGTAAAGGCATGGCTCAAGTGCTAAATGCAAGTTTAAAACATTTTATTTTACTTAAAGAATGCAAGAAAGCTTTTACTTTAAAACTGTCAAATTTTATTATCTTGCCCCGCAGAGATCTCCGTTATCTCGGACGGGGGTTCATTTTAATGCCGATGTAATCTCCACACTCGGCCACAGCTCAAAGGCCGGAGTCAAAAACATTTGGAAAAGGAGAGGAGGAAGAAAAACAAAGCTACTCAACGAGGAGCACAACTCAGGAGGGTGTCCTTCCAAAAGGACGTGGCAATGCGCATCGACTAAAACTCTGCAGAGGTTATGCACCTGGACCCACGAGATGCGTCATCGGAAACTACCGTCGTAGTCCCGACAAACACACAAGACCCATCCACAAGCTTTAACTGGCGTCATCCGTCCTCCAAGATAGGGATCCCAAAAGCCTACACAATCGGGTCCTGGAGCTGTGAAGAGCCTACCATTGATCAGGTGGGGTATCTCGATCTCATGTGGGGAGTCAGAGCTCTACACCACACTAACACAACACCGCCAACCCACGGGTAAACAACCACTCTCGGCAAGCTTCAAGATCAAGCCAACTGCCCATACAGAGTAACGTGGTGTGCATGGTTGTCAACTGAGCGTGCAAGGCTCGAAGGACTCGGTCCTTAATTGCCGGGGCAGGCACCATCTCCAACCTCAACGCCAACAACAAGTCTCACGGAAAGATCCCAGCCCGGACCTTCCCGTTGTACCCACAACAGGTACGCCCACAGGGACTTCCCAAAAGTCCCCCAGCTCCTCATACTCCAACCTGCCCCCGCTAAATAGTTATGTATAGTTATTTGCAATACTCACACATTTGAATCACAATTCAAAATCATTTAACACAAATTCCATTTTTATAGTGATAGATGTGGGATAAAAATAAATGCAACTAAGCATGGCTAAGCATAAAATTAAAATAAATATTCTAAAGCAATCCTAGGGTTCATATTTGTGGAACAGTAAATAGGCACGGCTTAGGAATGTGGCTAGCACATTTTAAAATAGTTGGCATGCAAATTAGAGTTTCAAACAAAACATGCAGTTTAAAGCTAGGATCAAAATTGATCAAGAAGCGCGGCTTGCCTCGTAGGTCGAGATCCCATCCGGGATCTAGGTCCTCATGAAGAGCAGTCTTCAAATCCTCAGCAGCAACTTCTTCAACTAGACAAACAGCACGAAAAAATGGATCAGACACTAGATACGCGATAATTTAAATTTGAATAATTAAATTCAAATTTAAATTACTAGGTTAAACATTTCCAAAACAGACCCGGGAATATACTATGCAAAGATCTTGAAGAGACGGATTCAATGAGATAACTCAGGGAAACTTTGAAAGCTAAACGGAATTCAACTTAGATTCCTGAAGATTTTCGGTACAAAAAGAATTTCACGAGAAGAATTAGCTTGGGAATTCCTTCGCTTCACGCGAGCTGATTTCAGGTGCACACTGACCAAGACCAACAGTGCTATGCTCAAAGACTAAGCTCTCTACCTCGAAACTTAATTCCTTTTCCCAACGCAACAACAGGAGCATGCAGACATCACTGAACTCCCATAAACCTTCCTGACCACGAGCTCCCAACTCGCCCAACAGCCAGCACTTCTAGCTCGGTCTAGCTAGTGACCGACAGACAAACACTGCACGCAGGCTATATCCAGCAGCTACAACGGTGACCAAATTCCAAGACCCTTATTCTGCTCTCACTTAAAATCCTTTGCTAACCAACACAGAAAACTGGCCATCGATGCCTCAGCATGGCACTGGTCACGCACAAGCACAAGTTCTCCTACCGCTGCCCCAAGAAACACTGGCCGGACCGCTGCAACTGAACCAACAGGTGCGGCCAAAACGGGGTTCAGAACTCGACGGAGACTATGCTGTCTCAATACACGGCAACTGAACTGCTCGCACGACCAAAACGAAACTATACGATCACTACAACTCGAATGAACCTGAGGAAAAACAAAGCAGCACAGGGTTGAGTTCTCACTTGAAAAACTTGGCTCAACGGAACACGGCGGATCAGCAATGACGCGCAGAGGTACGGCACCACAGACTGGTCCTGGCCTAGCTGGTCCAGCGCCTCTGACGACGAACACAAGCAGCCTCCAACCATGGAAAAACGGCAAGCAGCAGCACCGAAGAACTGAAGAATGACAGTGAACGCTCCTCCTCGTGGGCTCGATCCTTCAGCCTGCAGCACAACGAAACTCAGGTCGGAGCACCTGGAGAGCGGCAACAAAGGAGACCTAGAAAAACACGGCACACGTGAAAAACCTGCAGCACCAAGGGAGCTCCTGCCGACTGACCAAATGCTGGACCAAGCACTCTTCCTCTTTGCTTAATTTCTTAAATCCTTTTATTCACCGCCGAACCAGCTAGCAAGCTTCGCCTTCCTTGACGAAACTCAGGCGCGCCCAACCTGTGGACCGCTCGATTCCAATGAACTGAGGTTCCTTCCCTCCAAGCGCAGGACCAACTCAAGGAACTCCATCCGACGAAACTCGACCAGTTAACAAGGTGGAGCGCGCTGCGGAACCAGCGGGCCGCCAACTCAACTACGATTCAAACGAATACAAACAGAAACCAAGGTCCAGACGTTAGGATACTCACCGAAGGCCTGAAACGACAGAACTCGACGGCGCGAGAGCGTAGACGGCGCGGCCTCGATCGACGGACGACGCGCGCGCGAGATGAACGGCGCAGCTCGGGACGGAGCAGGGGCGAGGACCGCTCGCCAGTGCTCGACTCACCTCTGCTGCTTGCTTGAGAGAGGGGAAAGGAAAAATGGGATGGGGATTAGGGATGAGGTTAGGGGGATATTTATATTAGGAAGGGATAAGAATAGGGTAGGTGGGAGAAAATAAGATTGAAAGAAAAATAAAAAAAAATTATTCTGGAATTTGAAAAATTAATTAATGTTTCGGAAAATAATTTTAGTCCCAACGGATAGAACGCGGACTAAAATTAATTCGATGCTAACAAAATTAGAAAGAAGAATTTCGAATTCAGATGGAACAAAAATGAGATAATTCGACACTTCATTAATTTGAAAATTTTGGACTGTTACACAGGGTCCCTCTCGGGCGGGAGATTCGACGGCCTTTGCTAGTTTGCTCGTAAACTAGTCGTTCTTCGCCACAAAAGCGCGTTGTCTACCACTTTGCAGGTTTGCCCGTAAACCTAGCCGCCCTTCACAGCGAAATCGTGATACCTATCTCTCCCCGAACCAATCGGAGGTGACCTCGCCGATCCGGTCCATTGCGACCCGCACGACCTAGTGCTCTCGGTGCGTTGATCCTGATCTTTTCGGCGTCAACACACTTTTTGGCAACTCCGCTGGGAACGAGTGATTCCGGTTGCACAAATCGTCATTTCCACCATGACCTCCGAGATCTGCACGACGAAAATCGTCATGCCATCCTTAGAGGAGTTGCCCGAGGAGGCGCGCAAGGCATTCTTAGAACGCCGGAGAGCCTCCGAAGAGGCGCGCAAAGCACGCGAGGAGCGGGAGCTGCAAGAGTACTTTCGTGTTTCAAGAAGGACCGCCAAGGCTCGATCTCTCAAGTGAAGGAGCCCGTTCTTTCGGCCGTCGACAACGACGCGGCCATGGGTGCTGCCAATGTAAGTACCTCTTCGCGCCCTCCCGTTACTTTTGAAGACCTTTCATATTACTTTGACAGCATGAAAAAGGTCTAGACAAATGATATGCAATACATGATCCAAGAGAACTTGTCTAAAGCTAAAAATGCCAGTATTGCATCATCGTCTCATGTTGCACATGTAGCTAGTACATCGGCGCCTACTACCTCTAATGTAGAACATCCTACGTATGTCATGCCGTTGAACTCGTTTAGTGAACCAACTAATCATTATACATATAGTGGTCTTAACTATTCGAATCATCATTCTGAATATATACATAGACCCACTGTTCACGATGCATTTGCTCCAAGTTTAAATTCTACTAACAACATTCAATACACATATCCTCATGCATCAGCAATGGGGCAAGCTCATATGCCGATGGGTAGTTATCAAGGTCAAGCCAACATGACGGGTTCGACTAAGTTTTATGAAACACCACATGCTAATTTTGTGAATACTCAATATAGTGTTTCTTCTTTCAATGCACTGGCACCAATTGCACCATCTATGATAGCTTCATATGACGTGCCGATGCATGACACATATGGCCCTACTAGTTCATATTATTCATCAAATTATTCTCAAGTGCCATGTGATGCTTCGCATGTTACTGGAGTGGAGGTTATGCCTACAAATTCAGCACTATACTCAAGTCTTGATGAGCGTAATTTAGCTTCTTACATTGCTGAAAATGGTAGCCAACTTAATGAAAGTTTAGCAAACATTCACATACCTCCACATGCTACACTTGCATATACTTCGTCCACTAATTCGGCTTTAAATGCAAATAATAATCATGGCCGAATGGGTGAAAACTCAACAATTGCTCCTATATTCCCTCGAGATGCATTTTCAAGTATAGAGAAGAAAATGGATGCGGTTGCTGCAAAACATCTCGCAAGAATTAAAAGCCATTTTGATAAAAAGCCGATTATTACTGAATTATCGTCTACAAGTGAGATCGAGGAAACAAACATAGCTACACACGAGGATATCAAATGTAAAAAGGTAGCTATGTTTGATTCTCCTAAAGAGGTCATATATTTGTCAAGTGATTATTCCATTATTTATCGACCTCAACCCGTAACCGAACAAGGTTCGGTTAGCAAAGAGCATCAATGAGAGCACGGAGCCAGAGACGAAAGGAATATGAAGGCGTTGCCATACCACAGTTCAATCCATATCAAGGTTCCACCTCTCTCCAACATATTTGATAAGGTACTTTTCACGAGTACTTTGCCTAACTCCCAATCATATCATGAATTTTCAATTGATGCATCTGTTAGTACTGCCACGGTAAATAATTCTAAGGGATCGATTGAGGAGGGTAAATTACTTGTTAGCAATAGAGAGTCTTCACATAATATCGGCCAATGCATTCTAAAAATTAGAAAGGCCGATAATAGTAATATTTTGGCATTCAAAGTTTCAACCTCATCATTGCCAAAAAATTTATCTAAATGGTTTACTTGTGGCTATTCGGGTTTTAAAAAAACAAAGTCAAGATTAACCAATGTTACAAAAACCGATGCTAGTGTAGTAAAAGATTCTAAAGCATCTGGTAAAAGAGACACAAGTAAATGTGTAGCCGAATGGATAGATGAGAAATCTGAACCATTCATTTGTTTAGTCTTAAAGCCGTCTCCTCAAAAGAATCGCCTAAAGAAAATGAAGTACACTTTTTATTTAACTTTGTGTGATGATCTATTTGACAACTTGCTTGAGAATAGTTTTATTAGACTCATAGATCACAAAGTTATTTCAGCAACACAAGATGTAGGAAAGCGAGCATATTGCAAGTGGCATAATTCTTTTAAGCATAGTACTAAGGATTGCAATATGTTTCATCAAAAAGTTCAATCGGCCATTGATGGAGGACGATTGGCTTTTGGGGAAACACATAAGGATGATCAATTGGCCTCAATTGGTCTCGATAGTAAAAACTTGTCAAATTGGCCACAGGCCGGTTCATCTAAAAACAAGGAGTTAACTCTTAGTAAAAACAAGTTAGCGCCCTCCAATAGAGAGAGTGCAGTTGCCGATGAGATTCATGATGATATTATTAAAGGTTATGATTTTATCGAGATTGTAAAAGATCCATCAGGCACTCGGGGGCAACATAAAGTTTTCGTGCTTGCTCATGGGCTATTGATCTCAAATCTGCCAAATTCAGCAAAGCCGAAAAAATCAAAGTCTCAAGTTCATTTTGGTTCTCACAAGGTCAGCAAAAAGAACAGAAATCCGGGAACCAATTTGGAGAAGGTTGACGGAGGTAGATTCCATGGCCAAAGCAGGGGTAGAAAGCCAAAGCTTACTTTTGAAGAGCTTTTCGCTAAATATATAGCAAAGATAGATGAAAAGAATGGTCATAAACCAAATCACCCAAAGCCATCAAGAGTGCCTCCACAATACAAATATGATGATTCAAATCGGCAAAGAAAGAGAGTTTATTCGGAGGATCCATATCTTCCTTTTACGCCGATTGTACCACCTTCATATGGATCACACACGGTAGCTTGTCATCCTTATGCATCATGGGGGTGGTACGATCCAAAGATGAAGTCTCAATCATATCATCAACACAATGACACTACAAGAAAGCAAACCACCAGAAGGCAACTATACTTGAAAGACCGTTTCGATAAAAAGAATCGGTCAATGGCTCAAGAGAAGAGGAAGGTGGTTCGACAAGTCTATCGTGTCAAAAAGGACGGTCCTAAGGACAAAAGTTCAGATGTGAGTTCAAGTGAAGAGAAGCCGATTCGTGCTTTGATCTTTGGCTGTTAGTGGCAAAAAGTTGAAGCAACCAAGCGTTGATATTCTTGATGCCAAATCTGAACCAAAGAAGTTAAAGGCGTCCAAAAGAAAAATTAAAATTGCCAATTCCCAAGACGAAGGCACAACCGAGAGGTCCACTCGGTTTCTCAAATTGGCAAATAAAAAATTTGCAAAAACTTAGTGCGGAAGAGTTGAAGAAGAAGGGCATGGCATGAATTCCCAAAGAAAGGTTGCAAGAACATGACAATAGTGATAGTCAAGTGATGGGCACAAGGAAGATAATGAAAAATAAGAAGACCAAGAAGCCGTTAAGGTATGTACCCAATCATCAAAACTATTGGTCATTGTTTTGTCATGATTCATTGTCCATGTCACAAATGCGTATATATTGGAGTCATCCTCATGCTATTTGTTCTCGTCCTTCTTGGCTTATTTACTTTAATCCTTGGGCACCTAAATACTATGCATGCCATGAAGGGCTATGTCCAAATAACCGTACCATTACCTGAATTGCTTTGGGTGCAGAGACCAAAATAACTATATGTATAGCACTTGTACTCATTCTTAGAGTTTATTTCGGTTGTATAAGTCATGTGAAGGATATATCATTGTGCTGACATCGGTAAATCCCTAGATGCTAAGTCTTATGTCATGAATTCAGCATTGTTAGGCATTTATGCAGCCAATGATTTTTGCTATATATTTGGGATAGCAAGTATCCGGTTACAATATCAATAGAACTTAATTGTAATGACCGATACTTGGAGTTACCGATGTTGAGATAATTCGGTTGTCGTTGTTCTAAAGACTTGGTAAAACCGAATTAGAGTATTTGAGATGAGAGTCTTTTTAGTCATTGCCTTTGTAATTATAGATCAATATTTCAAAGGAAGTTCAAAGCTCGGCATATAAGCATTTTATGAGCTTTTAAGTTTTATTGTCGAACATTGAAGAATTTAATGAGCATGCTTAAATGCAAAATGACATAGTTTTGACATGGGTAGAAGAGCATGAGACTTCAATAGCCGATGAGTTGTAACCAAGCATCGTTGACTACTAATAACTTCGACACTCGGGGGGGCAAAGCCGCTAAGTGAAATGTAAAGAAGAAGCTAGAATAGAAATATTTGTCATGCTTGTCAAATATGTGATGAAATGCTTAGTTCCATTTGGCCAAGAATATGAATGTTATCTTGCGAGAAAACAAGGCCAATAGATGATTTGGTTGGGCAGAATCTGCAGTCACCGGAGTGTCCGGTATAATGCCGGAGTGTCCGGCAAGCCCTCTCGGGTTTGGGGCATTTTGCCCACCGGACTATCCGGCACGATGCCGGAGTATCCGACAAGCCCTCTCGGGTTCAGGTGCATTGCACACCGGACTGTTCGGTGCAGGACCGAAATGTCCGGTGACTGGAGTATCCGGTATAATATCGGAGTATCCCCTAAGCCCTCTCGGGTTCAGACGCTTTGCACACCGGACTGTCCAGTGCATGACCGGAATGTCCGACCACCGGAGTCTCTGGTATGACACCGAAGGATCTGTTGTGCCCTCTCGGGTTCGGGTGTTTTGCGCACCAGACCATCCCGTATAATGCCGGACTATGGATTGAACTTCAATGATTCAATAGCCGAAATATTTAGTTAATATGATCTAACGCATTGCTACAATTGACAAAAAATTATTTCGGCTACTTGATTAGTTTTTTATATCGGTTCTAGATAATCGGTATCTTGTTTATCATCATACTTGAGTAATTTTGGGTAACAAGAATATTTTTTGGCACGCTCGCTTTGCCAAAAACAGGGAGCCATGTGTTGACACCCAAAATTTTCATCTTGGGAAGACCAAAAGCTCTGGTTTTCCGAATCGAATGCATTTGATAATGATTGTTTTGCAAGAATTGTTTTCCAACGTGTTTTTCAGGACATGGAAGATATTTTCGAAGAGTTTGGCTAAATTCCACTAAAAAAGGAAAGAAGTGCTTAAAAAGACACGAAGATGAGGCGAAATCCATGATTTGAAGATTCCATGACGCAGCCCTCGCCGAGACGATCGAAACGGATATATGGATCGCCTAATTTAGAAACCGGACGAGGAAATTACGGACTTAACAAAAGTATAGAAAGTGAAGAGGAAGACTCTCTTCGGGGAAGAGAGGATTTCGAGGGTATTCCAATCCTTTGATTGCTTTCATCACACGTCCCGGTATCCTCATCCCCACACCATCCCTCCTTCACAAACAACAGATTAAGTCACAGCGGAATCGAAAATGTCATGGTTTGTTACGATAAGCTCATAGCTTTATGCGTCGTTTCATGATAAGTAGAGTAGGTAAAGTAGTAGTATAGGGCAGCTAACTATGGAAAGTGCTGTCACAAGGGCTTGGTCATGTAGTCAAGGTAGGTAAGTAAAGATAAGTCACGGATAGCCAAGAAAAGCACTGGTATAGTAGGTGGGAGAATAGCCAAGATATGTTTTTTTAGAGTTAGCAAGGTATGTATGCCTGTATGGAATAGTGGATAAAGTAAAGGAATAGCCAATAGAGTATGCCTTGGTTTAAGAGAGGAGGCATCTGGATAGCTAGGGATAGGGGATTCCGGTCACTTGGTAAAGAAGGGTGGATAGCCGACATAGGGATGTAAGGGAGTTGTAGGATGCCAGAGAAAGCATTGAATAAGCGAAGAAGCACGAGGCAGACCTTTCTTCAGAGTTAGCAATGGTAGTTCGGATAGCAAAGCACCAGCAAGCGGATAAGGCTAGGCATGTCAGTAATAGGCAGGAAAATAAAGGAATAACAAGAAAGCCATGATGCATCTCTCTCTTCCAAGAAAATCCCTTCAATTGCATATCCCCTTTTCTCGAAAAGACATGTAGAAGCAGACCCCGCGGGCAAAGGAAACAAACCACTTCCTAAGGCGAAAACAAAGGAAATGTAAATAACCTCGCTTGGTGCAAAATCCGAGAGAAGAACCATTATTTCGGATACTCTGTCTCGTACAGCACTCTCAAAGATAAGTATCCCAACACACGTACGATCCGGCTTCCCAAGTCTTCCTTTCATTGTGAAACGTTGGTACTCACTAGTAAAGAAAGACCAGCTTGAAACATAAAAAACGTCCGAGTCTCCATCGGAGTGTCCGGTAAATTGCCGGAGTATTCGGTACTGGAGTGTCTAGTACAGTACCGGAATGTCCGATAAGCCCTCTCTGGACGCAAGATTTTACCCACCGGAGTGTCCGGTACCTAAAGTCTATTTTTGGTAGTTTTTACACCAAATCAGAGCTAATTTGTTTCTTAATCAAGGAGATCTGTGGCCCCATGGGGTAAGACCACCCACCTCTATATAAAAAGGCCTAAGACCGATTGAGGAGGTAACCTAATCGATTCTACCAATTGTCCCTTTACTTTTTACCTCTCCAAACCCTAATCCTATGATGTTCATCCACCGGTCTCCACGGCCATAGATGATGTCTTAGGGCCTGCCGGCCGACTTAGGGCACATCCAGCGAAGCTCACGCCCAGACGGGGTCCCTCCTGGGCGGAAGATTCGACGGCCTTTGCTAGTTTGCTCGTAAACTAAGTCGTTCTTCACCACGAAAGCGCGTTGTCTACCACTTTGCAGGTTGCCCGTAAACCTAGCCGCCTTCACAGCGAAATCGTGATACCTATCTCTCCCTGAACCAATCGGAGGCGACCTCGCCGATCCGGTCCATTGCGACCCACACGACCTAGTGCTCTCGATGCGTTGATCCGGATCTTTTCGGCGTCAACACTAGTCTTCTTTGCTGGCTGCCATGCTGACACTGCGAAAATAGATACCTTGCATGAGTAGAGGAGGAGGCACCCCTTGTCAATCTTATGTGCCCCTAATGTCCACTTGCTGCCATCACCTGACATTTGGTGTGCCAGGCACGTGACTTCCTTGAACGCATCATCCGTGGCAACCAGTACTCTAAATTCTCATGGCGCTCCCGGTGCTGCGCGCCCTCACAAGAGATGATGTTCATCAACTCTTCCTTGAGAAGCATGTGCTGCACTAACCCCCTCATCATTGGATCACCGCCAGCATCCTCCAGATCACGGAACAATACCTCATAGTAGTCGAAGGCATTCCGCACGCGGTTCGATAGGACCTCACCGTTGTGGTAAGCATACTGTTCTGTCAGCACCATGAGCTTCGGCGTCAAGTCGCAGAGAACACGGAGGAGCGCGTCTGCTTTTGTTATCTCATGCGAGGTTGTGGCGGTAGTGGTATCCATATTCTTCCTCTTTTTGCTGTGAGATTTAGCCGGCAGATCTTCGGTGACCTTGTCAGCGATCAAGTGGTGGAACTGCAATGTCGACGTGATTACCAGGGCCTCGCCCCGTCCTTGGGCGACACCAAGGGCAGCAACACTAGCTGGTATGAAACGATCAATGTGATCTTGGACAGGGTTAAACACGACGGGAACGTGCAGACGCACGGCCTCCTGGGTAAGCACTCCGGCAGCTTGTGAAAGGAAAGACTGGTCCTCACTGACGATGGTGAGGTGCAGGAATTGAGGTCCCCCAGAACGCGGGCGAAGAGGCAGATCAGGGCGAGTCACTGGTTCGGGTTGGCTCCGCCGAGGTCGACGACGTGGACGCGGTGCTCGGCCGGCGTCGCCTCCTTGATGGTGTTATTGGCCGCCGCCGCGGCGAGGCGGATGAGCGGGAACAGCATGGCGAAGCTCCATTGTGCGCTGTTGATGTACGCCGCAGTCGGTGGTGGCAGCAGGACCTTGAGCTGCAGTGACCAGGCCAGGCCAGGAAGCAACTGCATCGCGTGACGCTCCAGCGCCTCGGCGAACGCCACCACCACGCGCTGTAAGGCGACGTCGCCGGCAAAGGACATGACAGAGGATAGGTACTGTAATGCCGCGCTAGCTGCCAGTGTTCCCCATGTCTAAACAAGCGACGCACTGGAGGAGGATGTTGTAGAAGAAGATGCTATGGTTACCACCATGCGGCTGGGGTCTGGGGACGTTCGCATCTGGCACACGCACAGCCTCCGCCGGCGCTGTCGCCCCCCAGGTTGGCAGGTGGTTGGGCGGGTGCTGTCGCCAAAGACGATGATTCCTCCCCAGCGCATGACGGACCGCTGCCTTGGTGATGAACTTTCTTCTTCATCAGCCAGATCTCCTGCTCAGCATCGTCCTCCTTGGCCACCTCAGCCTTGCCCTTGCCTCTGGACTGGTTCAAACTCATTGCTACATACGGTTTAAACAAACAGTTGGTGAAACCGCTGAAATACAGCAAACATGGAAAATGAAACAGGGATGGTGGTGCATCTATTAACTAGATTCGAAACAAATGCAAATACAAACACAGATTTATTTTTCATATTTAGATCAATGCCCTTCTCCATTTTCATTACAACCAATTAGTTTGTCCTTTTTAGTTAAGAAGTGAAAGCAAGCGATAACAGCAGAGCCATTTTCCAAGCCGAGACAACCAAGCTAAGACGCTACATAGAACACTGTTTCGAACAGCGAGCTGCATGCGATGGCGATGGCTATCTACAGCCTTTTGACAAACATGCTAGGTAATACAAATCTGATTGGCTTGAAGAGTAATTAAATGGATTTCATGTCAGAATGCACGACATGGATAGTTGGATACGACTATACAAGATGACCTATCGATCGAGAAGTTGAGGCACATTTGCTAAAAAAAAGGAGTTGAGGCACAAAAAACAGCTACAGAAACGGAAACGGGCCTTGCTAATTAAGGTCTTTGGGATCTACAGATACACTGACATCCAAAAGGAATGAATTTTGTCTTTGGGGATTGTTGACGCCAAAAGGGATCTGGGACAGCACACTACGCGCATGTCTGTGCGCGGAACGTCAATGTCGCCTTGACAAAAATCACCACGAGCGCACAAAGAAAACCCACTTTGGGACGGACCCCGTTGCAGAAGGATCTTCTTAGGGTTGATACGGGCTAGGCCAGGCTAGCCGGATTGCATTCACACGTTGCTGGGATGGGAAAAGAACATAAGTGGGGTAGAGTAAAGGGATTAGAGTTTGAAGAGGCAAAAAAACATAAAGACAAGTTGGTAGAGACGATTAGGATGCCCCCTCAATCGGCCAAAGGCCTCTTTTTATAGAGGTGGGGTGGTCTTACCCTGAGAGGTTTCGGATCCTACAATTTAGAAAGGAATTTGTTACTAAAACAACCCAAACCGTCTTCATCGGACAGTCTAGTACACTGCCGGACACTCTAGTACTGTACCAGATAGTCCGTCGTGTAAAACTCCAGAACCCGAGAGGGCTTTCCGGATAGTCCGGCAACTTGCTCGATGGTCCGGTGTGCAAACGGCCGAACCTGAGAGGGCTTGCCGGATAGTTCGGCAACTTGCTGAACACTCCGGTCATCGAACACTCTGGTACTGTACCGGACAGTCCGGTGCGCAACACACCTGAACTCGAGACGGCTTGCCGGATAGTCCGGCAACTCACCGGACACCCCAGTGGGCAAAATGCTCAAATACGAGAGGGCTTGCCGGAGACTCTGGCATTGTGCCGGACACTCCGCTAGGGTCAATTTTTGCGTGTCAACATATGCCTCCCTGCTTTTTGGTGAAGTCTCCGCACCATAAAGCATTCTAAGCACTCAAAAACATCTAAGGGCGATGGTTCTTTGACTCCCGGCCATATCACGATTTTTTAGCAACGATATTCATTATATCGGCTATTTCCTTCTTAAGCGTTTTGCCATACGCTTGCATGATATTTTTTCAAATATCGGCCATTGAGAGCTTTAGGCAGCGATGCTCCTCGCAAGACTTCTACCATGTATGCATTTTCGGCTATCACTCTTGTTATCCTATATGGTCCCTCCCAACTAGGTGGCCACTTCGCGAATTTGTTGCTCCTCGAAAAAAGGGGCAGAATTGTTTTCCAAACTAATTCGCCCACCTGAAAAGTTTTGACTTACTTTTTTATTGTAGGCTCTAGCAACTCTTGCTTTGTCTTTCTCAATTTCCTTTAGGTCATTTAAACGCTTATCGGTCACTTCATCAATATTATCTAACATCAAGGCACCATACGCATCAGTGGATAAATCATTTTGTTTAGCCAATCTTAGAGCTCCTAGATTTACCTCGATGGGTAAAACGGCTTCTTGTCCATACACAAGCTCGTAGGGTGTTACCTTAGTTGCCCCATGTCTATATATCTGATGAGCCCATAAAGGTTCCGATAAGACTTCATGCCACCTTTTGGGGTGATCCTCTATCTTTTTCTTGATGAGCTTGATCAATGTCTTATTACTAGACTCGGCCTGACCATTGGCCTCAGCGTAATACGGAGAAGAAATGAGCAACTTAATCCCACAGGATTCGGCAAACTCACGAACATGACCCGATGTAAATGAAGTACCTTGATACGTGGTTAAAATTTGCGGTATGCTGCGGTATGCCGAACCTATGAATAATATGGTTAGTAACGAACTCAATTACCTCTTTATGTGTCATGTTCTTAAGGGCAACCGCTTCGGTCCACTTGGTAAAGTAATCCGTTGCCACCAACACGAAGTGGTGTCCTTTCGAGGATGGAGGATGTATTTGCCCTACAAAATCCAGTCCCCATCCTCGGAAAGGCCAAGGTTTGATTATGGGGTTCATCATGGCAGCGGATACTAACTTAATATTCCTAAATTTTTGACACCCTTTGCACTCTTTGTAGTAGTGGTAGCAATCGGCAATCATAGTGGGCCAATAGAATCCAGCTCTCCTCAATAGCTACTTCATTTTAGGACCCAATTGGTGCGTACCACAAATACCTTCATGAACCTCCCTCATAGCTACTTTGGCTTCCTTGTCAGCTAGACATTTTAAAAACACGTTCAGCGATACAAATGGTCATCAATCAAAGTGTATGTGAAAGCCATGTGCCGAACTTTTCGTTCCACCCTTTGTGTTGGATCACGAATGTATGAAACTGTGGGATACCTCCAATCTAATGATTCGACAGTGCCATTATTTGCCTTGCTAATAGCTGAATCTTTCAATGCTAGCACCTCACACATCGGTTTCTTAATAATAGAGAATTTTCCTTTGCTAACATTATAACCCGATGCTTGTTGTGCTAAATCATTGGTCCTACTATTTTCTAGCATAGAAACATGATTTATATGAAACTTGTCCATTCTTTTGACCACATCTAGGCGCTTGTCTAAAATAGCATTCAATGACCCATCTAAACATTGAAAATTTCAGGCAACTTGTTTCACCCCCATGGATTCTAACATTTCCAAGCCGAACAACAATGCTTCATATTCAGCTAGATTGTTAGTGCAATTATATTCTAATCGGTTTGAGAATTCAAAATGCGCATCATGAGGACAAATCAATACCACACCAATACCTACAACTTCTAAGGGGTAAACGTTATATAACCAACGTCTAAATCATGCTCTAAATCAATCCGATGTTCAATAATGAAATTAGCAACGATTTGGCCCTTCATGGATTTCAAATATTCCTAAGTCAAATCATACTCAATCAAACCATATGCCTATTTTTCAAGCCTACCACTAGAAATTGGCCTATGCAACATATGTCTAATAACATCAGTTTGGCAAGCAATTCGACAAGTACTAGACAACAAGTAATGTCTCAACTTAGTGCAAGCATAATACCAGGAAAAGCATAGTTTCTCAATAGGAGTGTACCTTGTTTCCGCATTTACCAACCGTCGGCTCATGTATGTTATCACGTACTCTCTCCCTTTGGTCTCTTGCGTAAAAACAGCACCAATCACATCATCTTCGGCTGCCACATATAGGTGAAAAGGAGCTCCTCTTCTAGGTGCCCTAAGAACTGGAGGTGACGACAAGTATTTTTTGATCTTGTCAAAGGCTTCTTGTTGTTTTGCCCCCGCCAAGTGAATTTGGTCTCGTTTTTCAACTGAAGGATAGGAGTGAATGCATAGATTTTCCCCGACAAGTTGGATATGAATCTTCTCAAGTAATTCACCTTGCCTAAAAATTTCTGTACTTGTCTTTTGCACGTAGACGCTTGCATCTTTTGTATGCTTCTACTTTTTTAGGATCTATTTCTTTGCCATTCTCATGAATAATGAAACCTAAAAACTTTCCAGCCCATACACCAAAAACACACTTGAGCGGGTTCATTTTTAAACCAAATCGACGCATACGCTCTAAAGCAAGACGCATACACTCTGGAATAGGCATATTCATGTTTGGTTTCACCTCCTTCCTAGGACGCTCATCACCATGAGGAGATCTCGGCCGCTTGGCCGACCAATTCCCCGAATCGGTCTTTTAGTGTTTGTACTTCTCCATGAAGCTGTCAAGTGTAATTCTAAAAGTTGTCTTCTTTTCCTTAACCTTGCTCTCATTTAACTTCCACCTACCCACTTCGAGATTCTTTGGTTTGATCATTTTGTGCTGTGGAACTTGCCCCTCGGGTCCCCAACCTCTAATAGTGACTTTAATGGACTCGTTACCATCAGGAGATTTCTCTAGCACCACTTTCCTAGAAGTGATGTCACTCGAAGGAGTAGGCCTTTCTTCTCTGATGATGACATTCTTCCCTTTTGTTGTATCAGCTTGATGTGGCCGAATCAACACCTTAGGATTGAGATCCAAAGTGTTCATCGGGAACGGGTGCTTATCTATTTGCATTTCTTTGAGACTCAATCGTCCTTTATTGATGGCCGATTGGACCTGTCGATGGAAAACATTGCAATCATTAGTAGCATGAGAATATAAATTGTGCCATTTACAATATGCACTGCGCTTTATTACATCCGCCGGTGGCAATGTATAAGACAACTTAATATACCCAACTTTATGCAGCTCATCAAATATTCTATCGCATTTGGCTAAAGCAAAGGTGTATTTCACATAATCCTTCCGGTTCTTATGAACCGGTTTGAGTGCGTCAAATGCTAAAGATTTACTCTTAGATGGCCAATTAAATTCAGCAGCACGTATATCGTTTGACTCATCATCGGTGCTATCCGAATCATATTCAACAACATGAACATTGTGCCAAATTTTATGATCATGCTTTGGTTCTTTGCTTCGGCTCTCTTGTGCCGAAGCCTTTTGTTGGAGTTGTGTGAGAGTAATAAAATCATAACCCTCCAACTTTTCCCTAAGATGAGACCGTAAACCATTAAAAGCTAAATCGGTTAAATCTTTTTTAGAAATTGTCACATTAAAGCAACAGTTTTTTATGTCTCTAAACCGCTGAATGAAACTAGTAACCATCTCATCCTTCCCTTGTCTAGCCGATGTTAAGTGTGACAATTTTAATTCATTGTCTATGGAATAAAAATGATCATGGAATTTGCATCCCAAGAATTCCCATGTGCAAATGGAATCTGGAGGCAAAGATGAGAACCACGAAAATGCGGTTCCGATTAATGCCAAGGAGAAAAGTCTAATTTTCAGAGCATCAATGTTATTGGCTTCTCCTAGTTGAGCGATGTATTGGCTAATATGTTCTCATGTGGTCTTGTTGTCTTCACCGCTAAACTTTACAAAATCCGGAACACGCCAACCATTAGGGTAAGGGACCGAATCAAAGCTTGAGAGGTAAGGTTTTTTATAGATTCAGTCTCTACATTTCAAATCAAATCCTAGTGTGTCTCAGAATTGTTTAGTCAAATCTTCCTTAAAGTTTGCGAGCCGTTCTTCTATGTTTGTGGTGAGGTTTCTATAAGGATTTGCTTCCGCGCTACTTCCTGTCATATTAAATTTTTCATTATGAGCGGGTCCATAAGGCATTCACGTACCACTTCGTGGGATGTGTGGTGTACTATATGCGGTGGTGTGGTACGAAGGGACAAAGTTCGATACCTCACTCATCGGCTAGTAGCCGGATTGAGAATGCTATCAATCGGTTCTACATTAGTAGGAGGCACTACTAAAGGATTAGTTTGCACACCGGTTTGGAAACCTGATTGCCCACTAAATGAATTCAACGTCATACCGTACCATGGTTTTTCAACGTTAGACACATTGGGCCCCGATGAATTAGCATGAGGTTTCTCTACTTGGGTAGCATGATTGATAATACCAAGATCTTTCAATGACTTTGCTAGGGTTTTTTGAATCATATATTGCATCTCATCCCTTAAAACCTTTTGACTGAGCGGACCAAGATGAAACATCTTCAAAAGTAACCGCGGATTGAGTAGATGAACTTAAATTGGTGGAACCTACAGTTTTTTCATTGGGGATGGTAGGAAGAACGGTCTCCTTGACTTGAGAGACCGTCCCTTGACAATCCTTCTTGAAGCACGCCAAGAATTCTTGGAGTTCCTGATCTTCCCGTGCCTTGCGCTCTTGCTCCTCACGCGCCTTGCGTTGTTCCTCCACGGCCTTCCGTCGTTCTACAAACAACTTTCGTGCCTCTTCGGGAACTTCCTCCAACGATGGCATCACGATGTTCTTCGGCGAGATCTCAGAAAACATGATGTGGAGAGGATGATTCGGTTTCTGCAACCAGAATCTTTCTTCCCCCGCTGAGTTGCCAAAAACTGTGTTGACACCGAAATTGGGTTCAGGACAGCACACCGCACGCACATTCGTGTGCGGAACGTCGATGTTGCTTTGACGAAAATCACCACGAGCACCTAGAAAACCCACCTCATGAGGGACCCCCATCGAAGGAGGATCTTCTTAGGGTTGATCCGAACTCGGTCAGACCAGCCGGATTGCCTTCACACGTCGCCGGGACGGGAGAAGAATAGAATTGGGGTCGCGTAAGGGGATTAGGGTTTGGAGAGGTAAAACACGTAAAGGCTTTGGTAGAGTCGATTGGGATGCCCTTAATCGGCCTGAGGCCTCTTTTTATAGAGGTGGGGTGGTGTTACCCTGAGGGATCTCGGATCCTAAAAATAGGAAGGTAATTTGTTACCAAAACCGACCTCACCGGACAGTCCAGCATATTGCCGGATACTCCAGTCACCGGATACTCTGTTACAATGCTGGATAGTCCGTCATGTAAAACTCCGGAACCCAAGAGGGTTTGCCAGACAGTCTGGCAACATGTCAAACACTCTAGTGGGCAATGAGCCCCAACCCGAGAGGGCCTGCCCTGCCTAACAATCTGGCAACATGTCGGACACTACGGTGGGCAACGAGCCCCAACCCGAGAGCACTTGCCGGACAATCTGGCAATGTACCAGACAGTCTGGTGGGCGATACTCCCAAACCCAATAGGGCTTCCCGGAGACTCCGGCATTGTGCTGGACACTCCAGCGGCATCAATTTTTGGGTGTCAACAAGATTTATTCCCCCTCTAATCCACTTGGATTGGTGCATAACCAAACAGGACCTTAGTGTGCCCTGAATCCTCAGCTTGTGTACCAACCTTATTGTCTCACATCGCTGCTCCATGGTGGTATGCTCGAACATGCTACCATCATCCGTATCACCCATCACGCCATCTTGTCATGGTGCTTCCACCACACGAAGCTGACACAAGTGGACATGTTCATCACCTCGTTCCATGGCAGCATGTGCTCCAAGCGAAACGGTCCACAAACCTACATGGATTACCAACATCAGCCTCCTGGTCATGAAAACAGCATGAAGAAGTAGTTGAAGGTATTTGACACTCAGCTTGAGAGGGCCTCATCATTGTGGCCAGCATATCTATGGGTAAAACGTATGTAATGGGGGGGTCAACCTGATGTTACCAAAATAAATGGTTGAAACATATGTATTGGGGATACATTGCTCATTTTATCTTTCTCTTTTTGTTTCATCTCCCCCGCCTTCCAATTAAGGATTCAAGGAATAATTTTTGTCTACTTTGTGTTACTTGAGAGTCAGGTGTGGGGGTTTATGTATCGAACAATCTTGATGCATATTCTTTTAGTAAGAAGCGCTAACTGTTTCTGCAGCACTGAATTTAGCAGCATAAAATGGCTAATTAGATGTACGTAGTAGCAAGAAAAGGTATATATATATTGGCAACATAGATGGGGAGGATTCATTTTCCAAAAGGTGGAAACAGGCCTTGTTAGACCGTGTTGATAGTGGATGACCATTAGTGTGTGCTACAAATTTGTGTATCTCCCACAGGTTTTGATAGTGAAGTTTCATCTAACGATGGAGTGTAGATACAAATTTGTGTATCTCCCACATCTTTGTACCATGGTGACACAGAGAAAATGGGTTAAATCATGTGCGTAGAGGAAGATGCAACCCATGTTAACATTTTTTTTCCTGTACATTCTCAAGTTACCGCCATTGCTCGACAGCTGGTGTCTCAGGCTTGCTGTCTCCTTGAAAAAAGTTGGCACTCTCCAATGCAGGATCAAACCCAGCCACCATCATAGGTATTAGCCAGCTCGTCATCTTTTCATGGCCCTCCTTCCCTAGCAGGCCATCACAAGCAACAATGTCCATAACCTCATCCCTGAGCAGCACATTGGCCACCCACTCCATGCTCCGCTCATGCGATCTCCAGCGCAAGGCTCTAGGTCATGGAACAGCACCGTGAAGTAGTCGAAGGCGTTCTACACGGTCTGAGAGGGCCTCGTCGCTGTGGTAAGCCTCCTACACTGTCAGCACCAGCAGCTTTGATGTAAGGCACTCAGGTCGCGGAGGATACGGAGTAGCGTGTCTGGTTTTGCTACCTCGTTGCGTGTTGTTGTGAGCTGTCGCTGGTCGTTGGTAGCCTCGTCAACGATTTGACCTGATCACCAACTCCTTTTGATCCCTGGCCGTGCATGATCCCAATGGCAGCAACATTGGCAGGATAGAAGCGATAAATGTGGGATATTGTACCGGGTTAAACACAAAGGGCAAGTTAGAAGGACTTAATGGACCATTAGGTGTTGCCAAAGATTACACAAGCTGTATACTTTGGTAACAGCAGAGATGTGACCCATTCGATGCGCCCATTTCTGCAGAGCTGAAAATAATTCAGCAGTGCTTGTGTTAATTTGTTCGGGTTGATACACAAGATATGATGAAACATATAGGGTGATAATGTTCCATACACATATCTAATGATAATTATTTTAGAAAAAACTATTTCTGAGATCTAGTCATTGTGCCCAAGCCTTCACTCACTAGTAATCTGCACCAACAGTCAAGCTGACACCAAGAAAATGGATATTTTGTGTGGTAGAGGAAGATGCACCCTACACCAACTTTTAGTGTGTCCCATACATCCTCAGCATGTGTACCAGCTCATTGTCTCATTGAACACATTGGTGCTCCCCGATACACGCCCGAACCTAGCCAACATCATCTGTATCAACTATCACGTCATTTTCTCGATCATGGTGTTGTTCCCACCACAGGAAGCCGATACTAACGGAGAGGCCACATCCCTGAGCAGCACACGCTCCAAGAGACACAGTCCACAAACCCATGTGGATCACCAACACCAGCCTCCAAGTCACGAAGCAGCTCCATAGAAGTACTCGAAGGCGCCTGCTTTGTATACCATCAGTTTTAGAATCAACTCGCAAAAGACATGGAGGAGAACATCTGCTTTCGTTATCTGATGTGAGGTAGTGACGGTGGTCTGTTTTTTAGATTCTTCCTATTCTGAGGTTGAGCTGCTTTCAGCATATCTATGGGTAAAACATATGTATTGTGTAGGCCAGCTTGATGTTACTATAATAAATGGTTGAAACATATGTATTAGGGATACATTGCTCAGTTTATCTTTGGAACAGCATCTTATTTCATGTACTAAATCAATAACATGACTTTCAGATTTGCAAGTTTAATCATCACACCATGCCTATGTGTGCCAAACATTTGTGTATCTCCCGCATGTTTTGATATTTAATTTTCATCTAACAATGAAGTGTAGATAAAAAGTGTGTTTGCACCACAAGCAAATTAAGATAAAGTCTACTGCAACTCTGCAACACACAAATATTCAAGTGGCATGCACACAGAGCATCTATAGTAGGATCTCCTACATCAAATGAAAGCAATGAATTCAAGACTAGCATTTCACTAATCAGTTCATCTTGATATATAAAGCGAAAAAACTACCGGGTGATTCCGGGTGTTCTTCACACGGCCTGAGACGGGCTCCTACATGTGGTGAGCCTACGGCTTCATCCGCACCAGTAGCTTATATGTTGCTTGCAGACGACATGAAGTAGCGCATCTGCTTTTGTTATCTTGTTGTTGAGAGCTGCTACTGGTAGCTCAATGGTGACCTTGCTGGTGATCAGGTGGTGGAGCTGCAGCTAGACATGACCAGGCGCATCTGCTTTTGTTATCTTGTTATTGTGAGCTGCCATTGGAAGCTCAACGATGACCTTGTTGGCGATAAGGCAGTAGTGCGAGCATAGACATGATCACCAGCGCCTTGCCCTGGCTGTGCACGATTCCTACGGAAGCAACATTGATAGGAGTGAAGCGAACAATGTGAGATCGTACCAGGTTAAACATGAAGGGGATGCCCAGGCACATCGCCTCCCGGGTGAGTATCCTGTTGACACTTGAGAGAATATCAGCTGACTCATTGACCATGGTGAATTGTCATCTAACAATGGAGCATGGATACAAATTTGTGTACCACCCACAGGTTTTGCACCAGGCCACCGTAACATGGAACTAAACCAATTCAATGAACTTAAAACCCTGCATTTCGCTAACTACTTCGGCTTGACACATAAAGTGAAACAACAACAAGGTGATAATACGGACCATAACAAAGAAATGAGGTTTTTGTAATATAAAGTCTATTTAAGATATAGGACTCGTATAATCGGGATCATCCGTCAAGCTCCCACCAACACCGTTGTGCCTATGCCTGTCCACACATTCCAGTGAAGGCATCACTTGTAACTGCTTTGCACCAGCCACCATGCTGACACAAAAATATGGTTTATCTAATATGTGTAGAGGAAGGTGCAACCAATGTAAATCTTGCATGCCACATGCATTTTCTTGTCCCTTCCATTGCACAGCAGCAGTTGTGCCAAGCTCGCAGTCTCCTTTGGACACGTTGGCGCTCATCGATGCAGGCTCCATCCCAACCACCATCATCCATATCAGCCAACTTGTCTTCTAGTCTTGGCGCTCATGTCGTACAACAATCACAAGCTATGATGCCCATCACCTCACTCACGTGCTCCACGTTGACCCGGTCCAGGACTTTGCTCGTGGGATCACCACCATCGGTCTCAAGGTCACGAAACAACACTGCATAGTATTCAAAGGCGTTCTTGACGCTGCCTGAGAGGACCTCATCATTGTGGTGAGCCTACGTCTCCATCAGCACCAGCAGCTTCAGTGCCGGGTTACGGACGACATGGAGTAGCGCATCTGCTTTTGTTATCTTGTTGTTGTGAGCCACTACTGGTAACTTGATGGTGAACTTGCTGGTGGTCAGGCAGTGGAGCTGCAGCAGCACGTGACCACTAGCGCCTCACCCTGGCTGTGCACAATTCCAAGGGCAGTGACATTGGTAGGAGTGAAGTGATCAATGTGGGATTATACCTGGTTAACCATGAAGGAGATGCCCGGGCACATGGCCTCCTTGGTGAGTAGCCTGTGGCACTTTCCTCCTCATTGACAATGGTGAATTTTCATCTAACAATGGAGTTTGGATAAAAAATTGTGTATCACCCACAAGTTTTCACCACAAGAAAAGATAGAGGACACAGCAAATCTGCAACACACAACATATTCAAGTAGAATGCACACAAAGCATCTCTACTAGGATTGTACCAAACCATGGCAATGAACTAACACCCTTCATTTTGCTTACTGGTTCGTCTAGGCACATAAAGTGAAACAACTACCCGGTGATAATACGGACTATAACACAGGAGTGAGGTTTCTGTAATGTGAAGGCTTTTTAAGATATTACATTCCTACAATTGGGATCATCCATCAAGCTCCCACCAATGCCATTGTGCCTAAGCCAGTCCTCACATTCCAGTAAAGGCATCACTCGGAACTGCTTTCCACCGGCCACCTTGCTCACAACAACAATATGGGTTATCTTAAATGTGTAGAGGAAGGTGCAATCCATGTTAATCTTTCGTGCCACGTAAATTTTCTTGCCCCTCCCGTTGCAAGGCAACCATTGTGCCTAGCTCGCAGTCTCCTTTGGCCACGTTGGCGCTCATCGATGCAGGCTCGATCCCATCCACCATCATCCATAACAGCCAACTCGTCTTCTAGCCATGGTGCTCATGCTGCAGAAAAACATCAAGTGATGATGCCCATCACCTCATACTCACGCGCTCCACATTGACCCGGTACATGACTCCGCTTGTGGGATCTCCACCACCAGTCTCTAGGTCATGGAACAACACTGCATAGTAGTTGCAGGAGTTCTTCACGCGGTCAGAGAGGGCCTTATCATAGTGGTGAGAATCCGGCTTCATCGGTCCCATCTACTTTGGTGCCAGGTCTTGGACGACATGGAGTAGCGCATCTGCTTTCGTTATCTTGTTGTTGTGAGCTGCCACTAGTAGCTCAACGGTGATCTTCTTGGCGATCAGGCAGTGGAGCTGCAGCGCAGTCGTGATCACTAGTGCATTGCCCTGGCTGTGCACGATTCCAAGGACAATAACATTGGTAGGAGTGAAGCGATCAATGTGAGATCGTACTGGGTTAAACATGAAGGGACGCCCAGGCACACAGCCACGTGTGACTAGCCTAGTGGCGCTAGAGAGAAAATCATCCCCCTCATTGACCATGGTAAATTTTTATTTAATGATGGACAGTAGATACAAATTTGTGTGTCACCCACAGGTTTTGCACCATAAGCAAAGATACAAGTGATTGCAACTCTGCAACATACGTTAGCCTTTCAACATTTACCACTCAATTCGTAAGCCAATTCTTACCATTAAATATATTTTTCACTTTAAAACATACTATTTCTTTGAAATTTTAACATGTTTATTGTTTTATATTATGTAATAATGCATTATATTTATTATATTATGTTTATATACTATTAACATCACTTAAGCTCAAATTTTTTTATTTTAACACAATATAAAACAGTGAAAATAATTAAAACTTTGAAGAAATGGTACATTTTAAAGTGAAAACACTCAATGGTAAGGATTGAAAGGTGTACGAACTGAGTGAGTGGTAAAGATTAAAAAGCTAACGTATTTTGTCGTAAGAATTGAAAATTCTCACATATTCAAGTGGCATACACACAAAGCATCTCTATTGGAATGGTAACTAACGAAGGCAATGAACAAAACACCCAGCACATAGTAATCGCAGGCGTTCTTCACATGGTCAGAGAGGGCCTCGTCATAGTGGGGAGCCGCCGGCTTCATCAGCCCCAGCAACTTTGGTGCTAGGTCTCAGACTGTATCTTCTTTCGTTATCTTGTTATCGTGAGCTGCCACTAGTAGCTTGATGGTGATCTGGCAGTGGAGCTGCAGCGTAGTCGTGATCAGTAGTGCCTTGCCCTGGCTGTGCACGATTCCAAGGGCAACAACATTGGTAGGAGCGAAACGATCAATGTGAGATTGTACCAGGTTAAACATAAAGGGGACGCCCCGGCACACAGCCTCCTGCGTGAGTAGCCTAGTGGCGCTAGAGAGAAAATCATCCTCCTCATTGACCATGGTGAATTTTCATCTAATGGTGGAGTGTAGATACAAATCTGTGTCACCCACAGGTTTTGCACCATAAGCAAAGACAAAAGCGATTGCCACTTGTTAACGTCGAAATCGGGTCCGGGTCAACGCATTGCTCACACGTCTGTGTGCGGGAACGCCGGCGCTTCTTCAACGCTGGGTTTGAACAGCACCTAGACAACCCCGTCTCGGGAGGGACCTCGTCGGAAGAGGATGGTATTAGGGGTGATCCGAGCTCGATCAGGTCAGCCAGATCGTCTTCAAATATTGCCAGGATGAAGAAAAAACAGCACGAGGGTCGAGTAAAGGGATTGGAATTTGAAGAAAAACGAAAATGTAAAAAAAATGATAGGTTCAATTGGGATGATCCTCAATCGGCTATGGGCCTCAGTTTTATAGAGGTGAGATGGTTTTATCTTACAGGGCAACTGATCTCTCAAGTTAAAAAAGAAATTAGAATCAATTTGCTGAAAATTTTTCTAAATCGATACTACCGGAATGTTCGGTAAAGTGCCGGATACTCCGGTGACCGGAGTCTCCGGTAGAATGCCAGAGTGTCTGTCGTGTAAATTCGAAAATCCGAGAGGGCTCACCGAATAGTCCGGCATTATGTTGAACACTCCGATGGGCAAAGTGCCACGACTCGAAAGGCTCTACCCGACACTGCAACACTATAACAGACACTCCGGTGGGCTAAGTGTCCTAATCTGAGAGGGTCTACCGGACACTCCGACACTATACCAGATACTCCGGTGCGCGAAGTGCTTCAAATCCGAGAGAGTTTGCCGGATACTCTAATAACTTATCGGACACTCCGGTGGCCTTGATTTTTTGGTGTCAACACCACTCTGCAACACACAACATATTCAAGTGGTGTGCACACAAAGCTCTCTACTGGGATGGTACCTAACCAAGGCAATGAACTTAACGCCCAGCACATAGTAGTCGCAGCAGTTCTTCACGCGGTCAGAGAGGGCCTCGTCATAGTGGTGAGCCTCCGGCTTCATCGGCCCCAGGAACTTTGGTGCCAAGTCTCGGACGACATGGAGTCACGCATCTTCTTTCGTTATCTTATTGTTGTGAGCTGCCACTAGTAGCTCAATGCTGATCTTCATGGCGATCAGGCAGTGGAGCTGCAGGGTAGTCGTGATCACTGGTACCTTATTCCAAGGGCAACAATATTGGTAGGAGTGAAGCGATCAATGTGAGATCGTACCAGGTTAAACATGAAGGGGACGCCCAGGCAAACAGAATTCTGCGTGAGTAGCCTAGCGGCGCTAGAGAGAAAATCCTCCTCCTTGTTGGACACGGTGAATTGTCATCTAATGATGGAGTGTAGATACAAATTTGCGTGTGACCCACAGGTTTTGCAACATAAGAAAAATACAAGCGATTGCAACTCTGCAACACACAACATATTCAAGTGGCGTGCCCACAAAGCATCTCTACTGGGATGGTACATAACCAACGCAATGAACTTAAAACCTAGCACAAAGTAGTCGCAAGCGTTCTTCACATGGTCAGAAGGGCCTCATCGTGGTAGTGAGCCTCCGGCTTCATCAGCTCCAGCAGCTTTGGTGCCGCTACAAGAAACTAACAAATTAGCCACCATATCTTTAGCTACCAACTAATTTAGTTACTAGATGGTTAGTTTTAGTAACCAATATCTTGTGTATTTGGTTACCAAAAGTCTAATGAAAAATCTGTGAGAAAATGACTATTAGTGACCAAATATTTTGTTTAACCTAGCGACTAGTGGTAAAACTTAATATTGGTGACTGGATATTTTATTTAACGTGGTGACTAAAAGGTATGCTGGCTGCAGTGACCAAGGCCTAATGCGCGGTGCGCCGGACTTCTTGAATCAAATCTCGCTCTCCCGCGCGCTGCACAGGCGGCAGGCCACACGGCACCGTACGGCGGCGATGGCTAGCGCCGGCGCAGGCAGCAGGTGAGGCGGGCGTGGCTGCGCCGACCAGAGCAGCGCAGTGCGACGGGCACGGCAGATCCGCGCTGCGTGGCCTGCGGAGCAGCGGCGCGGCCAACTAGGCGAGCGGCGCAGCAGGCGGGTCGGACCTGAGCGGGGCGACAGCCTGTAGCAGCGGCGCGGTGCAGTGCGATGGGCACTGCAGATTTCTGCTGCACGGCGAGCGGAGCAGCGGCGCGACCAACTAGGCGAGCGGCGCAGCAGACAGGTCGGAGCTGCTCCGGGCTACTGCTTGGAGCAGCGGCGCGGCGAGCGGGCAAAGCCGGCGTGTGTTGACGGCCTAGAGTAGGGGCTCTGGAAGGGCTGCAGCCAGCGGGCAAGCACATCAAGCATTCAAATCCACGAATCCCCTTCTAGCAGTTCAAAGTACGAATTACTTCTCCTGCTTATTCCTTTCACCATTTATCACCATAATGATCCTTCATGATTTGTTTGATATGGAAGATGCACTTCTGGTATTCTATTTAACTCTATGATTTGGTATAAAAATTAAATCTGCCATTCGTGTGGGAATTTCTATTATGTTTTTATGATGACATTCAAATCTGCGTGCAAATTCTAATTTGTGAGCACTGATAGACCTCACATGGCCCTAGTTTTGTGTAGGTTAATTGAGAGAGAGATTTTGTACTGAATGAATATACTAACGCTTGAGTTGTTTAGTTTATAAATTAGCTAGCTAACACAAGGGTTATATAATAGAGTATGGATAAAAGTTAGATTGAATTCCTCTCTGTTAGCTGACATCTCTAAATAATCTGTATAATTGGCATGGTTGACTATCTCTTAATAAGCTGTATAATTCCTTCTCTGTTAGATTGAATTTTTATTGTTATATAAGCTAGATCATGCTAATATGTAGTTGTGTGCGCTTGCTGATCAGTTGTTTGCTGCCGGCGGATTGCTGCAGTTGCTTTGGAGTGCAGAGTGCACTGTGCATAATTGCTATCAGGGTCTGCCCATGGAAAAAAACAGAGGAAGCTTAGATACAGTATGAAACCATATTGTGGCTGTGAGCACCTTACATTTGCTCTTGTTTTTTAGTAAATCACATTTTAGTAGAAGCTTGTATATAGTATAATATAGTAAAACAGAAAAAACAGAGGATAAACACCTAAATAATGTTATTACTTACTTGTGCTCATCATTACAGAAACGGTCATTGACAGCAAAAGTTAACAGATCGAAGCTACCCTATGTTCACAGGAAAGGAACAAAATCTTTTGTGGCTCTACACCATGAACTGGTTTGTCACCTGAATTACTTCCTCAGCCTTGTTGTTCAGTGCAAGTGATGTTTTCTTCTTTTGGAAAATGGTGCTGTAGCTTTTGTTCAAGTATAGAATAAATATACTCTTACTCTTAGAATAAATAAATGATATGTAGCCTGTGAGTGCCTTGCCAATTTTGATATGCTCCTAGAGTTCAACTTGCTAGGCGTATATAATAGAACATAGGCTATGTACATCTTTGATACAGGCTCCTATGTACAACTTTGATATAGAAGGAGCGCACTCTAGAGATTAATACAAGTTCATCTGATGGACAAGGTAAATGATCTTTGGCGCTTGCTTTCTTGTTATTACATATGTTTATCAGATTACACTATAGGTGACAAAATAAATCACAATGAACTGCAGCTTACAATTTATTTTCCTGTAGGTTCTATGCTGTCTGATGTGATCTTAAAAAGGTGACTACAAGAACAGTTTGTTCATCCTGTCTTGGTAATTTTTTTTCTACTCTCACTACCCCATTCCTTCAATTTAGTCAATTGAGTCTTCATTCTCCCTTCCATCAAATGCTCTGCTGCGCTTTCAAGGGAGAAGGGACTGATGTTGTGATGCAACTTAGGCTTGTAGATTTGTTTGTTCATTCATTAACTGAATTTATGCAAGTTACCTAGGTAGTCGTAACACATATTGAAACATATACTCTGGAAACAATGGATAAGTGAGAAAATGCAGAATAGAAATAAAAGAGTAAGGTTTCTCAAAGAAAGGAACTTCAACGCTTGTGCTGTTGTCAGGCTAATTTCCACTGTCACTAAAGCTAGTTGATAGGCTAATTCGGCACTAACAGTTGACAGGCTAATTTTGCACTCCACTGCATTTAGAAATTCAAAGTATTGTAGTCATTGTGTAGTTGAATCTGCTATTTTTCTTCCCATTAGTCCTTCAAATCATCACATCAGTATCTTTTGGCTAGTGTTTCCACTTTTTCTTCCTTTTCTATTCTTGTCATTTAGCAATCAGTCTGCCCATATCAAGTCAACAACAGGAAATTCAACGTGTGCAGTGTTTAGTATCCAAAGTGCATTTTAACATTTCTGTTCGTATCACTTCATGTGGCATACCAGAATGTACATTTAATTGTTGCCTCTCTCTAAGTTATTACCTCATGGAGAAAGAAACGCCCTCTTTCCTCCTACTGCTGTGGATGTCACTTAGGAATTTTAATTTACAATTCTGGACAGATTTCACATGTTCGACAGTATCAGTTCTGGATCTACAGTTGTAGACTAGAATTTTGCCAAAAAAAACATCTTGTAAATCATGAGTGCTAAATTACTTTATTTAAAGATTGTTTTGTCTATTCAAGAGCCCTTTTGGCTGGACATACAGATGTAGACTAAATTTCTTTATTTTGGACATACAGATGCACACTAGAATTCTGGACATGCAGTTAAATATTATAATGTATGACTGTGTCCATTCATGTGGTCACCGATATCAAACCGTGTTGGTATGTATATGCATTTAGTCACGAACGAGAAATTCATGGATAGATGGTTTTAGTCACCATTTATTGCTTGGTTGCTAAAATCATATAGTGACCAATATTTGCTTGGTCCGTAGGAGCCTTTAGTAACCATGTTTTGCTTGGTTGCTGAAATTATATAGCCACCAATATGTGCTTGGTAGCTAAACCTATTCACCTATTGTAACCAAGGAGAACCTGGTGACTATTGATGGGGTTCTAGTCACCAACGTAATAAATATTGGTCACTAAAATGTTGCAGCAACAAGGTTATTGTGACCACAATGCGATCAAGATTTAATGGTTTCTAATCACAACTAGCAACCAGCATGTGCTTTTTAGTGACCAAGATCCTCGGTGGCTAGAAGTCACTTTTCTTGTAGTGTGCCAGGTCTCAAACAGACGACTTGGGAGTAGCGCATCTGATTCCGTTATCTTGTTGTGAGCTGCCACTGATAGCACGATGGTGATCTTCTTAAAGATCAGGCAGTGGAGCTGCAGCGTAGACGTGATAACTAGTGTCTTGCCCTAGCTTTGCACGATTCAAGGGCCACAACATTGGTAGGAGTGAAGCGATCAATGTGTGATCGTACTGGGTTAATCATGAAGGGGACCCCAGGCACAAGGCCTCCTGCGTGAGTAGCCTAGTGGCGCTAGAGAGAAAATCATGAATTTTCATCTGACGATGGAGTGTAGATACAAATTTGTGTGTCACCTACAGATTTTGCACCATCAGCAAAGATACATGTCACTGCAACACACAACATACTCAAGTAGCCTGCACACAAAACATCTCTGCAAGGACGGTACCTAACCAAGGCCATGAACTATTTCGCTAACTACTTCCATTTAACGCATAAAGTGAAACATCTAATGGGTGATAATACAGACCATAACACATAAGTGAAATTTTTGTAATGTCAAGTATATTTAAGATATAGCACTCCTACAATCGAGATCATCCATCAAGCTCGCACCAACGCCATTGTACCTAAGCCTTTCCTCACATACCAGTAAAGGCACCACTCGGAACTGCTTCGCACCGGCCACCGAAAATATGGGTTATCTTACATGCATAGAGGTAGATGCAACCCATGTTAAACTTTTGTTCCCCATACATTCTCAAGTTCTAGCCATTGCATGGCAGCTCTTGTGCCATGCTCGCACTCACCTTGAACATGTTGGTGCTCACCGATGTTGGCTCGAACCCGGCCACCATCATTTGTACCAGCCAACTCATCTTCTCTTAGTGGGGCATGCCATCACAAGCGACGATGTCTATCACCTCATCGCTAAGCAACACACGCAGAGGACCCCGCTTGTCTTGCTGTCGTTGTCAGAAGTCGCTGGTAGCTGAATGGTGACCTTGTTGGCGGACAGGCGGTGTAGCTGCAGCGTAGAAGTGATGACCAGCGCCTCGCGCTGTCAGTGCATGATCACAAGGGCTGCAGCATTTGAAGGACCAGAGCAATCAATGTGGGATCATACCAGGTTAAACATGAAGGGGAAACAGACCGGTTTGTGGATCTCACATAGGTGTGTTATGTCACACAACTAAGCGACGGTGAAGGCTACATGTACACAAAGCATGTGCAGGATGGCATGGAACAAAGGCAATGGCTTATACACAAATTTTATGACAGAGCAGTTGTTTATTTTTCACATAATTTAACAGCGAAAATACATACAGCAAATATGAGATTGAGCAACAGTTACATGGATTTGAGAGCGTTTATCGCTAACTCTAAAAATGTAGAGAAATATCATATCTAGACATCCACAAGACTACTACACATCTCATCACTACATAGAAATCGAGTAGACCTTGCTCACGTTAGTATAGTAGAAGATTCAAGACACTCTGATTTTCTATGGAGAACGTAACAAAAGTACAGACGTATGCCAAAGATTTGTCAATAATCAACAAAGATGTATCACATGGAAGATGATCAACAAAGAAAGAATATTTTAATTGTTTCAATCTACACTTGTGCCACATTGTTCTGATGAAAAATAAAATATTACGTCTCTGACATTTTTTTCTCATGCACAATGCCTCACACATTTTATTGTGATATAACGATATAATTTATAGAATTTCGGCCCAAAATTATCAGAGAAAGAAAGAGAACGTGGGCCTGGCGCTGTAATCGGGCCTCAGAATCTGAAATCCAATGTCAGGATCTTTCTTTTTTTCATTTCCACCCTCCAGTTTTTTGGCATTTCTACTTCCCCTTCGTGTTTTTTTTTTTTTTTTTGATCGGGCCTTGGTTTTTCTTGCCCCTGTATACTCCAACGCGAATCGCGGCAACCTAATCCCCAATCATTGATCCCGCGCCGGATTAGGCGAAATTTTCCGTACGAATTTCACCGTCCTGCATTTCTAGTGAGGCGGATTTCGTCGTCCCTGAGCCGAATTTGGTCAAGAATTTTGTTGGGGCCGAGTTTGGGGAAGATTACGTTCTGGTTCTTGCGCTGTGGCTCCAGGGCATGGAGCCGCGAGCGTGGTTCAAGGCCGTCGTTTTGTTGTGCGTGCTGGCGCTTGGCTCCGGCAGAGGTAGGTTATTGAGCTTCCTTACGTCTTTGTCGCTTGCGCCAGGAAAGAGGGAATAAAACGTTTTGGATTAGATTCCTGTTTTAGAACCCAGCCTGTGCAAGCAAACTCTGTTTGCTGTTCAATTTTGCAAAAGTTTGCTTGGGGATTGCGGGTGGTCACTGGTGCCTAGGAACCGTTGAGCTCTACAAGATTTGCGGCAGTTACAGTTTAGAGCATTCTTGCTGTTGCCGAACCTAGATTTTGCATTTAAAATGCTTATTGTTTACATTACCTGCAAGGATTTCTAGCATAAAATAGTCTCTTGGTGCTCTTGTTATATCTCGTATTGCACACTTTATTGTATTCTTATGTCAATATGCCTTTTAAATTCAGAATTGAAGACAAAACATGCACCTATATATGACCCATCCCTTGCCCGGATGCTAGCTGAATTCACCGCAGCTGTAAGTTCTTTTACCTGTTGTTGTCTTCTGCTTTTGACTATTTCTTCTGAAAAATGCGGTTGGTTTTTATGGAGTTGGTGCTTTTCTGCAGGTCTATACTTCTGACCTAACACAATTATTCACATGGACCTGTGAAAGATGTGGTGACTTAACAGAGGTATTATAACCATATATGTCCATTTCCTTAAACAATGTTTTATGTTTATGACTTGGCAAAATTTTGTCGAATTCCCATTTATGTTGATTATGAAGATTAAATTAATTTCTATGGTGACTCAGGGATTTGAGGTGATAGAGCTAATTGTGGATGTGAAAAATTGTTTGCAGGTTGCTGTTTCAACTCTTAATCCTTTTTTCTTCTAGTTAGCAATGTACTTAAAAAGGGACTTGTATTGAAATTTTTCATGATTCAGGCATATGTAGGATTTGCGAGAGATATGAATGTGGTTATAGTTGTGTTCAGAGGCACTCAAGAAAACAGGTGGTTATTATATGCTTTCACAGTTGATATTACCTAGTGATGCCCATGAACTTTTGATTATTTGCAAGACTTCTTTACTACAGAATGTCTGCTGAGTTCAACTAGTGTTAGAATATGATGTTCTCCAAAATTTAATTATGAAGGCAATCAATGAATATAAATCTGTGTGATGTTATTCTTGTGCAATAATTTTGCTCTTCCAAACTCTCAGTATTCAAAACTGGATAGAGGACTTATTTTGGAAACAACTTGATTCCGACTATCCTGGTATGCCTGAAGCAAAGGTGAGTATAGTCTGATGTGTTTATGATGAAGATCTGTAATGTAAACACTATTAATGTTAGTGTCGTGTCTTTTTTTAGGTTCACAGTGGATTTTATTCTGCTTATCACAACACAATCTTACGTGATGGAGTTGTTGGTGGCATCCAAAAGACCAGGGAAGTGTATGGCAGTATTCCTATCATGGTCACAGGGCATTCCATGGGAGGTGCCATGGCTTCGTTTTGCGCCCTTGATCTTGTTGTGAGTACTGCATTTGTCAGAGTCAAATTTGCGTTGAGAGTCTTTTCAAAGTTCCATTTCTGTTATAGCATTCACCAAAACAATAATAACCAAGATATGATGTTCTTTTGTAGATTAACTACGGGTTAACGAATGTAACACTCATGACATATGGGCAACCTCGTATTGGCAATGCTGTATTTGCTTCTCATTTCAAAAGATATTTACCAAATGCAATTCGAGTTGCCAATGCACATGATATTGTGCCTCATTTACCCCCATATTATCAGTACTTTCCAAGGAAGACGTACCATCATTTCCCACGAGAGGTACTGTTTTTTGTTCATTTCCTTTTTACCTTTTGTAACAATTACAGATCTAATGTTATCTATTTCACAAATGTTATAAATATGTGATGAAAATTTCCTACCTTAAATCTCTTGCCAACTTTTTGTGGCACATACCAATCTTATCTTTCCCCTTCCAGGTATGGATCCATAATGTTGAACTAGGAAGCCTCGTGTACCCAGTAGAGGAAATCTGTGATGGTTCTGGAGAAGACCCAGCTTGTAGCAGGTTGGTATCGGACACACCTGCAAATTTCTTTGGTGTAAACTGGTCGTGATGATGCCCCATACCTGCAAATCGCTGTGGCTAAAACTTGCCATATTGATGCCATAGTTCTTTTCGCCTTTTAGGTCTGTCAGAGGGAACAGTGTGCATGACCATATACAGTATCTTGGCATCAGCATGCACGCCGAGTCATGGGGATCTTGCAGAATTGTCACACACGACAAAACACTGCAGTACAAGATGGACCCTGCCGGCAACATTATCTTTTCAAAGCAGCCTGATTTACCATTTCATCAGCAATACAGTGCACAGTGACTCAAGACATCATGAATTCTCTTGTTTTGCTCATCCTCTTTGTGATCCTGATGAATTGAGATGATTTCACAAAGGGGCATGGGAAGAAAAACAATGTGGATACTTCTGTTGTGTTGATGTAAATAGTAGCAATCTTCTAAGGGTGCTTGTTGGAGTATTAAGGATCTAAGGATCCTATATAGCCTGTATATATCTCAAGTTTATTAAAGCATAGCTAGCATCTGATATTTGCTATGATTCACTGATTTCTCGCACTAGAATCAATTCTGACTTTCGTGGTGCCTTTAATGATTTGCCTATTTAATTGTACAGGTGATCCGTGCTAACGTTGCGGCAAGATTCAAGTTTTTCTATCAAGAAATTAGTTTTGTAATGTGCTTTCCTATTCGTTACATGGTAGATGTGGACATTTTATACCAGAAAAAAACTAGGGCTTCTGCGACTCAGATCCGTGGGTAACAAAATACTTTTAAAGTCGAGTAACAAATTTGAAACTGGATTGTAAAATAACTTAGAGTGCATGTAACTATGTTGGAATTTAGCAAATCGATATTCAATGTTCACGCTTTATGTGGAACAAGAAGAAATATGTAGAAGATATTTAATTCAAATGCTTCAAAAATGTACCACAAGAACATATCATCAGTCCAAAACGCATACTCTTCCCATACCATATTTACTCATTCCTTGCTTCCCAATAAATCTCTTGATTCTCAATATATCTCTATCTTGTATCTCTCCTCATCATTTTTAATATATTTTACCTTTTTCACCCCATTAATTCACATGTCCAGATCCAAAACGACAAGAAGTAAATCAGGACGCAGTAAATCTTATGATGGATGTTTGGTTCAGAATGGTTTATGATTTATCAAGGAAACATTGAAATATGAACCATTGCCCATAGCTCCTTCCCAGGATTTGCGAAATAGAAAACAAAAACTTCAAAACAGAAAAGCAACAACACAGGAAAAGGCAAGCATAACAATCAAGGGGCACAACAGTTGGCTGACAGATGACACAAAGGATGTGTTCTGACAACGCAACACAAAATTGTCACAAGACGTATCAAACACAGGTGAACTGTCGTAACCCCAGGTACAAACCCATCGGTAAAAGAACATCACATCCCTGCCTTCGGTACTTCGACTCGACATAAGCTCTACACTCAACAATGGTGTGGCCGTTGACAACCATTATGCAACAGGAACAGAAATATCCATTGGGTGAGATCATGTGCTCCTTAGTGCCAAATTTTGCCTTTGCTGTCTACTTATCAGCCAAATGTTGCTCTTCACCATGATGACGGTCGCATTGACAAGGAACGGATGCTAGCAAAGGGTGCATTGATATTTTTGTTTGGGTGGAAAAGAAACTTTGAAGCAGTGGTGATAGCCTGGAAAGAAATATTCACATAGAGCACAGGACATGGGATCCGTGACATGATCCAAAATCATCCTGTTGGGTGCTGGCAAGCAACTCATTTTTCTGTACAGAATGATAAGTGGACTGAACATTCTGATTCAGAGTGTACTCTTTCATACTTTGAAAGCTGCCACCAGAATTGTCATTTTCTCTCTCTTGAATTCTCTCCCCAGGTTTTGGCCTCTGCAACAGCACGCTGCCTGTCAGAAATCCTAGGAGACTCCCTCTTTGTTCTTGCATGAGCAGGACTGCCCACATGGAAACCTTCCACATCATCCAAACCAGACCTACGGCCAGAACCACTGCCAGAGTTTGTCCTGCTAACCTCATATTCATATTTCGATGTTGTGGTAGCTTCTCTTCTCCGCAAATCTGGGGAATTGTGATTCGGCGAACGGAGACGGCGTTGATCACTGCTACCACCTCGACTGGCCCTTGGAGTAGAAGAATTACTCCGATTGTGTTGAACAGGCGCATTTGGATCATATGTCTGAGAAGCTAGGTATGAAAGGGCAGTTACCACATCTCCGATAAAGGGCCGCGTAGCAGCTTGCTCTTGCAAACACATTGCAGCAACTGCTAAAGCCTGATAGAGACCCCTCATGGGGAAGCGGCCCTGAAGTAATGGATCAGCCATTTTAGGAAATTTTCTACGGTCCTTGAATAGAGGACGAGCCTGCAAAAAAGTAACAACGAAAAATCAGGTATCCATGATTGTAATATTAGCATATATTTCCACTGCAGTGTTTATCTAAGATTGCACTCCCTCCGGTACTGGAAAACTAATCGCTTTAGAGATGCTGGGTGAGTCGCAGAAAACAAGTTGTTCTGCAAAGTTTTGGCGCTCCTGGACAATATTGCCCCTAGAATACAGGCGATGTTGCGCGCTTTCTGTTTCATCTCCTGAGCCGCTATACGCGCTCATAAAGATAGCGCCGCTCCACTCGCTGGTTCCCGAGGTACATGCGCGCTAGTGTGGAAAATGGATTCGAGAAGGAGAGCATGGGCGCTGCAGAAAAAATACAAAAAAAAATGACTCTATGCAATAAAATTGGGCTGCTGAGAATTGAACTCAAGAACGCGCTGAAGCCCACGAGGCTAACCAGTAGGGTGATAATAGACAGTTGAATACGAGGGGAACGCATGCTATTTAATATGGGCAAACAAGGAAAAATTGCCTCTAATTAATCACTCCTTGGTATCTGAAATCATATCCTAAATGACTTGTTTTTCTATACCGGCGGGAGTAACTGTAAATAAATTGGAAAATATACGCAATTTACTCAGAAGACTAATAATCACACAAGGAACTTATTGGTTTAATAAAATCCAATTTACAATTAAGTAGGACAGAAATAATATATTAGCAAGACAAAATCTAGTAATGCATAGTATCGATCAACCTGCCTGGTCCTACAGCGGCTGAAAATTACTTTTCTGGATGAAGTATTGACATTAGATGAACTAAGTAACTAATAACCCCATAAGGACAGCAAGAGAGATGGGTGCAACAGAAGCAAGGAAATTCCAGTGCCCCATTTTCAAATTGATAGTACAATGTCAGAGAGAGCAGAGAAGCTCAAAGTAAAAAGGTAAAATGACTGGGGGAAAAGATGATTAAGCATAGTTCCCTATATCATCATTGATTGAGCATTTATTGAATGGCGTAACTGGCTGCAACACGATGACCCATTTTCTCAGTGTGTCCTGGTATTGTATTATTCTCCAGGGCAGAAAAAACAGTGAACCACATCCTTATTATTGTTGGTAAGATATCGCTGGGTGTGTTCACTTTTGCTTAATATGGCTGCGGCTGAGGCTTATTTAGTTCTTGCTACGGTAGTTTTACATAGAAAATAGTCGCAGCCGCAGCAAAAAACTAGCTTAAACGAACACACCTGCTGTACTCCCTTCGTCCCACAAAAAGTCTTTCTAGGTTTGATTGACTGTTTTGTTCTTCACTTTGACCAATAATTTTTATAAATTTGATAAAGTTTATGAACACGTAAATTACATATTATGAAAATATTTTTTATGGTGAATCTAAAGATATAAATTTTATGCATTAAAATTTATCAAATTTATATAAATTCTAGGTCAAAAAGAAGAAAGAAACACAGTCAACTAAACCCAGAAATAGACTTTTTATGGGACAGAGCGAGTATGTTTTAGTTTATCGCAGGGAATCTTAAAGGTATGTGACTTGTCAACAATGAATTAAAGGCCGACAGTTGACCATATGAAGAAATTAAGTAGAGAAAGAACATACCCATGCAACTAGGTTCTGCTCGCCATGAGGTTTAGTGTTGTCAATTGCTTTGCGGCCAGTAATCAGTTCAAGGAACACAACACCAAAACTATATACATCAGATTTAACCGTAAGTTGTCCAGTCATTGCGTACTCTGGGGCACAGTATCCATATGTTCCCATAACACGTGTCGAAACATGAGTCTTGTCACCAACAGGGCCAAGTTTTGCAAGGCCAAAGTCTGATAGCTTTGGATGATACCCTTCACCAAGCAGAATGTTTGATGACTTAAAATCCCGGTAAATAACAGGTGGACTCGCCTTGTCATGCAAGTATTCTAAGCCCTTGGCAGCACCAGCAGCTATCTTCATCCGTGTATTCCAGTCAAGAGGTTCCTTATCAGGAGGGATATCTGGCATTTAAAAAACGTTTAAAATTAAACCACTCTAAACTTGAATTTGACAAATATGAATAAGCCAATAAGTGTTTCCTTAAAGAGAAAGAAAGATTTACTCCATAAATCACACTTTATTACTAAATAGAAGATATTCTTCTAGTCCATGTGTTACCAACTTATTAAGCAATAAGCAATCTTACCATGCAAATGATCTTCAAGTGATCCCAATGGCATAAACTCATATACAAGAAGCCGTTGGTCCCCATCAGCACAGTATCCAATTAGGTTCACCAGATTGTCATGATGCAACAAACTAAGCATTAGAACCTCGACCAGAAATTCCCTATTTCCTTGAAGGCCATTGCGATCAAGTTGTTTCACTGCAACAACCTGTGAAGTAGTGCAATTCCATTAATCAAGAATTTATACCAAAAGAAAGATAAATTCAAACCATTAGAACATTAAAGTGCAGCCCAGTGCACCAAGCTCCTGCGTGCGCAGGATCTAGAGAGGGGTCCGACAAATTTTGGTCTTTTGTATGCAGCCTTTCCCTGCATTTCTACAAGAGGCTGCTTCTAGGACTCGAACCCGTGATCTCATGGTCACAAGACAACAGCTTTACCGCTGTGCCAAGGCTAGCCTTCAAACCACTGAAACATTACTGTTGTTTAATCAGCAACACATCTAGATTGCTCAAACACATATGTTGGGGGGTGTACTATAAAAATCTAACACAGCAAGGGCAGCCCGGTGAAAGTAGCTCCCGCGTGCGCAGGGTCTAGGGAAGGGTCCGACCACTTTGGTTCATTTGTGCGCAGCCTTTCGCTACATTTCTGCAAGAGGCTGCTTCCAGGACTCGACCCATGACCTCATGGTCACAAGGCAACAGCTTTACCGCTGTGCCAGGGCTCCCCTTCAAAACACTGAAACATTACTGTTGTTTAATCAACAACACAATTAAATTGCTCAAACACATATACTGGGGGTGTACTATAAAAATCCAACACATCAAAGCATTTGAAGTGTCACAAACCTGCCCATTCTCCAAACGTCCTTTATAAACACGACCAAAACCTCCTTCACCCAATAAGCAATCTTGTCTGAAGTTCTTAGTGGCAGCAGCAAGCTCACGAAAAGTGAAAGTGTGTGCTGCAATGTTTTGATTGTTCCCCTCCCTCAGGATGACTGCATCCTTCTTAGAGTCTGATCCGCCCTGTGCTTTTGATTTATCTAAAGCAGAAATTAATCTATAGTTAGATATCATCCAAATTAAAGAATACAATG
The DNA here is from genome assembly GCA_001602275.1 of Zoysia japonica. NCBI lineage: Eukaryota > Viridiplantae > Streptophyta > Magnoliopsida > Poales > Poaceae > Zoysia > Zoysia japonica. Next base: position 662,970 of record BCLF01000111.1, on the reverse strand, counting down.
CATCATAAATATTCAGCACAGGCATCATAGTAAAACAACAAAGCCTTTTAGTCCCAAGCAAGTTGGGATAGGTTAGAGATGACAGGAACATCGAGAAAAGTCAAAAGTAAAAGAAGACTGAAAACAAATCAAGAAAAAGAATAGAAGGGGCAAATGACAAAAGGTTATGGTTGATACCAGAACACTTGTATGTTTATCTGAAGTTATATTTACTATGTATATTTAACGCATATAACTAAAGATATAGTTAGATTTACTATACAAGTAATCAAATATAGCAACTCTACTATGTATGTCCTAACATATTAATCTACAGCAACATACTATGAACCCAACAAATAACCAGTGATACATATTTTTTATTTTCATCTGATTAACGTGTGAATTCCAGCGATGAGCCTCTCAAAGTTATATGAGCATCCTCCGAACTCAATTTTAGTTTAGTTGCATAGTACACATTTAAAAGGTCAAAATGAGTTCAGAATGTGGGATGAAAATCTGCTCCATAATTAACATCAAACAAATTTTTTACAAAGAACATTTACAAAGCAATTATCATTGTCCTATGTGCTACTTAAACTCTCTAAACAACTTAAGCTATCGCAGAACAATAAACTCTCTAAACAACTTAAGCTATCGCAGAACAATACATCAAACAGCCCAATATGAATAGATTCCGCAAACATCACGTGCCATTTGCTAAACTAAATACACAAGATGGTCTCCAGCTCTAGCCATAGCTGAATACACTCTGCACGACAGAAGGATTCGGCACGACAGCATTTTACCTAGCTAATCCGATCCACCCAAATATCGGTTTTCTTTGCATCCCACGGCCACTTCATAGGACATTACTGACCATTTCCCACAACACAGAAACCCAAGATCCAGCCTTTACCCAGGAACCGCACCTGATCCATCCCGGGCCACGCGGTGATCTGCCGAGGCGTCCTTGCGCGCGCCGCTCTTCTTGGCCTCCCCCTCGCCGCCCGACCCAAAGCACGGCAGGCAGCCCATCCAAGAATCGGCCTTGGGAGAGGGGGAATGAACGAAGAAGCGGGCGGCGGAGGCCGACCCACCACACCGGACGGGGATTCCTCCCCGATCTGGGGGCGGACGCCCTCCCAAAATCGATCTTTGGAATTTGTGGATGGATTTGGGGGCGGCGGGTCGGCGAATTTGAGGGGAGGAGGCGGGGATGAAACCCAAGGGGGGAGAGAGACGTCGGGGTCGAGGGAAAAAGTCGGCTTGAGGGAACTGAGTGGGAAAGAGAGGATCTTCCGGGAATCTGTACAATGTACTCCCCGGCTTCAAAACTCTGGCGTCATGGTTTGGCTTGAGTGATTTTTTTTTAATGCGCCAATAAGTGTAGTTTTATTGAATCAAGAAAAATATTATTTAAAACTTAATTTAGTTTTATTGAATTAAGAAAAAAATATTTAAATTTAACATAGTTTTATTGTGTTGTGCTTTAAAAGAGGGGAGAAAAAATGGACATCACACTTTATTAGATTTATACAAGAAATTGAGTGCCTGACATGATTATTGGAGTACTTTAGATAGTGCACACTTTTAGGATCTTTAACAGAGCTGCACGGAGTTGATTCAATGAGTGATTCAAGAGAAGTAATTCTGAATTGAAGGGTTTGGAGTAAAAAAATAAGTTGTTTCTTTTGATTTTGTGAAATGATTATCTGTTCTAATTTCAAGAGTTTATATTAGAAAATTAAAGAGAATCAATTTTAGTCACAGAATCACTCTTCGCAAAAAAAACACTTCTAAAGAATCTGTGATAAAGGGGGCTCAAGATACAGTGAGGCCTAGCTTAGCTATAGTAACTAAGCATGCTCTTTTGATAATAATAAATTCTGGCTAAAAACCACACAAGCATACTCTCTTATTGCATTCCTCCTAGCATGTTGCTAGACTATATTTTGAGATATAACATGAGGCATCCCTTCTAAAATTAAGTATCTACCATTTTTCCAATATCTCAATATAAGCAGTTCTTCTTTGATTGATGTCGTGGTTGATTTTTAAATTTAACTTTGATCATTGATCTTATTAAAAAAATTTGATAAATTTTATACATTTTAATATAATTTGATTTATCATTAGAGTTCTTTGAATCACAACTTAAAATTTTACACATTCGAGCAATTTTTTTAAATAAAACGAATTGTCAAAGTTGATTGTACAAGTCAAGTGTGATATTAATTTATGAAGGGAGGAAGTGTCTTGAGTAGCTTTTTGGCCTTTGAGGAAAGGCTGAAAGAGTAGAGGCCGGAGGAGTTGGGTACAAGCTAACCGGTGAACCTGCGCGTATCGTTGCTAAGCAGGACTGCGGAGTACAGAAGTGCCTTTGAAGAATATTCTCTCTGATTTTAAATTGTTATATTGTTAATTTTTAATATTAATTTTAACAATTTATTTTATTTAAAAAAGTTTAATAAATATTATATATTTTAGTCATAAAAGTTATTTGAATCATAACTTATAATTTTACATATTTTAATTAATTTTTTGAATAAGACGAGTAGTCAAAATTAATATTAAAAATCAACAACGATAATAGTTTAGGAAAAGGGGAGTAGTTATCATCTTTTAACGTGGTGTTTAAGGTTACATATTTTTTAAAAAATACTCTCAATAATCAATACTCAAATATCTAGATAGGAATTTTTTTACAACTACTCCATTTGTTCTCAAATTGTTGTTGACGTTGATTTTAAATATCATCTTTGGCAAAAATTTTCCTAATTTAAAAGTATGATAAATATCCTATATTTTTTATGATAATTTGCTTTATCATTACAGATATTTGAAACATAACTTGTAATTTTAGAAGTTTAAACTAGTTTTTAAATATGACAAAAGGTGGGGTAGAAGTTAGGTGATGTTTGGCAAGTAGAAAATGAGAGATAAAATTAAGATTACAAAATAAATGAAGTACTGAGATGTAATAAGGTGAATGAAAAAGGTATAAGGCTTCCTTTGGAACATGGGAATTTTTTTCCTGTTTTCTGCGTTTTTTTCTGTAAAATTGAACTGATCATTGTAAGGTCTCCTTTGAATTGTCGAATTTTTTTTGAATCTTGCATTTTTGCTGTAAAATTGAACTGATTTCTGTTAAATTTCTTTATAATTCCTGTGAAATTCTTATATTCCAAAGAAGACTTCAATTTTCTGTGAAATTCCTCCATTCTAAATGAGGGCTTAAATCTCTATATTTTCCAATCCCATTATCGTCTCCTATTTCCCAATTCGCAAATACCTTGGCAGGCGGGGTATGCTCGTTGGTGGGCGACTAGGCCGGTCATGGGCCGAATGATCTTTCGGCCCGAAAACCATCCATGTAGGTGATGGGGCCCTCTCTCTTTCTTCTTCCCTGGCGGCTGAGCCTCCGAGTCTCTGACCGAACTGGACATCGCCATGGCGTCGCGGATCCTTGCCCGATCCAAGGCCCTAGCCCTCGCCGCCGCCCTCTCCCGAGCCGGCGCCGGCGCCGACGCTGCGCAGCCGCTCGCCGTATCCCGCGCGCTCTCCTCCCTCCCCCGCTGCCCCGCCGCAGCGGGATCCCCCATCGGCAAGGTTCGTTCGTCTCGCCTCCCCGCTCCCTCTCCTGGCCCGCGGCTGTTTTCTTTACAGACGGGAGGCTGTGATGTGATTCTCCCGCGCGAGATGACGTGGCCCCTTCGCGGGCGCGCTTGATCTGAAGATCTGCCGTGTGTGATAAATGACCTGGCTCGTGGCCGCTTAATGTCGCCCTCGTTGTCCGATTTCCGGATGTTCTGGTGTCAGAGGTGGATAAATCTCGTTTTTAGTATCGTCGTGATAGTGTATTTGTGTGAAAATTGTTGTCTAGATACTTCGTTGTGTAGCGATCTGTGAGCCTCGCCATTGATGAGAGCCATGGTGGAGCTGTCAGGAAAGAAATGCGTGCTGTTACTTGTTAGGACTATAATTTGCAAGTCTGCTATGCCCCTTTGATTGATAACTGTTGGATGTCTAGTTGCAAGATTGGTAAAGGAGCTTTCATATTAAGTGTTTTGTATAGTTAGACGGTATCAATTTTCACCACAAGAAAAAAAAAGATGGTATCGCTCTCGGTTATCAGGTCTTTACAACCAAAACATGCACGCTTTAGAAATTTACCATCAAGAGCATCAAATTTAGTTTAATAACACTGAAAGTTTGCACCGTCTAGAGTTTGTCACTCAGTCCATTTGAGCAGTAAGAGCTGTTATGAATATACCTAAATACTCATCTCCTTTCAAGATATGTCCCACATTCAGGTATTACTCGGGTTAAGATTTATTTTCCTGTGACTTGTTCACTCTTTGATTACCTCAAGTCAGTTTTGCGTGTAGCTTTCTGTAATCTGATCCCTATATCCGTTCCTATTTTTAATGGTGAGTGATCTGAGAACGAGATAATGGTGCATCAGAACTACACGAGAGGAATTTCTCTATGCAAAGAGTGATGTGTTTGATACCAGTGGTTCGTTTAGCTCAGGGTATTTCTGACTTGTTGCAAGCTCCTCTGTTCCTCGTTCAAGGATGAACCAAGCATTATACTAATTGATGCAGCTGACTGCTATCCTTTTTTTTTTATGGTATTGAAATGTGCCCAATCTTTTTGGTGGTAATTTTTAGGTGTGATTCTTTTTGTGGCATAGACAATGTTTGTATTGGTCTCTGGTAATGAATTCCCCATTTTGTTCATGGAAATTTAACTAACCATTGACCTCAATGAAGTGATATTGCTACTTGGTTCCATTCACTTTGATGGAGAACAATATATAGAATTTTTTTACAATGGGGCTGTGATAAAATTAGGAACTATGTAGACACTCTGTCCCTTAGAATGGTGGAAGAATCGTATATAAGCAAGAAGGGGAATTCCCATTTATGTTTTGTGGTCATTGAGTTGTCTTCCCTTTTAGATTGTGAATAATTGATAATATATGGACTTCCCTTAACCTCTTATACAGATATAGCCTAGAAACACCACTAGATAGAATCACAGATTGTGTTTACTTTACTGCTCTAACTTGTATTATTGGTCTGTATGAGTGCACAGGTTCTGGGATACGAACCAAGATCTCAACTTAGTGGAACACAAGTTTTACCTCGTTGGTTTTCTACTGTACCATCCAATGGATCTCCCACACAGAAATCACAGGTTTGTCATACATCAGGCTAGTGTATGGTTTGTCACTTAGTCTGCCACCCTGGGCTATTCGTATTATTGATGATGTTTGCAAATATGACAGATCTCAGAGACATACAAGTCAGGTACTGCAGTGAAACAGTCTGATGCACAGAAATCGTGTGATGGCACCACCCCAAAGGTTGTGGCATTCAGCCCACTGGAAGCAGCTATTGCGAAGCCTAGAAGCAGTCCCTTAACAAGCGAGAGCTCTAAAGTTAGGCGATCGGAGATAGCAACGCAGGTTACTTTCTACATGATTCCAGCTCTGCTTCTTTCGTCAAAAAACTGCGTGAGCACATCTCTGCTGGTCGGTGCTGTGTTCCATCAAATATACATGTTCCACAAGGAGATCTTCCTGGACTATGTGCACCACGACATCACCAGAAAGTGGGCTTTGATATACTTCAAGATACTTCTGCTGGTGATGGCCAAGGACACCATCGTATACTTTAACTTGGTCTAAGCTTGCCTTAGGTTCTTGAGGACCCTCAATGCACCCATCTGTACACAGAGAATAATGATGACGAACAAATTCCAGGGCGCCGGCTCTCCAAGTCATTTCCTTGAACTTGCTTCATTTCTGCCTTATTTCCTGCCTCGACATGCTTTCGTTTTTTAAGTTGGTCAATGTGGAAGGGATTGATTAGTGGCCAACATGGCAGGCCAGCACATTCCTGTTTGTAATAATTGTAAATGCCAACTGTGCAACTTCTATTTCCTGTTTCGTGTACTTGGTCTAAGCTTGCTTTAGTTTTCACATGGATGTCTTCATTGAATACCCCATATATTTTCATGCTGATTGAAAACATGTGCATGTCCAGACTGCTGTATCCACCATGGGTTCTAGTTACAGCTTCACCGTTGCTTGGCAACTTTCACAGTAGTAAGTAAAACCAGAAATATGGTTTGCTCTGCCGTCTGGACTCTCGAGCCCTGCTCGATTTGCAGTCTGAATGTTACGAGAAAGGGAGGAACAACTGTGTGTGTGTCACGGCAGAGCATCCTGACGTGCATCCTTGTACAATGCAGCTCTGCGGCAGTTTACATGGGACGCCATCAGCACATGCTGCTATGATGGCCACCGGCGTCATGCATGAACAGACATGAGAGCTGCTGTCGCTGGTCCGGCACAGCGCGGCTCAGCAAGGAACGGGTACACATCTCTAGCTGTCTCTGCATGCCAATTCCCAGGCTCGCAGTGGTCTACTCTACCAATGACTTGTGGAGTCGGGTCCGGCGTGTTCGGCTCCTGTTGTGTGGAGGAAGTGGATGGTATCGTCTAGCGTCTTAGTGATGCTGGTAGTGTCGTGCGGTGGTCCGGCTTTTGTAGCCGGCCTTGGATCTGATCAGAGTTTTTGTTGTTTCTTGACGAGTTGATCTGGTTCAGTTGAGGGTGTCCGATCGTTGTTATTTCTGATCTAGCTATCTATTGTGGCTCTTCTTTTCAAAGCTTTGCGATGAAGGCTATCAGTTGGTGGTACTTATCGCTGCTTCTTTCAGGTTACAACGGCGGTCCAAATGATCGCGACGGCGTTCATGTTGGTCGTGGCGGAGCTTCTTCCTCTACGAAGAAGCTTGTTCTTGTGCAGAACTTCAACTTCCTCGCTGTGGGTCTTGTCTGCGTCTAGTTTCCGTTGGTGTCTTGATCGTCTTTATTTGTATTTTTTCTTACTTTATGAATACAAATATCGTTTTAATAAAAAAAAGACTATTTTGCCGTGAAATTTGTGAACGAGTTGCTGGCTTGGCGGTTAGGGGGAGTGCCACACTTACAATCTCGGGCAAAGAACCTATGCAGACTCGTCAATGATGAAACTGGAACGCTGTAATGAAGAAACAGGAAAAATAATGGATGACAATAAATTGTGTATAAGAGTAAATTTCACAAAACTACATATGTTACGACAAAATTATTACAAAAGTACATATTTGCTCTGCAATTTCACAAAACTACAAATTTTATATCTAGTTTATTAAAATTACACATTTTGGAGATGTTGCTCATGAACCTGACAAGTGGACTTGCTTGCAGTTTTTGAAGAACAACTCTTAAATCTATATTTCTGCGATAAATTCAACACAAAATCTATAGTTTTGTAAAATTGTTGTTTAAATCTGTAATTGTGTAATAAATTTATCGAAGTATACGTAGTTTTGTGAAATTTACTCTTGTGTATAATGTAGTGATGATTTGCAATGATCCTCTCAGACAATCAGACTCAGAGTAAAGAGCCCCTGATACATATCGTGGTACCTAAAATGGTAGATCGACAGTACCCGTATTGGTCTCAATGGTCGTTTAAACCTATTTTAGCTTATTTAAATGACCGTTTAAACTGAAAATGGGTTAAACATGGGTCATTGACCGTCTACCATTTAAGAAAATACTAACTGTATTTGTTACAAATCTAACTGTAAAAGAAGCAGACTACTGTATTCTTATAAGGGCATATGACTGTCTGCTGAGTGCAGACGAGCCGAAAAGGCTGCTGAAATGCTTCAAGCAGGTCCAGAGCGCCATCAAAACATATGACTGCGATTCCAGGCTGCTAACCTTTGTTGCCATCCTGGCAGTTACAGCTCACCGTCTGCTCATTTGCCCCATTCTCTGACTTTTTTCTTTTCAGAAATTTACCCGTGTGGAGGGGATTCTTTTACTTTTTACATTTTCTCTCTTGCTTTGCTGGTTCGGGCCAGCTGGAGTCAATGTCGATTTGGTCCATAGCAGCTTCTTGATTTGAGCAAATAATTGCAACCAATGCTGTGTCAGCCAGGGTATCTTGTGGATTGGACGTACACTTTTTCACTTTTAATGGCCAGTCTCTTTTCGTATTAATTTTCTCAGGAACTGTTTTTAAGTATGATACCCTCCTTTGTGTTGTCCTTGTGACTTTTAAATATTTATAAGCTTATGATTTGTTGCAAATGCAGTAGAGGAAGGGAACATGCTCCAGTTGTACAAAGTACTCTCTTCGGTTAAAAAAAAAAGTCGTTTCGACAATGACACAGTCTTTAAAATATAACTTTGATTTTTATTTTCTATGAAAATATTTATTAAAAAATAATACATTTATACTTTTATGAAAAAGTACTTTTCAAAACAAATCTAATCATACAATCTTTGTATTCCTAAACTTAACAAGTTAAAACTTATTTGAAATTTATATTCTCAATGTTTGACTAAAATATTGTCTAAAACGACTTTCTTTTTGAACCGAAGAGAGTACTCTTTCAGTCCAAAATTATAAGTTACTTTAGTTTACTCTAAATTTCTCAAATTACAAGTCACTTTCATTTTTCAGTACACATTTCTCTATTCTCAATATTTCTTCGTCTTATCTTTCTTCTTCTCATTTTTAGTACATTCTATATTTTTTACTATTCTTAATTCCTATGTATCCATAACAACTTACAGAAGCACTAGAATGCTTTCTTGATGCACCCAGCCTCCCATTTGGATGAAATGTAGGTTCTGTTTTGAGCAACGTTCTCATGAGATCAGACATCAGGATCCGGCTATATAGCCTCATCTATCCGGTCCAGATTTCCTTCGCCCTGCAAATTTGGATGGATGCAACTGGCTGTAAGTTGGCACATTGTGATGCGTGTTTCTGCTCCGGCAAAGTCATTGGATTCGCATCTCCATAAATATCTTCATGCATGTGGCCTCCCCATGTTTGTTTTCTGTCCCCCACTTTGGCTTCTTTACTTGGTCAACTTGACACACCTGGGGATGTCCTTCTATTCATTAAGATCTCCCCCACACCGGAAAATATGACATTCTTTTCGTTGGCTTTTTGATTATTTGTCTCATATGATTGATATGCGGGACCATCTTTGTCAATTAATGGTCGCAATGTTAAATTGCCGAATGCCAACGAAGCGAGCCCTAAATGGCATTGTGAAGAAGTCAAAAAAATGTTATCATGAAGAAATTAAACTATGTCACTCTGCTTCTAAATCCCTATCACTGGAACAAGAATTAAAATAAATACAATATATTATCCTAAGAGCATCTCCAACAGTTCTCTAAAAAAATCACCTAAAATAGTACTTTTTGGGCTAGCAAAAAAAATAAAATATTGGGGTCTATTTTAGCCATCTTCTCCAATAGCTCTCTTAAATGTAGTTTAAATTTGTATCAGTAAACAATTGGTCTCACTGTTAGTTGCACCAAAATAGGATTAAGGACCCCAAAAAGTTCTCCAGATTTACCTCCAAATAAGAGGATTTTAAGCAACCCTCGAAAGTAGAGAGGTGTTTAGTAAAGTTGCTGGAAGAGGTTTTTTTTTACAATTTTTTCTTATAATTTGATTTATGGAGAGTTAATGGGGAGTTGGAGATCCTCTAAAGACAACAATTTAAGAACTGCTAGACTTGTGACTAGCACTCATCTTGAAGAAGCAAAATAATGTCTCAGGTAGCAAGTGTTTTTTCTGTTCACAAGCAGTATACTCCCTCCGTCCGTAACGTTTTTGAATTTTTTAAATCGACTCTTGACCGTTTGTTTTATTCAAAAAAATTTGTAAAAAAATATTTTATTTGTAAAATAATTCATTATTAAAAATACTTTAAGCTTGACTTATTTATTTTTGTATTTTTGTAAATTTTTGAATAAGACGAATGATTAAAAGTTGATTTTAAAAAGTCAAAAACGTCATTTTTAGTGGGATGGAGGAAGTACTATGCATTTGTAGTTAGTTTTTTAAGATATTTAGATGATTATTCTAGGTCTCCGCAACAGTCCAGCACTGAAGTAAACTAACCATGCACACATGTTTGAAGAATCAGAATATACCCACCAGTGCACAGTGCACTACTCAGATACCGTGCATTACATCTATTCTATGCCAGTGTATCAGGTCAGACTCAGAGTGCGTTGCAAGTTGATACCTTAATTTACTTCACACATTACGACTAAGCGGCGTAAGATTTAGCAGCGGTTGTACTATTTTTCTATCTGCGCTGCTGGAGTGTGTGTGTGTGTATAGCTTATTGTATTGAGAGATTTGGATCTGACAGGAGCCGTTGCTACCCGGTTTTGGCTGCTTCCTAATTTCCTTATGTCAAAACCTTAGCAACTTGTATACTCGCTCCTTGTTTGCAGCACCCTAGGATCTCTCAGTGGTACTCATCTTTTACGAAATTGTTGTCGCCGGGTGATAGTTCAAATTTGATCTAGCTGGAGATAACAATTTCAAAACAAAGAGAGTACATTCTTCGTATGAATCATATATGCACTATGCTTGACTATATGTTTGACTATCAAGTTAAATAGTTGTGTCCATTGATATTTGCAACGGTGCAAATAAGAATACATCAAATAATTTAGCCAACCCGGTTGGCATTGTGAACAACACCTACACCTCCGGGAGTTTCTATATTTTGAAAGTGTTTAGAAGATATTTAGATCCTTTGTATCAAAATAATATCAATGTGTTTGTATTATATATTCATATCGTGCTACTGTACAATATAAAGTAGCATCTTAAACAAATTTAGTCAATGCTGAATTTTTAGGGATACCATAGTGCCGGAGAAAGAGAGAGCATATACCAGGGATCTATACCTACATTTGCAATCAGAGAAAGGTGTCTTTTTAGCTCCCAGTCTAGCAGCAGCAATGCAGCATTCTTCAGTTGCTACAGACAACACTCCCTTTTTACTCTCGCTTTACAGTGTCGACACAAGAGCTTTTGGACCCCCTAAAGCCGGCGGCCACTGTTCCCTCCCTCGTTCCCCCGGACACGGATCGCGTGCGGTGGTAATAGCAACTGCAACTTAAGCAGTCGACTCAACCACACCCGTTCCCGTGCGATCGGACGGTGCGGGATTCAGCACTCGTAGGTTCAGTTGAGTGAAGACGATTTCTAAAATTTCTCAAAATTATTTCTTCGGGTTAGTCTCATCGAGCTTTTTATATGAAAATCCTTTGAGTTATTTCTAAAGTTTTCTAAAATTATTTCATTAGTTTTTGTCTAATGTTAGATTCTAAAGTTTCTAAAGTTGTTCCGTGAGGTTCATCTCATCGAGCTCTTGGTGCAACGTCTTTCAAGTTACTCATAATTTTTTTTGAAGTTGTTCCGTTAATTTTCAAAGTTTTCTAAATTAGTTCATATCTCCTAAAAAATAAGTATTGGAACAATTTTACAAAAATTTAAGAACTAACATAACAACTTAGAAAAATTTGAAACTAACGGAATAATTTTAAAAAACTTTCAAAATAAGGCTCCTACACAAAAAAGATCGACGAGACGAAGAATAATTTTGAAAAATCTTGGGAACTATCAGAACAACTTTAGAAACTTGAGAGAACTAACGGAACAACTTAACAAACTTTAGAAACCAACGAAACAACTTTAGTAAAATTTGAGAACAACTCAAAGGTCCAATACACGGAAAACTCGATGAGACGAACATAACGGAACAATTTTGTAAACTTCGGTAGCTAACAGAACAAATTTAGAAAATTTTGGGAAATAATGAAACTAGTTAGAAAAATTTAGGAACTAACGAAATAATTTTAAAAAACTTTGAAAATAACTTGGAAGCCCTCCACACGAAAAGCTCGATGAGACAAACCTGATGAAATATTTTAAGAAACTTTAAAAATTTAAAAAAATATTTTTTGAATTTTTCAAAATTAAACATTCAACATTTTAGACTAAACCTCTCCGCTCAACTGAACCCAACGAGCATGAATGCTCACCATCGGATCCACCGGAACGAGTGTGGTTGAGCAACTGCTTAAGTTGCAGTTGCTACTACCACCGCACCCGATCCGTGTCCGGTTCCCCCGTGCTGCACCTGCATCACACAATCACATTTAAATACTTCGCTGTTGGGCAATCAGAGAAGCTGGTACTCCCTCTGTAACAAAATAAGGTGTGTTTGGTACATTTTATTTCAATCAGTTTATGCTATTGTTTATATATTATAGATACAGTAAAAATACTGTTTATATAAGTTATTTTTAGCCAAGCTGAACAAAATACATTTTTAGAGCTTTTCGAGCATATAATACTGTATCTATTGTAGCTACAGTAACATAAGTCCGAACCGGAGCAAGTCGTGCTAAATGGGCTCTAACTGCTCCCTCCGATTAAGTGATATTTTTGACATTTTAAAATCATCGTTTGATAATTCATTTTATTTACAAATTACAAAAATGCAAAAAAAAGTCAGACTTACAGTAGCACTAATAATGAATAGTTTCATAGCAAAATAAATAATATATTTAATTTTTTTAATAAAACGAATAGTCAAAGATAGATATTTAAAAATTTAAAAACGATATTTATTTTAAAATAGAGGAAGTACATTTGTAGATTTCACACATCTGCCTTTTACCATTTGTTTTATTAAGTTTGATTGCCCCTTGTGAAGATCGTTTAAGGTTTAGGGAGTATTTGATAAGACCTTAGTATTCACAAGAAATACGGAGACCATATCATTATCCAAAATAATTTATTTTTTATGTCAGAATTTATTAAACTTAGCATTAGTTTTCTTCATCAAACTTTTGATGCACGGTGGAGAATACAAAGATTCCCCATTGCAGGCAACCAAGGCAAGCAGGCACCACACCAACCCGCAAGGCCCTACGACGGCGCTGGCTCCCGCGCAGGCGCACACGCCCCCCGACACCCGCGCACACATGGGGTGATGGACGGGGCCATGGCGAGGCCGAGGCGATGGCATGGCGCAAGAGCCAAGAGCAGAGCCGCTCGTTCCCCTTTTCTTTTCACAAAAGGGCCAGCACGGCGCCGCAGCGCCGGGATCCAGCAAATTTGCCATGTGGGGGAGCCTGCCCCCCCCCCCCCCCCCCCCCCCCCCCCCCTACACCACCACCACCACCAGTACGACCCCCATTTATCCCCTCTCCGCCTTGACTGCTGCTCTTCTCCTTCGCTTCCTCCTTGATTGATCGTCGCCGTTGCCATCTTGTTCGGAGAAACCACCGCCGGCTCACGCTGCGCTCTGTTCTTGGATCTTGGTTTCTTGCGCCAGGGTAACCGACCTGCATTGCCGAATTGAGGCGCCGGTTTGCGCGAAGATTGCTTGCTGCTGCGTTGATGAATGCCGGAGCTCTAGCACTCATCACTGATTTTGGGGGTAGGTCAATGGTTCCGGCTGACTGGATTTCTCGGGCCTTTTTCCGAGGCGAGATTTCTCGGGGTTTGCTGCTCGAGCAGTCCAAGAGCGCGGCGCCGTGCAGCTGACCGACCTCATCCCCTTTTCTTTTCTTGTCCCTCTCGCAGATTCGATGTCACGGGCACCCGGATGTCACTGCCGATCGCCGTCGTGATCGGCATTGCCGTCGGTGGCGCCGTCCTGCTCGCGGCGGCCGTGGCGCTCGCGCTCTGGTGCGCGGCGCGGCTCAGGGCGCGCCGTAGAAACCGCAGCTCCGACACCGGCTCCTCCGATCCTTCCACTCAAGGGTGAATTGCACGAGCGCTGCATCATATACAAAAAAAGAGTGACCTTTTCTTTTCCCTTGTGCTCGGTCCTAATGCGATGTGTCTGCGTCAGTGGAGTGGGGCAAGGGGGGCCGGGTTCCATCTGAGTATCAGGGCGCGAGGCAATTCTCCTTGGAGGAACTGGTGCAGGCCACCAAGAACTTCAGCGAGGCAAACGTGGTTGGTGCAGGGAGCTTCGGGCTGGTGTACATGGGGTTGCTTCTTGACGGAACGGTGGTCGCAATCAAGAGGCGCGTGGCGGCACCGACGCAGGAGTTTGCTGGAGAGGTAAAATGTGGATTCAAAATTTCAGAAAGGGTTCTTTGTAATTGTAGTATCTTGCTTGCACTCAGTCTTGTTTTGTAGTTTCTGATCCTTGTTAAGCAGAACTAGTTTCTGACTGCATTTCTTGTAACTGTTTATCTAATGTGACAAGTTTTTAAAGTATTCTTGTTTTGTTTCGAAATTCTCGGCTCTATTCATTGCGTTATTCGAATTCGGCTCTTGAATGTACTGAACTGTGTCTTGTCTATGGGTGGAGAGTGCATTTCTAGTCAAATGAAATCTTTGGGTTGTTGACGATCTGTCTCTGTCACCCGTTGTTGTTTTCTAGTACTAGTAGCCAATAGTTGCTTCCATTTGACGGGGACAAGGAAATAAATGCATCTTGTTGCTGTGTGATAACTTTATGTTCACTAACTTATTTGCTTCTGTCTCCCTTGTCAAATGCAGGTTAGGAGAATTTCAGAAATTAGGCACCGAAACATTGTAACTCTCATTGGTTACTGTCAAGAAGGGGGTTTGCAGATGCTCGTGTTTGAGTACTTGCCCAACGGCAGTGTTTGCAGCCATCTATATGGTAATATTTTCAGTTACTAAGAACATGACTGACCTTTCTTGCCTTGCTATGTCCATCTGACACACTGTCTACCAGATACAAGGAAAATCTCCACGACACGGCTTGAGTTCAAACAAAGGCTCTCGATAGCCATCGGAGCTGCAAAAGGTAGTAACATTCTGAAAATTGCCTTCTTTTATTGGGATATAAGAGAACTTAATTTAAGCGCAAATGCTCTTGTAGGCCTGAGTCACCTTCACAGTTTTGTACCTCCTCTGATCCACAAGGACTTCAAGACAAGCAATGTGTTGGTTGATGAAAATTTTACTGCAAAGGTGGCTGATGCTGGACTTATTAGGTTACTTAGAGGACCTGGAGATATTGGTCCATCCCATGGGTTCAGTAGAAGTGTCTACCAAGATCCTGAGTAAGCTCAATCACTTTGTGGCAGACAGCTATGTAGACATTTCGATTGTATTTGAATCCTCGAAAAAACATGTAAAGTTGGTTTGTCACAAGTTCTCTGTGCCATACTTTTACTAGCATCAGTTTTTATCACTACCAAGTATTAGAACTGTGAAACGGTTTTGTGTACTCATTCTTCAACAATCATTTGTGACCAACTGTTGATGTCATTCATAGGGTATGCTCGGTGGATCAGTTTTCTGAAAGCAGTGATGTGTACAGCTTTGGAATTTTCCTTTTGGAGCTAATTACTGGCAAGGAAGCGGCTCGCTTGATATCTCCAGAATCCAAAGAACCTCTGGCCCACTGGGTAATTTCTACTACCATTTAGCTCTCTTAGTTACCTAGAAAGCGAACTATAAATTCAGCTCTTTGTTTCATAGAATCTCGAGGGAGCATCAGTCTCCATCTCTAATTTTGTTAAGGGGTCTTGCTAAGTTCCTCCTACCATGTTTATTTGGATAATGACAGGAACTTCTATTCTTGTGGTCCAATAATTGACATATGATTATGCATGGATTCATTGATAAAAATGGTAGCAGTGGTTGCTTAAGCATATCTAACAGTTTAGGAGTACCACAAATTTTACAACTTAATATATCCAGGACATATGGATCCTTAAATATATTCACTTATCTGACTACAGTTTAGTCCATTTTAGAAATGTCCCTTAAATTCATTTTTGGATGCATATATTTATAATGAATTTACTCTTTAATGTTTGATAGTTCATATTTCAAATTTTCTTACTAACTTCCAACTGAGATTTTTTCTTGCCACATCAAAAGATGGAAGCGCAATTCAGTTCGGACGAACTAATTGACTCAAGGTTAGGTGGCAGCTTTACTTCCGAAAGTATGAATGAACTTGTCGGCCTCACCTTTCAGTGCCTAAACCCATCATCGAGACGGCGACCAAAGATGTGGCTGGTTGCAACTGAATTGGACCGGATTCTTGAGAGAGAGATGTCCATGACAACATTCATGGGTGATGGAACTGCCATCGTTACCCTTGGGAGCCAATTGTTCACATTGTGAAAACAAACACGACGGATATTGATTTCATGTCTGCTATTATATGACATGATAATTTCGTCTAGAGCCTGACAGCTGTTATTTCTACCAAGTTGTACAGGCTCTGTTTGTTGTTAAATGCCATGTATGGTTATTTATTAAGCTTATCATGGTTAGTACAGTTTGGTAGGAGGTGAGAAGAAAAAGAGTATTATGTATCTCTCTTTTTCTTTTTCTTTTTTTGTTGTTTGGGAGAAGAATTGTATGTAATTTTCAGATTGTTCCAGATTGTTCACTGCACGTCCATCAATTTAATCTCTGAAGGTTATTGGTCTGAACTGATATCGCCAATGCATTTACTTGCTGCTAAGGCTATTGGTCTGAACTGATTTACTGTTGTATTATCAAATTGCTCTTGTTCTTAATTTATCTTCCTTAAATTTTTGAAATAAGTTACACTGATTCTTTGAGGTGGAATTAGTAGTACCATTTTGCCATATTGACAATGATTATTATGAGTTTCAAAATATTAACCTTACTCAACTTTAATATATTTTTTGATTATTTACCACTCTCCCAGATCTAAATTAATTTCGTAAATTTTACCTTACTAATGAATACAACTGACCTTACATGATAAGATTGATCAGGAACATGCAACCAGGTTTCAAAAACTGCTACAGTGCCGATTTTTGAAACCGTAAAAAATCGGTCGGTTAACTGTTAAAACCGAGCGGTTTACCGTTTTTGCTACAGTATTAGTTACGGTTTTCGAGCGAAAATCTATCGGTTTACTAAACCGCACCGCAGCGGTAAGGCTGAAAACCGCGGTTTTCGCGCGGTTTACCGCGGTTTTTGGAACCCTGCATGCAACACAATTGGTCTGAAATTGAGCCAGACAAATTCGAAGGCTAAAAAGTGCTCCTTCCAATTAGACTGAATATTTGAGGATCGGCGTTGGAAGAAAAGGATTGAATTAAGGCTAAAATGTGACTTATAATATCAGATTTTAATTATGGCTCATTAAGAAAAAAAATTGCCTGAGGCGAGGCCCGTTCCTGATGCTGAAGTGCCGGCCTCTGGATCTTGTGCTACACCAGCGACACAAGTCCCACAACACAAAGCCGCAAGGCCCGCAAAGAGTCGGGGGGAAAAAAAAACACAAAGCCGCAAAGAGAGGCGGCGGCGACCTCTCTGCCCCCACCTTGCTCTTCCTCGGTTCCTCCTTCCGGCGGCGACGTCCACCGCCGCTTCACGCAGCTGGTTGCCGTGACCGCTTCCTCTCGCTGCCAGTGGCCTCGACCACTGCTGCATGCCGTCTGGAGTCTGATTCGGTCTTGGATCCGATCTTATTCTGGTATGAAAGCCCTAACATCTTCCGATTTTCCAGTTTGCGGGCCCTCTACAAGTTCGTTCCTTTGCATTCAAGCCTCCGATGGTATCTTTTGTTCCTCCAGTTCATTCAGTTACATGTTGCCACACCATTGCTCTATAAAAACTGAGCAATTCTGTGTGCATCAGTCAAACAGCACATGTTCAGGATTGTTTTTCTTCCTTTTTGTTTTCTTTTTGTGTCATTTTCTCAGAGTTACACATAGAAGCTTAAATAACCGTTTGAATGATCTTATTCACATCCCCTTTGGCTATATTCTGGACGTAAGTAATTATAAGCCACACATAAAATTTGAATACTAAAAATGATAATTGCCAGTGGAGGGAGTATAAACAACCAAAGAAAAATGAAAATTGTCTCCATTAAAGGCCCCCTTGTTCATTTCTGTTTTGCTCTCTAAATGTACGCCGCTAGTCTTTATGGTCTTGCCATAGATACAGCCCACAGGCCAAGAAAGTTTAACCGACCACCATGAATCCAGAGGAGAGGTGATGACACGGGGGATCTGCCTCTCATACCAATATGCCATATCTTGTATTTCTATGAGAGCATCAACCACCATAAATCTCTAAGAACTAAGAGAGCTAATTAGGATTGTGGGGCCCTAATTGTTTGGGGGACCTATGAGGGCACCCATTCTGCCCTTGCCAATCGGACGACACTGGTGGAGAGGTAGAAGTTGAGGGATAAAAACATTATATGTTTTCATGTCATCTACTCAAATGTTATGTATCTGAAATAAAAATAGGTTAGAATATTAAATTATTAAATTTATTGAAAAGAGTTCTGAAAAAGTACGAAAAGGTTAGAGCCCTTAAGTTATTAAATAGTCCAGGAACCTTTTTGTATGTAGCATCGATACAATCCATGAAAGCTGGAAATACTGAGCTTCACTTGTATGGGTTAAACGCATAGAAAATCCACGGTTTAACCCACATTGGGGGTTGGTTTGGGTAAAACAACTTGATGGGTTGATTCGGTTAGATTCGAAATAAGATTTTGTGGGATGGATGGGTTGAGGTAATGAGCCGATATTTTGAATGGGTGGACTTCAGACCACTAGTAGGCCTATCTTCTTTTTTGTCAGTCAGGTAATCTTCTTTCTGATACTGTGGTGCCCTTTTTGTTTTTTTTTTAACAGAATTCTGCATCAAAATTAATTTATTCGTGATGTCTTTCATGAGGCTGTTACCTCAAAGGCTACCACAACTTGTCAGGTACATCATACATGGATAATTTCAGTGAAATCCTTATA
Source organism: Zoysia japonica (assembly GCA_001602275.1). Taxonomy (NCBI): domain Eukaryota; kingdom Viridiplantae; phylum Streptophyta; class Magnoliopsida; order Poales; family Poaceae; genus Zoysia; species Zoysia japonica. The sequence continues at coordinate 644,333 of BCLF01000111.1, read as the reverse complement.
TATAATTAGTATGTCATTTTATTTTCTTATTTACCATGAAATCGTGATGGAAATCATCCATTTATTCACTTGGTTTCTTGTTGTTCTCTCTCAGGCAGATGGAGCAAGATGTCGAGACTGTGATCCATGTTCTCCAACCTGGTCCAGTAGGAATAGTGGAGCACAAATTCACTGATGCAGAGATCCTTGAGGCCAAAACCACTGTAAGAAGAGCAGTCGATAATTGGCGAAGGCAGTGGACACTTGAGAAAAATGTTGGCAGCGTTTCCTTTGACAAATGGAAGTAGTCTCATCTTGCCTTGGAGCAGAGTAGACGTTATATTAAAATTAAAGTGTACTGTACATTTTTCAACCTTCATAAATCTGTAGGATATGAATGTATCCCATTTTCTTATCTATTGACTATTTTTTCTTAATTCCGATTAACATTGCTTGATAGTTGAACTGTGATCACTTTATCACTGTGTGCACTGTTGTTTAATTCATGGCTTGTTTGGAAAAGAACTAATACAGCTGTTATACTTTCTTAGATATATGCCATTACAATTTTGCAAAGTTTGAAATATGCTATCGATGTGTCACTTACAGGGGGGCTGCAAGGGGGGCTGCAAGTTAATGACACATGGGTCCGAATAGAATATTTTAAATTTTACAAAATTGTAATGGCATATGCCAAATTAATCCTACTTTTTTTTTTACTTTCTTTCTTTCCACTGCACAAGTTGCTTCTTTCTATTAAAAATGCATCTAGGCCTCTAGTGGGTTTTGGTGGAGGATTTGGTGGAGGATGACGAATTGTTAAAAGAGCTAATGATATTTGTTAAGTATATTGGCAGCTGAGAAGTTTCAAAAAGAAGAAAAGAATATTGAAAGAAAAAGACCTCTCAATTTTTTTATAAGTCACGGAGCCTTTTCTCATGAAAGAATACTAGTTTTTATTATTTTTGAGTCTAGGTATGCCGTATTATCAAGGGGATTCAAATTGAGGTCTCAAAGTGCCAAAAATGCTCAAATCTTGATTCAACTCGAGACTCTTTACCGGAGTATTCGACACATTGTCGAAATTTTCGGTAAGGCTTACTGGCTTTACTCGAGAAGGCTCACCGGAGTGTCCGGCAGAGTGCCGGAGCCTTCGGTGGCCTAGCAGCCCGCACCCGAGAGGGCTCATCGGAGTATCTGGCACAGTGCCGGAGATTCCGGTGGCTCAGTCTATGCCAACCCGAGAGGCCTCACCGGAGTATCCGGCATATGGACGGAGACTCCGGTGGACCGGAGTGTCCGGCAAAGTGCCGGAGTGTCCGGTCAGTCAGAAGTCAGTCCAACGGCTACTTTTTGGAGCCCGAGTATTTATACCCCCTCAGCCCCTTTTGAGAGGGCTGACGACTCACACTCGAAAAGCACTCTCTTGAGCTTCAAAAACACTCTCTCACTCTCTTTCAAGGTCTAAGCTTGTAAGATTTGAGCTAGAGTTTAAGAGAGAAGTGATTTCACGCCCATTGAGCATTTGAGGCATCGTTGAGCTTCGACTTGGGTTTATTTCTCGCTCCTAGACGGCTATGTGTGCCCGGGAGCTCCCAAATCATGTGGTGATGCCTCGAGAAGTTTGTTCTCCCTCCCCGAAAGGAATTTGATAGTAAGAACTCAACCTCACCTTTGTGGTTGGTTGAGTGAGAGAAAGGATCGAGCGAGATCCGGTTCTTTGTGGACCTCTCAATGGAGACGTAGAGTTCCTTTGCGAACTCGAACTTCAGAGTAAAATCTTGTGTCTCTTCATGTTCTTTACTTATTTGCAAGTTCATATTGTTCTTGTGTCTCATTTTCATAGATTTGCTTCGATCTACTTGCTCTCTAGTTTTTAGCTTGTCTAATTGCTTAGATCTAGTTTCTATATCATATTGTAATCTTTTGATTCAAGTGAAATTTGCTAGATCTTGCTAAAACTTGCTTAGATTCAAATTTCGTCCAAGTTCCAGGTTTACCGGAGGTTCCGGCAAGTTACCGGACATTCCGGTGACCGGAGTATTCGGCACATTAACAGAGACTCCGGTGGTCTGACAGTTCATCGAGTTTGATTTTTTAGGAATTATTTTAGGTTGCCTATTCACCCCCCTCTAGGCAACTTTCACCTATTTCAGCACCCACTGCGTTAACTCAGCTCTCAGCTCGCCTATTTCAGCACCCACTATGTATTTCATATGCAAGCCTTCATGTTTTTGTTCTTTGTTTTCCACGAGGGAACAAACTTCTCCATGAAACAGTCGATTGGCATCATTTCACTAGTATTTTTTTGTTCTACGCTAATATTTATTTATGAGGAAATTTCTTTCTTGGCCCTAAAATTTTCAACGGTTCCTTTCTTCCCTATTTTCAAATCAAACTTTCCTATGAGGACAGAATTTCATTTTTTGTTTTTTTTGGCCTTTCCATCAAATTGGGCAGTTAGCACTATTTACATGATGGTTAAAATTACCATTTTACTTTTGATAATGACTATTAATGCTGTTATATGATTGTTAACGCGGTAATTATCTCAATAATGATATGCTAATGACTATGATTTGCATTGAAAGAAAAAAAGTCATTGTATGTAGTAGTCGTTAACATTTATTATTGAGCTAATTATAGTGTTAATAGTCATATAACAACATTAAAAGTCATTACCAGGAGTAAAATAGTAATTTTCACTCTCATATAACAGCGTTAACTATCTAATTTGATGGCAAAAAAAGAAACAAAAATGAAATTCTGTCCTTGTAAGGAAGTTCAATTTGAAAAAGATCAAGAAGGAAGCCTTGATATTTTAGGGCTAAGAAAGGAATTTTATCTTTATTCTTTATGACACTTGTCGAGATCATATACCCCGGGTACCTGACGACCAGTACTCGTACACGTGGGCCAAAACCCCGAAGAGTTTAGGGGTCGGACGACGACGCATGAACGCGCGGTCCGACCCCCGAGGTGACGGTCTATGAAAGTTTTAGCCGCGCGCTAAGATGCGCGGTGACGCCGACCTCCGAGAGCCGACCCTCGGGGACCGACCCCTGGGAACCGACCCCTGGGGGTAGGTACGGCGATATGTCATATTTAGTCTGGTGGCCAACCGTCAACCGCCCTGATGGGACGAGACAGGTTTCACCACGACGACACTCTAGCCGAAGTTGCAGAGCCAGACGGGCCGCGGGAGTCAACGAACAAGACCGGGCGGCACTGTGGCTGACACTACAGTACCAAACAGGCGCTACAGTACCCGCCGCTGCGTGCGATGCGACGGGCCACGCCCGCGCATGGGCGTAACGAATGATGACAACGTCAGTGGAGGACCCACCTGTCAGCGAGGCAGCGGAACCGTGTAGGACCCACCATTTTGTAACTCCGGACCGCCCTACATAAAGGGGGCCCGAGGAACGATAGAAAAAGAAGGAGAAGAAGAACAACGAACGTAAAAAAACCAAAGCCCAGAGCTCTTGCGCTTATCCGTTCACGCACAAGCAACCCCACGAATACGTGAGTCGAGCATCCACGATCTAGGCGTCAGATCCTCTCCCGAAGAGAGAATCCGACCCTTTGTACTCTCTCATCGAGATAAACCACCCCGGACGTAGGGTATTACACCGTTCGAGGTGGCCCGAACCAGGTAAAAAATCCCTCTGAGTCTTCCGTAGATTAAGCCATATCGAATACGAAGGCACACCACCCCCTCGATCGTATTTCGTACTGTGCCGGTGGTTATAACACTGACAGTTGGCGCGCCAGGTAGGGGCATTCTCTTGGTGTGCGCTCGCTTCGCCTTTTCGATGGCTTCCTTCTTTGCCGTCATGGGAGACACTTCGGTCTCCCACCTTCGCTTCAGGGGTTTCACGGTCGCCATCACCGGAGATGGCCGGTCGTGGCGAGTCCCCACTTTCGCCTCTGGACAGGCCTTTCGCTTCGAAAGCCTGAACTTCGTCGCCAACGAAGGCGGCGAGCTGCGCCTTCAGGCTACGCGCAAGAAGCCGTGCCGTTCAGGGGCACGACCCGTCGAGGGAGTGTTTCACTCTCCACGCCCCTAAGGGCAGGGAACCGACGACACCTGGCAACACGCCGGGCACCAACCCGTCCCCGCGCCCCGCGGTGGACACTGTTGGCCAGGTTTGGCCGCCTCCGGGACGAACTGATAGCCCCGAGCCTCGAGGCAAGGCTGTAGCCGGTCCCAGCGACGCAGCTCGAGCCCGGGGACGGTCCACCTACCAGCAGCTCGTAACTGGAGGACCGCCAACTTTCGACACCCCGCTCGAGAACCTCGTGGCAGTGGCATGCGTCCTCGACGAGACCGCCGCTCCCGGGGATCCAACGCTGAGGGACGTGTACGACTGCGTGCGCTTCTACCTCGGCAGCGCGCTTCAACAACCAGAAGCGTCTCTCCGGCCCTAGCAGTCGGAGACACGAAGCAACCGCTGATCCCAGGATCGGCGAAGCTTGGCTCACGACAGCCGAGTCGAGGAATGAAACCCTCGACAGCACGCAGGGTCGGTCCACCCGCGGCTCGGCCCCAACTGCGACATCCGCGGCACCATCGACGCCCGGTGACAGGCAAGGAGCGAGCTTCGCGCTGTGTCTCGGCAGAGGCGCTCCTTTGACCGCTACTACCGGCGCCGCTCCTTCGACTCCAGGAGCCTAAGCCCTGACGGGGTCGGACCCAGAGCGTTCGGATAGCTCATACGACACGCGAAATTCCCGCAAAGATTTCGCGCCCCGACCACGATTGGCTGCTACAATGGGGAAACGAACCCCGTTCACTGGCTCGAGGACTACCGCCTCTCTTGCAGGATCGGAGGAGCAGACGACCTGTTTTTCATCCAGTACCTGCAGCTTTTCCTCACCGACTCGGCCCGAGGATAGCTCGAGCACCTCCCCGAGGGCTGCATCCAGGACTGGAGCGACTTGCGCCGCATCTTCATCGGCAACTTTCAGGGGACCTACACGCGCCCGGGTAATTCTTGGGACCTCAAAAATTGCAAGCAGAGGCCTGGCGAGTCATTCCAAGACTACATCCAACGCTTCTCGCAAAAGCGCAACGAGCTGCCTGACGTCAGCGACGCCGACGTCATCAACGCCTTCACCTGCGGAACGATGTCCAAGGCGCTCGTCCACACGCTGGGCCGTAGGAACCCTCGAACGGCCCGGGACCTCCTCGACGTCGCCACTACCTTCGCCACCGGGGAGAAGGCCGTGCAAGCTAACTTCGACCAAAGCTGAGCGAAAGACGAGAGGTCCGAGGCTGACCGTCTGGGCGATCGACCCCTCGACCGGCATGCTGACCGTCGCAACGAGCGAGGCGACGGCAGTTCGAGCCGTAAGAAGGGGAAGGGCCGACGCCACGACGACGACTTCATGGCTGTTGTCGACCGGTCGGCCCGACCCCCGACCAAGAAGCCGGCCAATCACAACGGCCATTTCGAGAAAATGCTTGACCGGCCTTGCCCCAACCACTCCGTACCCGTCAAGCATATCCTCCGGAATTGTCACCTGGCAAGGAGGTTCTTCAAGAGCGGCTTCCAACCTGACTCCTCGGCGGCCAAGGCCGACCCCCGAGCCAAAGGGGCCGAGGACGACGCCGGCGCAGCCTTCCCCGAGCCGGAGGACTGCCTCATGATCTTTGGCTGCCCCGCGGCCTACAGCGAGTCCCGCCGCCGGCAAAAGAGGACCTGGCGGGAGGTCAACGTGACCGATCCCGCGGTCCCCCGCTACCTCAAGTGATCCGAGGCCCCAATCACCTTCGACCGGACCGACCACCCCGACCATGTTTCACAACCCGGGCGCCTCCCGCTGGTGCTCGGCCCCATCGTCGGCTCCGTATGCCTATCGAAGGTCTTCATGGATGGAGGAAGCGCCCTCAACATTCTCTACGTCGACGCCTTCAGGGCGATGAAGCTGACGGAGGCCGACCTCCGCCCGAGCCACGCTCCGTTTCACGGGGTCGTCCGGTAGCATTGAGTACTGGACGATGTACTTCGACGGATCCTGCATGCTCAAGGGCACGAGGGCTGGGGTCGTCCTAATCTTCTCAAGGGGAGACAAGTTTCGCTACGTTCTGCGGTTGCAGTTTCACGCCTCCAACAACGCGGCCGAGTACGAGCACTGCTCCACGGCCTACGAATGGCCATCACCATCGGTGTTCGACGGCTCTACGTCAAAGGCGATTCCGAGTTGGTCGTCAATCAGGTCATGAAGACCTCTAGCTGCCGAGCTCCGAAGATGGAGGCCTACTGTCAAGAGGTTCACAAACTCGAAGACAAGTTCGATGGGCTCGAACTCCATCATGTTCTATGTCGGGACAACGAGGCCACCGACGCCCTCGCCAAGTTGGGCTCGGAGTGTGAACCGGTCCCCGACGGCGTTTTCCTCGAGGTCCTCACCAAGCCTTCTATCAGAGCATCGAGGATCTGCCCACCGAGGGCACGAGCGGTGAGCCGACCCCTGATCCAAGGGCGGAGTGATGGCCGTCGCCCTCGACTGGTCCCGCGATATCTTCACTTACCTTCAAGACAGTACTCTTTCGGTCGACGTCAACGAAGCCAGAAAGGTCGCACGTCAAGCCAAAGCCTACGTCATTTCAGACGGCGAGCTCTATAAACGAAGCACGAGTGGTGTACTGCAGCGCTGTATCCCTCGGGAGGAGGGCATGCACCTGCTCGACGATATCCACTCGGGCATCTGAGGTCACTACGCCAGACCCAGAACCCTAGTTGGCAAGGCCTTCCGCCAAAGTTTCTACTGGCCGACGCCGAAAAGCTCGTCCAAACCTGCCAAAGTTGCCAGTTCTACGCCCGGTAGACGCACCTGCCAGCCCAGGAGCTCCAGACGATCCCGATCGCCTGGCCCTTTGCTGTCTGGGGACTCGACATCCTCGGACCGTTCAAAAAGGCACCCGACGACTTCACTCATCTTTTTGTCACCGTTGACAAGTTCACCAAGTGGATCGAGGCCGAGCCGGTGCCCAACATCACTTCAACCCGGGCGGTCAGTTTCATCCGCAACATCATTTGTCGGTTTGAGGTTTCGAACTCCATCATCACCGACAATGGAACACAATTCACCGGCTGACAGTTCCGAGAATTCTGCGACGAGTACCACGTTCACCTGGACTTCGTCTCCGTGGCGCACCCAAGAACCAATGGGCAGGTCAAGTGGGCCAACGGAACGACACTCCAAGGGTTGAAGCCGCGGATTTACGACTCCGTCAGGCAGGCGGCCGGACGATGGGTGAGCGAACTCCCGTCAGTCCTCTGGGGTTTGCGAACAACCCCCAACAGAACCACCGGGTTCACACCGTTCTTCATGACGTTCAGAGCAGAAGCGATGCGACCGACCGACCTCGACTACGACTCTCCGCGAGCCTAAGCCTACGACGAGGAAAGGTCGCGGAACGCGCTGCAAGACGCTCTTGACCAGCTGCAAGAGGCGCGCGAAGCCGCCCTCCTACGATCCGCCAAGTATCAGCAAAAACTACGGCGACTGCACGCTCGGCGCGTCAAGGGTCGGGCGCTGTGGCTGACACTACAGTGCCGGACAGGTACTACAGCACCCATCGCTGTGTGCGACGCGACGGGTCACGCCTGCGCATAGGCATAACGAATGATGACGACGCCAGTGGAGGACTCACCTGTCAGCGAGGCAGCGGAACCGCGTAGGGCCCACCATTTTATAACTCCGAACTGCCCTATATAAAGAGAGGCCCGGGGAACGATAGAAGAAAAAGGAGAAGAAGAACAACGAACGCAAAAAAACCAAAGCCCAAAGCTCTTGCGCGTATCCATTCTCGCGCAAGCAACCCCACGAATACGTGAGTCGAACATCCATGATCTAGGCACCGGATCCTCTCCCGAAAAGAGAATTCGACCCTTTGTACTCTCTCATCGAGATAAACCACCCTCTGAATGTAGGCTATTACACCGTTCGAGGTGGCCCGAACCAGGCCTCTAAGTCTTTCGTAGACTAAGCCACATCGAATACAAAGGCACACCACCCTCTTGATCGTATTTCGTACTGTGCCGGTGGTAAAAATGCCGACAACACTCAGCATTGTCATTTGAAGAAATTAACAAAATGGCAGAATAAAGACCACTTTAATGAATACTTTGCAAATAAAAGCAAGCAGCTGGAGTAGCTCAGTTGGTTAGAGCGTGTGGCTGTTAACCACAAGGTCGGAGGTTCAAGCCCTCCCTCTAGCGTATTATTTTTTCCTTTCTTTTTGACCTAAGGCTTTCAGTCCAGAATGTATAGTACATCTTCTTACTGCATTTTTCACTTAATTACAGTTTTAAATAGATGCGCAACCTTCATGCCCTATCTTGTCTTAGCAGCAATTCAACATAAAGCCCACGCCAACAAAATTTCTCAACTGATAATCAACCAGTTTCAAAGCAATGGTGGACTCAGCACTACGTACATCGTGCGAGCAACTTGGTAAAAGTGAACTTAAAAAGAGTATCTGTATCATTACGAAATGGAGTTACCCCAGTACTCCCTTCTTTCTTAAATTAATGTCGTCGTTGGCTTCTAACATCAATTTTAATTATTTATGTTATTTAAATTTTTTAATAAATATTATATATTTTGTTATAATTTGATATATCATTAGAGTTATTTGAATCATAACTTAAAATTTTACATATTTAAATTAATTTTTTAATAAAATAAAGAGTTAAAATTAAAGTTAAAAATCAACAGTAATATCAATTTAAAACCGAAGGAGTACGTTCTAAACTGAAGGAGAGTGGATCGTCATTACGCATGTCTTTACAGAAGAATTATTGGACTCCAAACCTGGAAGAAAACCATTTGACTTCGCCACAGAGCATCTGGCTAAGATGAAGCTGGACCCATTCTAACTTCGATGAGGAGAGTAATAATTAATAAACTCGCAAGTTGTTGCAAACTGTTGACTAAGTATATTTTAGTCGAGCACGTATTATTGCAAACTGGTTACGGACAGATCTAGTTGAATACTCATCCCTACATTTTCAAGGTGTGAATATTGATCCCGTAACCTACGGATGATAGTCTATTTCACCCTTCAACTATAAAATAAGATCTTTTACACCTCCGGACTATCTAAACCTATCAAAATAACCTTCTAAATTAGTTTCAGAGGAGTTTTGCTTATGGGATGATATACTTGGGCAATGATATTGTGCTATATAATTTTTTTTTATCACCTCACCCTTCTATTTCCTCGCTCTCGACCAACACCAATTCACCGGTTCTCGCTCTATGACATAACCGAGTAATTTTCCTCAATGAAAAAAATACAATACATTAAAAAATCTCTAAATCATTCTCATTTTACGACGGATAGATAATTATCTATTTTAGTCTAATTGAATGCTTATATGATCAGAGACACTATCCATGTGTACTACCACATATTCCTTTCGTTCGTAAATCGTTGTCGTTGTTAACTTCTAATATCAACTATGACCATTCGTCTTATTCAAAAAATTAATTAAAATCTAAAAAACTATAAATTGTGATCCAAATAATTTCAATAATAAAGTAAATTATAACAAACTATATGATATTTATCAAACTTTTTTGAATAAGACAAATAGTCAATTTAGAAACGGAGAGAGTAAGTAAAACCACTTCTATACTACACCAAGTTCCTATAAATAACTTATGATTGGTCGCTAAAAGCAACTTCAACGACTTACCATCAGTCGGTTATTTAGACTGTTCTAGATAGTTCAGGTGTAACATATCTAATTTTATAATTGTAAAGATGAAGTAGATGAACAGAATTACGTGAGGGGGTGAAGTAGACTTATTGCAAGATAGAATTATAGAGGTGTCACGTGTAATTAGTTGATCATTTTTTCTTCCAAGTCGTAGCACTGAATGTTAGGCGCAACACTCGCATTGTGTTGGATGACACTCAGTGTTGGGGGCAACTTTCTCCATGTTTCTTACTCACTACAATGCCATGACCAACCTAAGGGGTTGGGATACATATATAGGCTTGGTGGGCAGCCAACCATATGCTAAGATGCTAGTCTAAGATGCTAAAGCATAAAGTTAAAAAAGCTAGTCTAAGATGCTAAAGCGAAAAGCTGAAAAGCTAATCTAAGATGCTAAAGCGAAAAGCGTAAAACACAAAGCATAAAGCATAAAACGCCTGCACTAGACTTATTACATCATTCTCCCCCTAAGTCTTGTGCGTCGTCTTCTGGGAGATTTGAATCATCCTAATCCTGACGCGAAGCTCCTGAAACTTGATCCTACCAAGGGACTTGGTGAGAAGATCAGCAAGTTGGTCCTTGGTGTTGATGTAGCTTGCCCTGACGCTCCCTTCCTCCAAGCAGCCTCGGATGAAGTGGTACTTTACTCTGATGTGTTTGCTGCGCTCGTGGAAAACAGGGTTCTTTGCCAAGGCCAGAGCGGACTTGCTGTCCACCCTGAGCTCCACTGCTTCAGCGTCTCTGCCAAGGAGATCACTAAGCAGTCGAGCGAGCTAGAGCGCCTGAGTTAAAGCGGTGGAAGCCGCTATGTACTCAGCCTCGCAGCTGGACAAGGCCACCACCTGCTGCTTGACCGACTGCCAGCTAACAAGGCATTTGCCGAGGAAGAAGAGCACCCCGCTCGTGCTCTTGCTGGTGTCGATGCCGCCGGCGTGGTCACTGTCGCTGTACCCGATGAAATGTGCCACCCCGGGACACCTCGGGTAGTGGAGGCCGTGGTCAAGAGTCCCCGTAACATAGCGGATGATCCTTTTGACGGCCTGCTAGTGCTTCGTCGTCGGTCGCTGCATGAACCGACTGACGTAGCCGACGGAGAACGCCAAGTCTGGCCGCGTGTGGGCGAGGTAGCGAAGGCTTCCCACAAGGCGTCGGTACTGCGTGGCATCCACCTCCTCTGTCGTGCTGTCACGGCTGAGTTTCAGCCTCTCCTCCATCGGAGTGAGAGCTGGGTTGCAGTCGGTGAGCCCAGCTAGCTCAACGACGCGCTTGGCGTAGGCGGTTTGTCGAAGTGTGATGCCGGAGTCGTCTTGGTGCACCTCGATCCCCAAGTAGAAGGAGAGAGGCTCCAAGTCACTCATCTGGAAGGTGGCCTTCATCTCCTCCTTGAACGCTGCCACCTCCGTATCTTTGGTGCCCGTGATCACCAAGTCGTCGACGTAGACACCCACCAGCAGGGCATTGCCGCCATTGCCCCTCCGGTAGATGGCCGCTTCGTGCGGGCTTTGCTCGAAACTCATCCCCTTCAGCGTGAAATCCAGCTTGGCGTTCCACGCCCGTAGTGCCTGCCGCAAGCCGTAGAGTGCCTTGCGCAGGCGCAGCACCTTGCCCTCCTTGCTGGGGATGACAAATCCCGGCGGCTGGTGCACGTAGACCTCCTCCTTCAAGTCGTCGTTGAGAAACGCCGACTTGACATCCATGTGGTGGACGCGCCAACCCTCCTGAGCAGCCAGCGCAAGAAGGAGACGCACGGACTCCATCCGTGCAACGGGAGCGAAGACATCGTCAAAGTCAATCCCCTCCTGCTGCACAAACCTGCGTGCCACCAAGCGAGCCTTGTGCTTGACGATGGCACCGACCTCATCCTTCTTTAGCTTGAACACCCACTTAAGGGTGATCGCGCGATGTCCAGGAGGAAGGTCAGCGAGTTCCCAAGTGCGGTTCTTCTCAACCGCATCCATCTCTAGCTTCATCGCGGCGCGCCATGCCGCGTGTCCCTCAGCCTCAGCGAAGGAGCGAGGCTCGCCGTTGTCGCACGCAAGATGCAACTGTGCCTCCAGGTCGTGAGACACCAGTCCCGGCACCGGTGCATCGCCGAGAAGGTCCTCCATCGTGCGATACCTCAACGGCTCGCCGTCGTGGTACGCGTCGACACGCTCCTCGTCGTGAGGGAGCGGAGCAGCGAACTCCACCGGGTTGTGCTCGACATGAGCAGGTGCAGGTGTAGACGTGCCTGGAGGAGTAGCTGTTGGCGCCGGAGAGCGTGGCGTGGCAAGCTGTGGTGGTGGCGGTGGGGAACTCATCGCAGCCGGCGTCATAGTCGCTGAAATCGGTGGAGGCTCGGAGACTGGGGTAGGCGCGCTTGGCGAAGAAGAGCTGCCCACTCCCCCAGCTCCTTCGAAGTGGACGTACTCCACGGTGAAGTCTCGTACGTCGAAGTCGGGCCGTCGTCCACCATCTTACCCCACGCCCAACCTCGCCCTTCGTCGAACACAATGTCGCGCGCCGTGCGCACACGCTGTGTCTTCGGGTCAAGGATGCGGTAGGCCTTCGTGCCCTCCGCGTAGCCGATGAACACTCCCGGAGTGCTCCTGTCGTTGAGCTTGCCGACGTGGCCAAGTTCCTTGACGAACGCGAGGCAGCCGAAGACGCGCAGGTGGGCAACCGTCGGCTTGCGTCCATGCCAAGCCTCGTACGGCGTCCTGCCGCCGAGTGCCTTGGTGGGTGAGCGGTTGAGGATGTAGACGACTGTCACCATCGCCTCTCCCCAAAAGATGGCCAGCATCCCCCTCTGCTTGAGGAGGGGCCGGGCCAGCCCCACCACCGTCTGGTTGCGCCGTTCGACGACGCCGTTCTGCTGTGGGCTGTACGGCGCGGAGTAGTAGCGCTGAATCCCCTCGTCAGCGCAGTACGACGCGAACTCAGCCGCCGTGAATTTGCCGCCATTATCGGTGCGTAGCACTCGAAGCTTGCAGCCGCACTCCTTTTCTGTCGTAGCCAGCTGACATTTGATAGCATCAGCTGCTGCCGCCTTGGTGTCGAGGAGGTATGCTCACATATAGCGGGACATGTCGTCGACAAGTAGCAGAAAGTAGCGCCGGCCTCCAGGTGTGGCCGGTGTCACGGGACCGCAGAGGTCGCCGTGCACCAGCTCTAGCTTTTTTTGGCGCGAAAACTCGCCTAACGAGAGAACGGGAGTCGCCGCTGCTTGGTGAGGACGCATGTGTTGCAGAGCTGCTCCACATGCTCGACTCGCGGCATGCCCTGCACCATCTCCTTGTCGCCAAGCTGCTTCAGGGCCTCAAAGTTGAGGTGCCCAAAGCGCTCGTGCCACAGCCAGGCGTTGTCATCGCAGCGGGCTGCGAGACACACGGGTTGCGCCACCTGTACATTGAGGACGTAGAGGCGATTGATGCCTCTGTTTACCTTGGCAAGAAGGCGACGATGGCGGTCTCAGATCCTCATGATTCCAGCCTTGATCACCACGCGCGAGCCATTCTCATCCAGCTGGCCTAGGCTGATGATGGAGTTCCTTAGTGCAGGGATGAAGTAGACTCCAGTGAGGAGTCGGTGTTCGCCAGTCTTGGCGACGAGGACAATAGAGCCAATGCCCCTGATGTCCACAGCTGAAGAGTCGCTGAACTTGACGGAGCCGCGCACATCAACGTTCAGGTTGAAGAACTCCCTGTGACCCGTCATGTGGTGAGTGGCACCACTGTCGAGGAACCAGCCGTCGATCTTGTCGTTGCTGGAGCCGTCACCGAGGAAGGCGTGTGCACTCGGCTCGTCGAGGTTGAGGAGAGCTGTTGCGGCCGATGCTGCTGGAGGTAGCTTGATGCTCCCGTGTGCTAGGAGTAGAGCTGGATCCTCCTCCTCAGCCTGTGCGACGTGAGCCTGACCGCGCCTCGGCTGTCGACAATCCCTGGCCCAATGGCCAGGCTTGCCACAGTTGCGGCATATGTCGTCTCGTGCCGCCCTAGGCGTCTCCACGGGCGTCACCCTCAGCACGTCCACGCGCCTTGCTCTGGGCGCCTCCGCGCGCCTTGCGCGGCTTGCCGCTCTTGCGGCCGCCTGTCGAGAAAGAATGCTCCCCCTTCTTTCGATCACCCTGGCGGGCCTCCCACTGCTCCTGAGTGAAATGGAGCTTCCCGCCAATGATGACAGGCCCTGAGGGAGGCAGTGGCTCGTCGTTGTCGACGACCTTGAGGCGACCTATCGCCTCTTCGATCGACATCCTGGAGAGGTCCAGCAGAGACTCGATCGAGCGAGCGATCTGCTTGTACTTCTCGGGAACGCAGCGGAGGAGCTTCTCGACAACTCTCTCCTCGTCGATGGTGTCATCGCCGTACTGCGCGAACTTCTGCAGCAGAGTGTTAAGACGGAGAACAAAGTCATTGACGTCTTCACCCGGCTTGAAAGCCAGGCTCTCCCACTCCCTGTGCAGTGCCTGCAACGTGGACCTGCGGGCTTGATCGTTGCCGATGCGCGCCGCAGCGATGGCGTCCCAGGCCTCCTTAGCAGTCCGCTTGCAAGCAAGCGAAGACTGCATCTCAGACGAGACTGCAGCAAGGAGGGCCTCCAGCGCCCGTCGATCCTCGTCGTAGTCGACGTCGCCGTACCGGACCGCCTCCCACATGTGCCACACCTGAAGCTTCACCCTCATCACTATAGACCACTCGGCGTAGTTGGTCTTAGTGAGGAGGGGCCATCCACCACAGGCACCGGCGTCCCTGACGACAGTCTGAAAGCCGTGGTGACCATGGCGCCGGTCCGGGGAAAGAGAGCCACGTCGCCTATGAAGGCTGCGCTCGTCATCGTCCCGTCCGTCGTGCCGCCGGTTGTACTCCATTTGGGCCTTCAGCTGTGTCGCCTGCTCCCGCAGTCGCTGGGCCTCCAGCGCGCGGTCGATGCGCGGGTCGCGCCAAGGGTCGCGTTCGCCACGTCCGCCAGTAGCACGGCTGTCGCACGCACGTCTATAGGGAGCGTTGCCGGCGCGTCCACACCCGTCTGGGCTGCCG